>CM059566.1:28611110-28913610 GCA_030386875.1 Morinoia aosen
TCCAGAAGTCGGAGCCTGTGAACGGCGGGGAATCTTACGACGGTGACGGGGCGTCTACGACGCAGGTTAGAACCATTTCCATTTTGATGCAATTCTTGTCTGTAACTTGGAGCAGAATTCTTGTTCCATTTGTAATACTTTTACTGATGATAAATCGTTCTATTTTATTTATTGTTTTTTTTGCAAGAATTGCGAGAGTGCCAAGCACTTATGCGTAAATTTACTGTAAAGCAAGAGCAAAAAAGCAAAGAATAAATAAAGCGAAATACAAGATATTACGGAAATATCTGGGCTAGCGGTAGCACAGATACCACAGGACGGGTCACATTCCCCCCCGACATGGCATGAAATGGCAACCAGGGTGTCACAGGTACCCTCGTAACAGAAGCCTCTCTGAAATTATTGAATTAAATGCAGAGCTGTTCCCATTTACGGCCAGAGACGCGGCTGTTGTGACCACGGTGGAGAAAACAAGGTAGGTTCAAACCAGTCTTTTTTTTCGTTTACGGTGTGGTTTTGCTGACGTCACGGCAACAAACCAATAGCAGCGCTCATATTGCATCTGGTAGCACTGCTACCCCCGAATCTGGCTCCACTATTGGCCTATCGCCATGGCGTTTTGGTGACGTCATGAAGTTTGTTTGAAATAAAGCTTTCCTATTGGCTAGCCGAACAATAGGAAGTGTATTTTCTCCCATAGAAATGACCCTACCTTGTTTCCTCTACCGTGGTTGTTACCCACCCTCCCGGCTTCACATCATGTGGCAGCTGTCTAAATACTGGAGTCTTGTGTGTGTGCAGGGCGGAGGGGACGATGACGAGATGGACCTGTGCTAAACGGCGAATTTGTGGGCAACGTCTCCGTGGTGCGTCCGATGGCCAAATATCCGCCGCACAAACATCTTCGTTCGAGGTGTTGACGGCCGGCGTGTCTACCTAGTGAAGATTTGTGTCAGGGATCTGCAAACCACAGAAAATTCAAGTCTGGTTGAATTGAAATCAGAGATGGAATGACTCAAATTTTACTCCTTGTTTTTCTTCAAGCGTATGCCAGCGGCGAAATGGAAGTCGTTGCTGCCAGTGAAGTAAGGTCATCAAAATTTCCTCAATTTTACCGATGATCATTTTCGCAATAACGCTGATGACCACCCTAGAACTATTGATAAAATAGCGGATAGCTCACAATCGATTATCTCCCTTTGAAAAATTGGCCATTCCCATGAAAAATTCCGATGATAAAATAAGGAAACTTGTGCGTAAATTTACTGTAAACCCGGCCACAAATAAAACTGCTTCTTGTTGCAGGCACACCCGATGAAACTCAGCGATTCTAGCATTAGGTATCGATCTCATCATTCGACCTCAGGTCTTTGGATTGGAGATGGACCCCTTGAGGCGCTTTTAGTAAGGCAAAGATTGCCTGATGCTGCAATATCTAGGCTAGGGTTCTATTGAATGCATCAACTTTTTACCTGAGAGTGAAACTTGTTTTGCTCGTGGCGCTAGTCCGCGCTACGCTGGCGACCTCGGTAGAAACGTTTCCGTAAAGTTACTGTTGTTTTGCTCGCTTGTTCGTCCTTTATTTTTTGTTGTGAATTTATAACTCACGCGCACTCAAGGGTAAAGGTAAACCTTTGAGTCCATTGACGCAGGTGATTCAAGTAGAGAGTATTTGGGCTGTAATTAGTGCGTGTGTGTGTGTGTTTGTGTGAGGTGTAGTGATAGCAGAAGTTCGCTTCTTGATGAAAACGATGAGTGAGTATCTTCGTGTTCTAACACGTGAAGAACTTGAAAAATTTCGCCAGGTTGGGAAGTTGATAAAAAAGTGTCCTTCGTGAAATTCCTCTACTTTACGATGTGACGATGATAATTATTATTCCAGTGTCCTCTATAGTCAGGTATACCTCGTTATCATATCAGCAAGAATACTGACTATGGAGTTGACTGTATCGCACCACGTGCTGTTCATTTCAATACGGAGGGTGTTGAAAATAAAGAGGCTTGCATGGCAGAGCCTCTCCTCAGCTTCGCAGAGCTCTTATAATTTGATGTTATGGTCAAAATTGAACAGCGAATTACAATGATATGTAAATCACACGAACGTGTGCTCTTCTTTTGGAGAAGATAGTTTTGCGTCTTGGTAACATTTTTATGTTAAATTTAAGGCAACATTTGTATGTTGAATTGAGGCAACATTTTATGTTGAATTGAGGCAACATTTGTGTGTTGAATTGAGGCAACATTTGTATGTTAAATTGAGGCAACATTTTATGTTGAATTGAGGCAACATTCAGGAAACTGCCGGCAATTTTCGCTGTTGTACTTACTTTCGGTGCTTCCTTCTCACGCAGCTCACTCTTAAGAATCTCTCGTGACATTCCATATCTGAGAAGAACTTTGAATATCTTTAAATAGCGTAACTGCGTTGTGTGCAGCGTAGCGTTAGGGTAGGGAGTACTTCGCTGTGTGGCATGTGATAGAGCGGCTGTCTCTCTGGCGCTGGCAACTCTGCTGCCACTCTTGCGCTGGCAACTGCTGCCACTCTTGCGCTGGCAACTCTGCTGCCACTCTTGCGCTGGCAACTCTGCTGCCACTCTTGCGCTGGCAGCTCTGCTGCCACTCTGGCGCTGGCAGCTCTGCTGCCACTCTGGCGCTGGCAACTCTGCTGCCACTCTTGCGCTGGCAACTCTGCTGCCACTCTTGCGCTGGCAACTCTGCTGCCACTCTTGCGCTGGCAACTCTGCTGCCACTCTTGCGCTGGCAACTCTGCTGCCACTCTTGCGCTGGCAACTCTGCTGCCACTCTTGCGCTGGCAACTCTGCTGCCACTCTTGCGCTGGCAACTCTGCTGCCACTCTTGCGCTGGCAACTCTGCTGCCACTCTTGTGCTGGCAACTCTGCTGCCACTCTTGCGCTGGCAACTCTGCTGCCATTCTGGCTCTGGTAGCTCTGCTACTACTCTGGCTCTGGCAACTCTGCTGCCACTCTGGCTCTGGCAACTCTGCTGCCACTCTGGCTCTGGCAACTCTGCTGCCACTCTGGCTCTGGCAACTCTGCTGCCACTCTGGCTCTGGCAACTCTGCTGCCACTCTTGCTCTGGCAACTCTGCTGTCACTCTGGCGCTGGCAACGCTGCTGTCACTCTGGCGCTGGCAACGCTGCTGTCACTCTGGCGCTGGCAACGCTGCTGTCACTCCGACGCCTGCAACTCTGCTCTCCCTCCACGCCAGTGAACAGTCAAATAAACACCCTCGTATCGAGTTTAAAGTCGATATTTGCCGTGCTGCATTGCGCTCCAAGTTGTGATTAACATCACAGTCATTAGCGTAGTTGTGATGAACATCACAGTCATGAGTGTAGTTGTGATGAACATCACAGTCATGAGTGTAGTTGTGATGAACATCACAGTCATGAGTGTAGTTGTGATGAACATCACAGTCATGAGTGTAGTTGTGATGAACATCACAGTCATGAGTGTAGTTGTGATGGACATCACAGTCATGAGTGTAGTTGTGATGAACATCACAGTCATGAGTGTAGTTGTGATGAACATCACAGTCATGAGTGTAGTTGTGATGGACATCACAGTCATGAGTGTAGTTGGGATGAACATCACAGTCATGAGTGTAGTTGTGATGAACATCACAGTCATGAGTGTAGTTGTGATGGACATCACAGTCATGAGTGTAGTTGGGATGAACATCACAGTCATGAGTGTAGTTGTGATGATCATTATTCACGTCTTCAAGTAGGACAACGTGCGAGACGCTCACGCTCAGGAGTCTAGCTAATGAGGCGGAGCTCACTCTTCAGAATTTCAAAACCAGAAAAGTTACGTGGTTCCAGTGGGAATTATGTGGAGTGTGCACCACATGCACTTGACGAGTGAGCCGCTGCTAGGTTACTTAAGCGGCCCATAGACGATCAATTTTATGGTCAATATAATTGACAATGATGCATATTGACAATTTAATTGATCGTCTGTGGGCTTGATTGACTACTGTCAAATAATTGACTTTGTGGGCAACAAAAAATCTCATCAATATATTGAGTCGGTGATATTGACAATTGAATTGATCGTCTATGGGCTGCTTAAGGGCTATAACGAAGCGTGGGGCCACACAGCGCTGCCATACAACACACGACCTCTGCTGTGTGTGCAAGTTGACCGGTAAACGATAGCGGTGAACTGGTTCAGTACGAAGATAGAAAGCAATTTTTACGAAAATTTGACGAGTTTGTCACGAGTTGTCCATTGCTCCTCGGAGCAAAACTTTTGTTTTATAGCTTTTAAACTTTGGCTTTGAAGAAGGAAATGGAGTGGCAAAAATTCATGCGCATCCTAAAGCTATGTATTTGCGGAGGCCGAGGAGAGTATATGTGTATTTGCAGGGCGATATGTACGTATTTCCAGGACGACGTTTCTGGAATAACCGGTCTAGTCATGTACTTATAATTTTGTCTATTTCTTTTTGGCGTGTGTGGTGGAGGCGATGTGTAGGGTGTATTAAGGCCTGTTTACACGCTCATTGAGTGCGCGCGTGAGCACTGAAGAGAGGCGCAAGTCCCGCTCACTTGCTCTCACTTCAGGCGCATTTACTGTTCCATTAAATGCGCACTATGCTTGTTTTTATGGCGCTGGCCAGAGCTTGTCAGTGTCATTACAGATGCACTGTCATTGAGCAGTAAATGCTCCTGAAGCGAGAGTAAGTGGGCGGGGCTTGCGCGCCTCTTCACTGCTCACGCGCGCACTCAATGATCGTGTAAACAGGCCTTTGTTGCGCGCAGCTACGCAGTTAAATGATTGCTAACTTTTTCTTAGTGTCCAACGGTAGCGACGGGTGACTAAATGATACTTTGTATTTGTGACTTGCTGGGGACTAAAGGAACAGGGTGCAGGTCTGTGCTCCCCTCAGGAGCACACAAGTATTATGTCCATGGCCATTAACATTCCCAGGGGGAAGATGGGAGGTTCCGAGCTGAGGTTTTGGTAGGATTTCTTTTTAGTTGGAACAAGATTATTTACTTTCTGGTGGACCATCTTTTTTCAGTTCACTGTTGTGTTTTTCAGCACCCAATACTTTCAACTTTTGCTTTGGTGCATCATCCTCCTTCTCAACTTGCTTTTCCTATGCGCAGGAGATCTTGTGTGTGAGCACACTTTGTGCACAGATTCCGCGTTCCATGAACTCTGTGTACTAAGTAGTGCTTACCTCCTTTCTCTCTTGGGGCACCTTCGTTGTGGGTAAGGCGGCTTTAAAGTTGCTTATCTAATCTTATCTGCTGTTGTGGTATTGTATTTGCTCTCTGGGTTAGAAAGTTTGGAGTTGCTAACTATTGGCAGTGAACTCTGCCGAGCCGCGCCAGAGATGGGCGTCTCTTCCTCTTATTTTGGACAAACGTGGACGATCCCTTCGATGAGTTGGTGCGGGTCGCGCCCTCCTAAATAACTACCAAATGGAAGGAGATGATTTCTGGTAAGTAAATTCTAAATGGGAGGAAATTATTCCGTTGTTCAAAACTCCATGTATTTATTCGATTACCCTCTGGTCGCGTGATCAGCCATCGTCGTCTGGTCATCCTGCGCTGCGCGAGCTTTTACTTCCTATTCATGTTAACCGCCTGCATTTTACAATTCTGCGGTGTCTTCTGGACAACCAATGTACCCGTCAGTAAACGAAATGATATTCTATGCATATTTAACCCTTTAACGTCCGAATTTTTGTACTCATATTACCGTTAACACAACCACCGTCACTAAACTGGCGCTGGCATCTGGCAGTCACCGATATCAGGATGGGATAAGAACTGCCACTCGGCAGAGAACTTCAAAGAACACATTAGGGAACTAATTGAATAAGAAATAAAATATATTGAAGGGGAATTTTGAAAGAGGACACTGGTGTCCTCTGGGGCGTTAAAGGGTTAAGAGCCATTTGACCTATTATTTACCCATTGTTATCGGGCAGTTTTGACTTGATCATAATTATTTTCCGTATTTTCTCATGCTCTCGATGAGCTGCTGTAGAGCGAAGAGAACCAGTGATAGAAAAGAAGAAAAAAGAAAAGAAAAAAACTTTTTTTTCAAAAAAGTTGATGCTTCTCATCAAAATTTGATGTTGAGCTCAGGAACTTTTCAAAGCTCTAATTTAGGTTTAGATCTAAAAGAGTTGATTCAATATTATTATAAATATTATAATTATGTTTGGCCCCTTTCAAACTGTAGCAATACACGCGACGGAGCACCGGAGCTGCTCCTGCGCTAGCGCGTTTGGTGTCGACATAACGCGCTCTGTAAGGCCCTTAGTTAGCGTCTTATTATGAATTATATCAAATGTCTCCAATGTTATACAGTCTAGCGTTAGTTTCTATCAAGTATTTTTAGCATTATAATGCAGTCTACTATTGTTCGTCAATTAAATGTGTCAGTGAAACGAGAATTATTATTTCTCCTAACATTTTTGCGCGTGTCAATGGTTTATTGCTGTCATTGGGGCACCCAATCACAGCTCAGAGGCAGACCTGATATCCCGACACGCGCCGTGATTGGCTGTCTGCTCCTCGGTTCTCCAGTTTTCTTTTGCGCCACTCGGTGGAGTTTCACCGCTGATTTCATGCTTCAATTATCGACTTCATAAATCAGTGTTTCTGTATCGTCAGAAACTCATATTTTTAATAAAAAGTACAGAACATCGGAAGCACTACAAATGAATACCGTAAACTGCAATAAATGCAAACAATTATTGTGGTATTCAATAAACACAATTATTGCGGTATTTACCACGATAAATAATAACCACCAATAAGAAGGAAGAAGAAAGAAAAAAACGTTTATTTTCAAAAAAAGGGATACATGAGATGCATAACAACACATTGGAGTTTAGAATTTTCTTAATATCAAACGTCCTTATTGATAGGCAAACTATACTAGGCGTACTAATGTACAAACTATACGAGGCGTACTAATGTACAAACTATGCTAGGCGTACTAATGTACAAACTATACGAGGCGTACTAATGTACAAACTATACGAGGCGTACTAATGTACAAACTATACTAGGCGTACTAATGTACAAACTATACTAGGCGTACTAATGTACAAACTATACGAGGCGTACTAATGTACAAACTATACTAGGCGTACTAATGTACAAACTATACGAGGCGTACTAATGTACAAACTATACTAGGCGTACTAATGTACAAACTATACTAGGCGTACTAATGTACAAACTATACGAGGCGTACTAATGTACAAACTATACGAGGCGTACTAATGTACAAACTATACGAGGCGTACTAATGTACAAACTATACTAGGCGTACTAATGTACAAACTATACTAGGCGTACTAATGTACAAACTATACGAGGCGTACTAATGTACAAACTATACGAGGCGTACTAATGTACAAACTATACGAGGCGTACTAATGTACAAACTATACTAGGCGTACTAATGTACAAACTATACGAGGCGTACTAATGTACAAACTATACTAGGCGTACTAATGTACAAACTATACGAGGCGTACTAATGTACAAACTATACGAGGCGTACTAATGTACAAACTATACGAGGCGTACTAATGTACAAACTATACGAGGCGTGCTAATGTACAAACTATACGAGGCGTACTAATGTACAAACTATACTAGGCGTACTAATGTACAAACTATACTAGGCGTACTAATGTACAAACTATACGAGGCGTACTAATGTACAAACTATACTAGGCGTACTAATGTACAAACTATACTAGGCGTACTAATGTACAAACTATACGAGGCGTACTAATGTACAAACTATACTAGGCGTACTAATGTACAAACTATACTAGGCGTACTAATGTACAAACTATACTAGGCGTACTAATGTACAAACTATACTAGGCGTACTAATGTACAAACTATACGAGGCGTACTAATGTACAAACTATACTAGGCGTACTAATGTACAAACTATACGAGGCGTACTAATGTACAAACTATACGAGGCGTACTAATGTACAAACTATACTAGGCGTACTAATGTACAAACTATACTAGGCGTACTAATGTACAAACTATACTAGGCGTACTAATGTACAAACTATACTAGGCGTACTAATGTACAAACTATACTAGGCGTACTAATGTACAAACTATGCTAGGCGTACTAATGTACAAACTATACGAGGCGTACTAATGTACAAACTATACTAGGCGTACTAATGTACAAACTATACTAGGCGTACTAATGTACAAACTATACGAGGCGTACTAATGTACAAACTATACTAGGCGTACTAATGTACAAACTATACTAGGCGTACTAATGTACAAACTATACTAGGCGTACTAATGTACAAACTATACTAGGCGTACTAATGTACAAACTATACGAGGCGTACTAATGTACAAACTATACTAGGCGTACTAATGTACAAACTATACGAGGCGTACTAATGTACAAACTATACGAGGCGTACTAATGTACAAACTATACTAGGCGTACTAATGTACAAACTATACTTGGCGTACTAATGTACAAACTATACTAGGCGTACTAATGTACAAACTATACTAGGCGTACTAATGTACAAACTATACTAGGCGTACTAATGTACAAACTGTACGAGGCGTACTAATGTACAAATTATACTAGGCGTACTAATGTACAAACTATACTAGGCGTACTAATGTACAAACTATACGAGGCGTACTAATGTACAAACTATACTAGGCGTACTAATGTACAAACTATACGAGGCGTACTAATGTACAAACTATACGAGGCGTACTAATGTACAAACTATACTAGGAGTACTAATGTACAAACTATACGAGGCGTACTAATGTACAAACTATACTAGGCGTACTAATGTACAAACTATACGAGGCGTACTAATGTACAAACTATACTAGGCGTACTAATGTACAAACTATACGAGGCGTACTAATGTACAAACTATACGAGGCGTACTAATGTACAAACTATACTAGGCGTACTAATGTACAAACTATACTAGGCGTACTAATGTACAAACTATACGAGGCGTACTAATGTACAAACTATACTTGGCGTACTAATGTACAAACTATACTAGGCGTACTAATGTACAAACAATACGAGGCGTACTAATGTACAAACTATACGAGGCGTACTAATGTACAAAATATACTAGGCGTACTAATGTACAAACTATACTAGGCGTACTAATGTACAAACTATACTAGGCGTACTAATGTACAAACTATACTAGGCGTACTAATGTACAAACTATACGAGGCGTACTAATGTACAAACTATACGAGGCGTACTAATGTACAAACTATACTAGGCGTACTAATGTACAAACTATACGAGGCGTACTAATGTACAAACTATACGAGGCGTACTAATGTACAAACTATACGAGGCGTACTAATGTACAAACTATACTAGGCGTACTAATGTACAAACTATACTAGGCGTACTAATGTACGAACTATACGAGGCATACTAATGTACAAACTATACTAGGCGTACTAATGTACAAACTATACGAGGCGTACTAATGTACAAACTATACGAGGCGTACTAATGTTCAAACTATACGAGGCGTACTAATGTACAAACTATACTAGGCGTACTAATGTACAAACTGTACTAGGCGTACTAATGTACAAACTATACGAGGCGTACTAATGTACAAACTATACGAGGCGTACTAATGTACAAACTATACGAGGCGTACTAATGTACAAACTACGAGGCGTACTAATGTACAAACTATACGAGGCGTACTAATGTACAAACTATACGAGGCGTACTAATGTACAAACTACGAGGCGTACTAATGTACAAACTATACGAGGCGTACTAATGTACAAACTCTTGGTCAGTTGTCTCATGGTGGAGAAGGTTTTGAGGAGTCCCCAGAATAAAGCACAACAACAACGATGATAATGGTTGCGACTATAAAGAGAGCATGAAACTGGAACATCTTATGTGCTGGGAAGGCGCTGAATCGCCGTCCTGTGAGATGAAAGTGTATTTTCAGTGAAATGTGTGGAATGAACAGATCGGACCTTCACTCGGTGTGAATAGTAATTAAAAGAATTTAGCGACTGCTGTTGCCCGATTTGTTGTGGTGGAGGTATTGTAAATTGCCCTCATATATAATGAAGGCCTCTACGGATGCTTTATTTCCAATCAAGCCTGATACACATCACCTTGTACATTGGATTTTCAAATGCCTTATAACTAACGCCAGGACGCCATGACGCTTTCCCCCGGTCAAGACCGGTACCCATTTCAGACACCTGGGTACAGTGGGGTATTGTGCTTGGAATTTTTCCCCTATACCGAACGGAGAAAATCACCATCCAGAGCCAGGATTCGAACCCTCGATGCATTCACGGAAGGGCAGGTCCTTAAACCACACGGCTATGACTAGCTAAATTGCTCAGAATGTGAGGGAACAAAAATTCCCAAAAATAGAAAATTAAAACTATGTGTCCGTGTCTTTCTACCTTACTATATGGAGAAAGTGAATTTCAGTTTCAAATTGATTCAGTTCTGACCATTTTAACAAGCAGACCTGAATGGTGCGATGTGTAACATTACGCTTGTACATGTGAAGCTGTGTCGGTCCCCTCGCGCTGAGATGAGTCGCGAGCAAACTCACCCCCGCTCCATCCCTCCAAATCACCTCCACTCCTAACGTAAAACAATAAGGAACGTTGTTACCAACGTCGCAACGGAATAGAAATTGTACAAAACTCGCTTCACGTGAAAATAAAATACAATGATCATGTTTTGTGAACGATTTTTCTGTTATAAGACAACATAAACATTTAAGTTGTCTAACGTGCACTATCGATTTCTGATGCACCAAACTGGCTTCCATTATTCTCTCGATAAACAAATTTTGTCAACTAGTGACGTGAAATGAGAGAAGGGGTAAAAAATTCTTCCTCGTTTTGGTATGAAGGAACTTTTACATTCATTGATAAATTTAACAATTGAAAATGAAAATTCAATCGATCAATTTGATCTATTGGAGCAGCTTTGGAAAAGCTTGTCATGTTATACATAGTGGCAAACTTAAGTCCGTTTTCACAGATAGAAAAAAATTCCCCAATGTGAGGTGAATTTCAGCAATACGCGACGTCTCTTGAATAGCTCGTCATGGAAATCGTCAAATGGAAAAATTGAAGTGTTGTTTTTCCAAAGCAGACCAGCAAGAGACGCTTGGCTGGCTCACCGCAAGCATCTTGCTCCCACCCGACCCCCTTGTTCTATCAACCCTTTCTCTTCTTCTCGTCTACCCCTCCCCTACTTTTCATCGGCAGCCCAACTTCATCTACGAGTATCTTTAAAGGCGGTGCTTTTATTTTCGAATGAGAATGAGCAGCAAGCCCTCACTCATACATATATCACTGGCAATCTTTCTTGTTAAAAGTTGATCACTCAATTTTTCAACTTCTTCAAAACAAAATTAATTTTTCTTCCTCTCAATCAATTCGCAATGGATCCATATAGAACTCGCTCAACTACGAGGAAAGTCGCTCCGTCTGAACGAGCAACATCCTCCAGCGCAGCTCCGTGCAAAAACTTCAGTAAAAAGCGTAATACACCGACCATAACTAGGAAAAATAGACAACCCGCAAAATGACAAAGGCGTCTCAGGCAAGTCTGATATCAACAAGTGCTTCTCAACCCGTAACTCAGCACCAGTGATAACCGCAAAATCAAAGTCATCCGACACGGGTGAAAACTGTTGAAACCTTTCATGTAGCACCTTGAATGTATATGTGTATAATACTGATAATGTTACAGTGCTCTTGTGTAAGAATGTATTTAGACAGCACTATGCGTTGAGAACTGAGCTCATGGTTCTTGTGGATCTCTGCTCGTGGTTCTCGGGCTTGGCTGGAGCCTACTCCACCACTACCCTTCGTAATGTAAACGTGTGTCCTGCTGTGTGTACTGATTATACAAACTCCAAGAGTCTCGCCTTCTTAACCTACATCCATTAGGTTATAGGCCCAGTAAACCTTCCGATGAAGCAATATCAAGTGAGGTTATCTTAAGTCCCGAAGCGAAAAACAGCCCGGGACAGCGAGAACAGAAGTTGGTGATTTGTTAGTGCTGTGAAAGAGAAAGAAACATGGCAGGCTCCGTAAGTGAAAGTGCAAAGAACTGCCTCACGGCTCTTAATGATAAAAACTATCCTACGTGGAAGCTGCAAATGAAGATGATTCTGATGAAGGAAAAACTGTGGAACTTGGTTCGAGGAACGGAAACCATGCCACAGACTACGGACGAGACTGCTCGAAGAAAATTTGAAGAAAGACGTGACAGTGCACTTGCAACAATTGTGCTTGGTGTCGAAACAAGTCAACTTTATTTGTTGGGTGATCCTACTGACCCTGTGCAACTATGGCATAAGATTGAAGATACATTCCAGAAGAAAACTTGGTCTAACAAGTTCAGACTACGCAAAAGACTCTACAACATGAAACTAAAAGAAGACCAAGACTTACAAACTCATCTCAAAGCATTTGTCGAAATATTTGAGTCCTTGAGTGTGATTGATGACGCTGTTGATGAAGAAAGTCGTGTAATAATCTTGCTGTCGTCACTTCCCGACCATTTCTCCACACTGGTGACTGCACTGGAAGCTCATGAAAAACTACCGTCATGGGATATTGTGACAGAGCGTCTTCTGAATGAAGAAGCAAAACTGAAAAACCAAAGTGCTTCAGACTTCAGTGAAAAATCCCTTGTGACCTCCAAATTGAAAAACTCACGATGCTTCGAATGCGGAAAATTGGGACACCTACGTACCAAGTGCTGGATCTATCAAGAAAAATTGAAGAAAGAAGATGGGAACCACACAGAAAACCAAAACAATTTTGTAGCAGGTAAAACAAATTATATCGGTGCATTGTCTGTGATAAATATCAATAATTGTTGGGTAATTGATTCCGGTGCAACAGCACACATGTGTAATTATAGGAATGATTTTTCTTGTATGAATGAGCTATCTAGTCCAATTAACATTGAAGTTGGTGATGGTAGAAACTTGCAAGGTGTTGGTGTAGGTGATGTTGAAGTTATGGTGTTGTTGCCTAAAGGTCGAGTAGATACCTGTGTTGTTAAGAATGTCTTGTATGTACCTGGCTTAGCCTACAATTTACTTTCCGTGCCTCAGATTACAGAAAGTGGAAACTCAGTTTACTTTGACGAAAGCTCATGTAAGATTGTAAATAAAGACGATGAATTAATTGCCTTAGGCAGTAAAGCAGGAAAATTGTATAAACTTAATTGCACCCTTAATTCAGCCGCCAAATGCATGAACGTTTCCTCTGATGAAATTCTGTGGCATAAACGATTTTGTCATCTAGGATTCAATAATCTTAAGAAATTAGCCACTAGGAATCTTGTTAGAGGTTTTGATTGTTCTGTGAGTGGAGATAACATTTTTTGTGAAAACTGTTGTGATGGTAAAAATCATAGGCTTCCGTTCCCCAAAACAAATCACAAATGGAAACGCCAACCCTTAGAACTTATCCACAGTGATGTGTGTGGCCAGCTTAATCCCATATCACTTGGGAGTGGAAGGTATTTTGTAACCTTCATAGATGACCACTCCAGATATACTTGGGTGTACATTATCAAACATAAGAGTGATGTTTTCAAAGTGTTTCAGGAGTTCAAATCCTTGGTAGAAAATCACTATGATCACAAAATTAAAATTCTGCGCTCCGATAACGGTGGGGAATACATCTCTAATGACTTTGAACAATTCCTAAAAAGGGAAGGAATTATCCATGAAAAAACTGTGCCTAAGACACCTGAACAAAATGGAGTTGCAGAAAGAATGAATAGAACTCTTCTTGACTCTGTCAGAGCTATGCTGTCTGGTTCAAAGTTACCAAAATCATTCTGGGGTGAAGCTATATCAACTGCCGTGTATGTCAAAAATAGGAGCCCTGCTAGTGCATTGAATGATATGACCCCTTATCAGGCCCTTAATGGACACAAGCCCAACGTACAGCACCTCAAAACCTTTGGCTGCAGTGCGTACGCTCATGTCCCCAAAGATGAGAGGGAAAAACTTGATCCAAAATCTAAACCCTGTGTTCTTGTAGGATATGGAAGTGGATCCAAGGGATATCGTCTGTATGACATAAACAGTAGAAGGATATTTTTGAGTAGAGACGTTATGTTCAATGAATCTCAGCAGATGCCAATTGAGAAGGAGCCTTCAGAAGTAAATGATGGTAATTTTACTCTTCTTCCTCAGGATCCAGAACCAGAAGACTCTGAGGGAGGGGTGGAGCATAGACAGTCAGATGCTGGGATGGAGGGAGTGCAGCCTAGACAATCAGCCAGATATCGACGGGCTCCTGATAGGTTTGGTGAATGGGTGTATTTAATGAAAAATGAGCTTGATATACCATCTTGTGTTCAAGAAGCACTCAGTGGACCAGAAGCAAAACTATGGGAAACAGCTATGGAGAATGAGATGGAGTCTATAAATCAAAACAGAGTATGGTCCCTTGTAGAGTGTCCTAATGACAAAAAACCTATCAAATCAAAGTGGATCTTTAAAAGAAAAACCGGACCCGACGGAAGCATTTGCTCGTACAAAGCTCGCCTTGTGGCTCAGGGCTACTCACAAAAATATGGCATCGACTACGACGAGACCTTCAGTCCCGTGGTTCGATTTGAGTCTGTCAGGACAGTACTAGCTTTGGCTGCCAAATGCAACATGCAAGTCCATCACATGGACGTTGCAACAGCCTTCCTTAATGGAGAACTGATTGAAGAACTATATCTGGTTCAACCTGACGGTTTTATTGTCAAAGGCAAAGAAAATCTGGTGTGTAAACTACAAAAATCGCTCTACGGACTAAAACAAGCCCCTAAGTGTTGGAACACTACACTAGATAGCTATTTGAAGAAATTGGGTTTTGTACAATCTAAGAGTGATGCTTGTATATACACTCGTGTTCAAGATAAGAAACTGTGTATTGTGGCGGTGTATGTAGACGATCTAATAATTGCTTCTGAGTCTGGTGATGAAATAAATCAAATAAAGTTGAGCCTTTCTACCCAATACAAAATGAAGGACCTTGGTGTGCTGAGTTACTTCCTAGGTGTAAGTGTTGTACAATTTAAAAACAATGTCCTCTTGAATCAAACTGCCTACATTGAGGCTCTGTTGTCAAAATTTGGCTTTGATAATTGTAAACCTGTTGCAACTCCCGCCGATGTAAACGTAAATCCGATATGCTCCCCAAATGATGTCGAATTTGACCCTGCCACTTATCAAAGTGCTGTAGGTAGCCTTTTGTATTTGTCAACCAGAACTCGACCTGACATTGCATTCGCAGTGAATAATGTTGCTAAATACAGCTCCAAACCTCTTGAACAGCATTGGATGTGTGTTAAGAGAATATTCAGGTACCTGAGAGGCACCTCTAAACTAGGTCTCATGTATAGCAAATGTTCTGATACTTGCATTGGTTATTCAGATGCTGACTGGGCTGGTGATAAAAATGACCGAAAGTCTACCTCTGGTTACTGTTTCACCCTCAGTAATTCGGTAATTACGTGGAGATCTAACAAACAAACTTGTGTAGCCCTCTCAACTGCAGAAGCCGAATACGTTGCTCTTGCCGGTGCGGCTCAAGAGGCTGTCTGGTTGAAGCACTTACTCAGTGATCTAAATTTTGGGACTATGGAACCAATGGTTATAAACGAAGACAACCAGTCAGCCATCTGTCTTGCCAACAATCCCAAATATCATGGGAGGAGCAAGCACATCGATATTAAGTTTCACTATGTACGGGATCTTGTAAGTAACAAAGATATAGACGTAGTGTATTGCCCTACCGACGAAATGCTCGCCGACATATTCACCAAGAACCTGCCGATAGAAAAGTTCTCTAGACTAAGAACGAAGTTAGGAATGGTCTCATCTGACACACATTCAATGTGAGAAGGAGTGTTGAAACCTTTCATGTAGCACCTTGAATGTATATGTGTATAATACTGATAATGTTACAGTGCTCTTGTGTAAGAATGTATTTAGACAGCACTATGCGTTGAGAACTGAGCTCATGGTTCTTGTGGATCTCTGCTCGTGGTTCTCGGGCTTGGCTGGAGCCTACTCCACCACTACCCTTCGTAATGTAAACGTGTGTCCTGCTGTGTGTACTGATTATACAAACTCCAAGAGTCTCGCCTTCTTAACCTACATCCATTAAAAACCTCCCAAGAAAATCTCCCCGCTTGCAATAATTGAAAGACCGTCTCAACTTATCAAAATTATACACCTGCTACGCGCGCACCCGAGGCGAGTCCTGTAGCCTACGTGTCTTGTCTGAACGATTGCGTCACGGCGGCATATCTCCCCAGCTCTGCGTTACTGAGATCTCTCATAAATTGTTCACCATCAACGAAGATACCAACACCAACGACATCATTAGAACGCGAGGAAATTTTGGTTGACAGCGACCAGTTAGAAATTAAAAGGAGTAATTTTAATGATATTTTGCGTGCAGGCATTTCAGGCGATGGTGTTATGTTTGATAATGCATGCGCAGCAGCTGATACTGGCTGTAAAATATCTAGAAGATTAAGCTGCGAGGATAACGTAAGATTTCCAATGGAGAACAATACAAACAAATCTTTTTCCGCTTCTGATGAGTACTTACACCCTCTCCAAATGCTTACACCTTTTTCACTTCAAATTAATCCAAGTCAAGTTCAAATTAGTCTAAGTCAAGTTAAAATTAGTCCAAGTCAAGTTTAAATTAATCCAAGGCAGGTTCAAATTAGTCCAAGTCAAGTTCAAATTAGTTCAAGTCAAGTTCAAATTTGTCCAAGTCAAGTTCAAATTAATCCAAGTCAGGTTCAAATTAGTCCAAATCAAGTTCAAATTAGTCCAAGTCAAGTTCAAATTAGTCCAAGTCAAGTTCAAATTAGTCCAAGTCAAGTTCAAATTAGTCCAAGTCAAGTTCAAATTAGTCCAAGTCAAGTTCGAATTAGTCCAAGTCAAGTTCAAATTAATCCAAGTCAGGTTCAGATTAGTCCAAGTCAAGGTCAAATTAGTCCAAGTCAAGTTCAAATTAGTGCAAGTCAAGTTCAAATTAGTTCAAGTCAAGTTCAAATTTGTCCAAGTCAAGTTCAAATTAATCCAAGTCAGGTTCAAATTAGTCCAAGTCAAGTTCAAATTAGTCCAAGTCAAGTTCAAATTAATCCAAGTCAAGTTCAAATTAGTCCAAGTCAAGTTCAAATTAATCCAAGTCAAGTTCAAATTAGTCCAAGTCAAGTTCAAATTAATGCAAGTCAAGTTCAAATTAGTCCAAGTCAAGTTCAAATTAATCCAAGTCAATTTCAAATTAATCTAACCCTAAGTTGAGTTAAAAAATGACATAATCATTTGTTAGTTTGAGTTTTTTGTATTAAATATGTATCTATTGGATGTGATGAGCAAGACAGGTTTCGAGGATTTATTTACACTCATAGATATTTATATGCGTGAAATTCCACTTTATCACAAATATGAAATCATATACATCCATGTACAAAAGATTATCATTGGACGATATACTGATTTAATTTTTGAAATATATATACAAACGCGATTCACTGAGTGCTAATGTACGATTCCGTTTGATTACAATTTATATCTGTACATTACTACCCAGATACATTCTTGCATTAGGAATTAAAATGTTGACACCCATTCTAATTCCGTGTTAGTCAATGCGAAAAAATGTAGGATCCACTTACAATAGACAATAATAATACAAGAAAAAATGTTTCTAACTTAATACTGATTTTATTTGTATGTGTTTACAATTCAATATATAATACTTTACAGACTATAATACTTTAAGACGGCCAATGGTATCACAGATCGATCTAAAGAGCGTCACAGACACACGTACCAACCAACCAAGCAACAAATCTGTATTGTTATTTATTGATAGCCAAAAAGTTTTTGAAAAGTTTGCCATATCTTTTTCCTGACGATGATTTGCATTTTCTTGAACAATAGATCCAATTTTCATAGCCGCAATATTTTTTTGCGTATAAATAAAACTGAGAAAATACCAGATTTTTGAATGATATAATTCGAATAGATATGAAACGTAAGGAATGTTGCACATTTGGTGTATAGAAATATATAGAAAAACTAAATGAATTATTAAAGAAGAGATCACCATTGTTTGTCAGTGGGATCACTGTAATGATCAATATGTCCATGCTTAAATGCTTCAGTTTTAACACATTCCCCTTTTTATACTTCTGAGAAATTTAACATAATCGAGTTGATATTTGAAATACGACTTACTTTCAAACTCACACCTGCCAATCACGAAGCCTTATTTCACTTCCATCATATGTGGTTCCTTCAGCGACAGCTCAGAATTGTCCAACTGAGAAGTTTCGTCTGTGTTACACGGCCACTTTTTTGAAATGTTCCCCACACAAATTCCTCACAATCAGGTCGACGCGCCAAGGTGTAAACGCATTCCCCGTATAACCAACGCACTCATTGCTACGCCTGTACATGTATGGCTTCGGTCTACCTCAGTAGCATCCATAACACAGAGAGCCACAAGTCATCTAGGGTACGTCCGTAACGGAGATGACGTATGGGTTTGTTGGCGTATTTAATGGGTCAACACCTCCCAGTGTGACCCAACCAGTTGACAGTAGCAGTGTTGACAGTAAAACAGTTGACATGATGGTTGACAGTAGGGCATATGACAGTTGAAGGGCTATTACCTTCCAGCAAGCCCATCGGTTGACAGCAGGGTCGTTGACAGTAAAACAGTTAACATTATGATAGTTGACAGTAGGGTAGATGACAGTTGAAAGGCCATACTTTTCATAACTAAATTTTTAGAAGTTATTTCTGAACTTCCATTAGCCTCGCCAACTTTTGACATCTTCTTAAAAAAATATCCGGTGCGCTCATGATATATCGTGAATGGAATACAAAAACATTTCATAAAATTCTCACCTAATTTCAGAGTTAGTTATGAAAATCATTGAGCGATGCGCAAAAATTGTTCATTCCCACTAGATGCATCAAATAGCAATTAATGATGTAATTAACTGTACGGCTCTGAATATCGAGAAACAGCGCAAACGAAGTACGGCCTTCGCAAACCGAACCACCGGAACAGATACATGCGCTATTTATGGAAACTGAATCCAGTGAACTCGATAATTGCTTTTGATCTCGATGTGATACGCAATTCTTGGAATTGACCTTCGGGACTAACAGCAGACTGGAAAGAATGGAATACACGTGTGTCGCGTCCTACAAGACACGACAAAATTCAAAGAATTTTGATAATTTATTCCGGCAACATTTTGCGGATCCGCGCTTCGTCCGCAAGAATGACGCCAACGTTTTATTTGTTTGAAGTGCGTGGGAGGAACAGGTTCCCGGATAATATTAAGTTTCTGTGTAGTTAGAGAGTGAGCTTGAGTGGGAAAATCATTTGATTTACGTGTTGCCGCGCTGGCTGTATGTTCGGGTGTTTTCACACGACTTGTGTTAGATAGCGGTGAACGGCTGGTTTCTGGAGCATTCGAGAATGCTTCCGGCGGCCGGCAAACCCACCTACATTGAGTCAGACCAGCCATTACAGTTCGGTAGAGTCTGGTGTTTTCTTTCGGTGTAGCCAGTAAGCTGCGGTGTAATGCTGGGAATTAGTCAGGTTCTGGCTTAACGGTATTTTAGCTGAACACTGTGATTTACCGATGAATTTTCCTATCTCTGTTTCACTGCTCCAAGTGATTTTGTGTTGATGTCCAAATGTTTTTTTTTGCTCAGCAACATTTGCATAATAGTCAAGCCATGTAAGCTATGTTGTCATATATAATATTGTAAACAGTGTCAAGGGCAGTAAATGCAACATGGAGAGACTGACATTTCAATGCTTTTTAGTTTGACACAGGATTACTTGAAGTTTATTACATTTCATAGATTTACACAAGATTGCACCAACTTGGGAACATGATTTTCTTGTCTTTGTATTATTTCTTGTCTTTGTATTATTTCTTGTCTTTGTATTATTTATAACATTCATTAATAGAAGGATGTGAGGCAAGTAAGAATAAATTTAGTCGATTGGCTTCTTACCTATGAGCTGTGCTGGGCAAGTTGCGCCAGTCAGCAAGGTGGAAGCCTAAAGTTACGGCATTCAGTAGACTGAGAATAGGCGCAGAAATTTGAGACCACTAGCTCATACGAGTTGCGTTTTCAAAGCGACGTTGACAAACGTGTACTTGCCTCTCTCATTATTTTTATAATAGAATTTATTGATAATGGTTGATTTGATAACCTGAGTGACTTGCCCTGCTTTAGAGACCTAATTTTGCTGTCTCTTTTTCCACAGATAGGGTAAAGTAAAAAACAGAGCAATCAATTATTTTATGTCCTAGAATATGCTGCTCCAGGTCTAACGTGAGGGACCTTTCCCCATCGTCTGTAAGTATTTTAAAGTATTCTTTCTCAACCTGTAACGTTACCTAACTCGTCATCCCTTTATTATTGTGAGGCTTTCATGCGAAAACTATAAACTCGTTGTGCGATCGTCCACCTTTTGTTCAAATAAAGTGCCTATTAACTAATGACCGCTGTGTCAAGATTGTTGGATACGGATGTACATTCGTGGATATATCTTTTTGTGCTTCCTTAAAAAAAAAGACACTTTGAACATTGGCCGAAACAAGCGATTGATGTATTATTGCCTGGTGTCGAGGATTGCGAAGTTTATGTCATGTACTTGTAAACTGTCAAAAGTGCTTTCACCTCACAATGAAAATGCATCGTCCGTGGAATTGTGTTGTCTCTCAAAATTATCATTACATGTATTGTCAAATGTAGATTGAGCGAGATTAGGAGTACATTGCCTTCAATCACTCCTTTCGACTAGTGACACGAGTTCTGCAATATTCGTGTGCGTGTATCATAAATGTGTTCTTTCTAATGTGTTTCCCAGCAGTGTGTCCTTGGCAGGGTGTTCTTGACAATGCGATCCTCAACTAGAGACTTTTTCTTCCCTGTCAATGCAACAGAAACCTTTCCTTGTTTCAGGAACTTCTCTCCTAGCTCACTACTCCTGTGTGTCCTGTGCATAGATTCCGCGGTCCCTCAACCTCACACCGAATGGTGCCTTCATCTTTCCTCTCTTGGAACATCTTTTTCGTGGTTAAGGGAGGCTTAAACTTTCCTATAGAATGATAATAATTGAGTCATGAGATGTTATTATGCTATGTTGTTCCCATGACTATGCCTCGTGACCACTCTTATTGCCCTTCCATATCATACCTAGTTCTAACATTATTTAGCCGTGCTCCGTGTCTTGCTCAAGAAGTAGGAGATTACTTCCTCGTTATGCAGCGCCATATACATTTAATTGATCAATCGACGGCGATCTTAAATTAGGATTTATTGCAATTCCTGGTCCGAGTCTGAATCATACTTGTCTGTGCAGATTTACGGAACCAGGGGATAAGAAATAAAAAAAACCTGAAGAGACCTCGTTTCCCTTTGGGCATCCTACCGAGTTCCGTTCAATGGCGTGCCGAAGCGAAGATCAATTCCGCTAGCGCACGACATTACAACGTGCATCGCAGTACTCATCTTTTGAAACAGAAGTAGACCATCAGTCCAATACAGCCAGGCAGGCTCGGCCTCAGTGCAGTTAACCTCTATTTCCTTGTATCAGCCAGCGGCGACGGTCCCGAATCAAAAAAATCAATTAATGCTGTGCAACAGAGACTAAACGTCCGTCATCACAGGATGCCGTGCACTGAGAAGGACATAATCCAGGACATTCTACAGGAGGAAATTGCACAGATATCGTGCGATGCTTGCCAGTAGTGACAAAAACTTTGAAAGCTAAGGAAATTATAAAAAAGCTACAAAAATAGAAGTCACGGAAATAGAAAGCTGTGGAAGTTATTTAAAAATTAAAAAAACTCGATTCTAAGGTAGATGCCTGGAAAGATTTAACCTTGACTCGAACGAAGATCCTGTGTCTAACAATAAAGCAAAATTACTTGGAGACTGAAGCTTCAAGTGAGCATCTATATTAAATTTCTGTAAATGAACAGTTAGAAAGACGACGTCACATATCTCCTGGAACCGAAATGGTGACTCGGTTCGTCGTATATAAGAAATGCTCGACTTTGATATTCCGATCCCGCCTAATGCAAATACGTTCTCGCTGCTACAAGGTTCAACAAAGACGGCATTTTAGGACGATAAATGTTTGAACATCATTGTTTTGTTCGTTCATTTCCCTTCCAAATGAGTAGCCGCACAACCGAATGCCCGAGAAATTCAGCTGCTCGGTTTGAAAACCCTTGACAAATTGCGTGACGCTGTACGAGATCTTCATCTAGCAACTGTCAATTAAATAATCTAGTCTCCAGCCCTACAAAAGTGCCCGTTTCAAGTTCAGCGTCTGTTCTTTGTGTTAGAAATTTCCCTTTGAAATACTGGAATCCAGAAAAATCACAGGCCATAGTTTCAACATAATTCATGATGAGGCAAAGTTTCACACGTTGACTGCGACGGGTTAAACTGAAGTTCAGTGTTCAACGTAAATCTGAATTTAAAAGTTGTTTGGAATTTGTTAATATAAAAAACATTAATTGGGCACATTAGATACCATTACAAACGACCCATCGTTGGGTCGTATCGCAACAAATGTGTCTGTACGAAGGGGTGGAAAGGTGGATCATGTATGGCAGTACCACAGAACAAAAAGAAAAAAGAAAAACCGTTTATTTCCAATAAAGACGGTGCAAAAAAGATAGTACTATGATTGGTTTTTAAAATATCCTAAAGTTAATACACTTAAATGATATACACACATGAGTATTGTAATACCCATGTCAATAGTCGAAAAAAAAAAATGGTTGAGGGCAATGTACTCCTAATGTTGCTTAATCTACGTTTGATGATACATGTAATTAAAATTATGAGAGACAACACAATTTCATGGACGATGCATTTTCACTGTGGGGTGAAAACACTTTTGACAGTTTACATGTACATGACATAAAACTTTGCAATCCTTGACGCCAGGAAATAATATTAGAATTGCTAGTTTCGGCAGGTGTTTAAAAATGTCATTTCAAGGAAACATGGAAAAATATATATGTAAGCATGAGGACCACGAAAATTACAAGTTTTGTATTTCCAATTAAAAAATTCTAAAATAACGGTCGTTAGTTGATAAGCATTTTATTTACAAATAAATGGACGATCACTCAACAAATTTATAGTTTTTACGTGGATGCTTTACAATAATAAAGAGATGACGAGTTAGGTAATGTTACAAGTTGAGGGTGAACAGAAAAAACGACCGGTATCTCTAGTTAAAATGCTAGTTGTCAGTTTAGTACACACATACGTGCATATGTACATGTAAATACATACACGTATACATGCACATACTTACCTACGCACATACATACACCTAACTCGCACACAGACACAAATACATATCCATGCCTCGGGGCAATCACAATACATATGCGTTCTACAAAAATGCTGTGCGATGTACTGAAATATAGGATAAGGAGCAAAGGAAGTTCGTGACAACTTTTTCAGTACGTGTTGCTGCTTACAATCTCTAATGAAATGTTGTAACGATGTTTAATTAATGCACGTCACAGGCTTGCACTGCACGTCGTATCGACCAACCGTGTTGTCCACTAATCCATGTAATTAATCAACGGTAATCCCAGCTAATATCTCACAAATCCCCGCTGATCTGAACTAATCCGCGCTGATCTGAACTAATCAGCGCTGATCCACTCCAGAAATTCGGCTGGGAGACGCGACCAAAAAAATGTTTGCATTGCCATGCGTCCCACTGAACTCGATGTTGGATGTTGTGGATGCGGGATGTTGGAGGTGCGGGATGTAGGAGGTGCGGAATGTAGGAGGTGCGGGATGTAGGAGGTGCGGTATGTAGGAGGTTCGGAATGAATGAGGTGCGGAATGTAGGAGGTGCGGAATGTAGGAGGTGCGGAATGTAGGAGGTGCGGGATGTAGGAGGTGCGGGATGTTGGAGGTGCGGGATGTTTGAGGTGCGGGATGTAGGAGGTGCGGTATGTAGGAGGTTCGGAATGAATGAGGTGCGGAATGTAGGAGGTGCGGAATGTAGGAGGTGCGGAATGTAGGAGGTGCGGGATGTAGGAGGTGCGGGATGTAGGAGGTGCGGGATGTTGGAGGTGCGGGATGTAGGAGGTGCGGGATGTTGAGGCTGGGTGGTGTTGGGGCTGCGGGATGTTGGAGGTGCGGGATGTAGGAGGTGCGGAATGTAGGAGGTGCGGGATGTAGGAGGTGCGGAATGTAGGAGGTGCGGAATGTAGGAGGTGCGGAATGTAGGAGGTGCGGAATGTAGGAGGTGCGGAATGTAGGAGGTGCGGAATGTGGGAGGTGCGGAATGTAGGAGGTGCGGGATGTAGGAGGTGAGGAATGTAGGAGGTGCATAATGTAGGAGGTGCGGAATGTAGGAGGTGCGGAATGTAGGAGGTGCGGAATGTAGGAGGTGCGGAATGAAGGAGGAGCGGGATGTAGGAGGTGCGGGATGTTGGAGGTGCGGGATGTAGGAGGTGCGGAATGTAGAAGGTGCGGGATGTAGGAGGCGCGGAATGTAGGAGGTGCTGAATATAGTAGGTGCGGAATGTAGGAGGTGCGGGATGTAGGAGGCGCGGGATGTTGGAGGTGCGGGATGTTGGAGGTGCGGGATGTTGGAGGTGCGGAATGTTGAGGCTGCGGGGTGTTGGGGCTGCGGGATGTTGGGGATACATTTCTTACCAAGTGGTCGAACAAATGCAAAGGTTTATGAAGCTTGACAATGGAAGCAAGACTCTTAGTATCTTGTGCGTAGTGGTACGAAGTGATGCAACACCACCACACCACTACCAACACACCACACACCACCACGTACCACACCACACCACCACACACCACCCACTCAGTAATGAGGTCTGCACAACACAAGGGCTGCTGTCATCAGAAGAACACGGTGGTACTCAGAATTTCGAGTGCCGCACGCAGCAGTTTTGCCTCCGGAAATTCCAACGAGATTTACACGAGATCCGGATCACGGCCCCGCAACAGCGAGGTAAATTCGCCTTTGCGCAACGTCTCAACATTACAGTCTGAACATTATAGTCTGAACATTATAGTCTGAACTTCATAGTCTGAACATTACAGTCTAAACATAGCTTCAATTTACAGTCGAGTCCAAGATACAACGTTTTAAAGTTCTTTATCTTAAGAGGAGTAAGTGTGCAAACTCATTCAGAAATGTGCCCCTTTTGAGCTCAGTTAACCACCTTGTCTGTGTTTTTGATTACGGTTAACAAAGGAGCTGCACACTTTAATTTATGCTGCGCCCCCATCTTTGGGTATTGAACCCGTAACTTTCCCTCCGAAAGTCCAGCACTTTACCCACTGCGCTACAGAGACGTTGATGCAATGTAATTTGAATGTTAAGTAGGTCAAAAAAGTTAATCCATAATCTCACCTTCTAGAGGCTGTTTTCTTATTAATGCCTTGCTATGCAGATTGAAGTGAAAACAGATAAATGAAATAGATTGGGTTTTGCTGACACGTAAACCTAATATTATTTCTCATCAACTTTGAGGAGAGACTATAGATAGGAGACATTACAACCCCCAACTGATAGCCTTGTTTTGAAAGCAGGCCAAAACAACGGAAGTGATCGCAACTTACCGGTCTACACCACGGTAGATGAAACAAGGTAGGGTAATTTCTACGGGAGAAAATACACCTCCTCTTGTTCGTCTAAACAATAGAAAGGCTTTATTTCAAACAAACTTTATGACGTCACCAAAACGCAGTGTTGTTTGGCCAATAGTGGAGCCAGATTTGGGGGTAGCAGTGCTACCAGATGCAATATGAGCGCTGCTACTGATTCGTTGCCGTGACGTCAGCAAAACCACACCGTCATCGAATAAAAGACTAGCTTGAACCTACCTTGTTTCCTCTACCGTGGTCTACACTCACACCTACACAAATGCATTAACAAAACCCAGGTGCCGTCTCATCACAGCTAATGCGCTCTGGGGATATCAGTTGAGATGTACTAATGATCCAGTGCGAACTTTATCAATCCCATGAGACATTTTATCCGCTCTTCAGATTTCGTTTAATCGGAGCCGAACTAATCTTAAGGGGAATATGCCGCCGTAGTCATGATACGGCCTTGTCACATCACTGCACCACACCACAGCACCACACCACAGTACCACACTACAGCACCACACCACAGCACCACATCACAGCACCACACCACAGCACCACACCACAGCAACGCATCACAGCACCGCATCACATCCCCACATCACAGCACCACACCACAGCACCACACCACAGCAACGCATCACAGCACCGCATCACAGCCCCACATCACAGCACCACATCACAGCACCACACCACAGCACCACACCACAGCAACGCATCACAGCACCGCATCACAGCCCCACATCACAGCACCACACCACAGCACCACACCACAGCAACGCATCACAGCACCGCATCACAGCCCCACATCACAGCACCACATCACAGCACCACATCACAGCACCACATCACAGCGCCACATCACAGCCCCACACCACAACAACACATCACAGCACCACTAAACTATTGTATGTGCGTGCCTGTGTGTACATGCACACATGTATCTCAACACATGTGGATGCACACACACACACACACACACAGCGGTCGGCACACCATTCGCTGCTTAGCACTAAGCGGTATACGTTGAGCTCATTGTTGCGCTTCTCGCTGAATTATACGATGGTCTTGACTGAAGATCTCTAAGATGAATTTATTTTTCTGAAAATTATGTTTGCTAAGTTTTGTAAAAAACCGTCGCTGCGGCTGCCAAGAAAATACGTATCACTGGAGGGATGGCAGCACCGGGACAGCGCAGCGGCTGCGCCAAAATGTCCCTTTTACCGCAGTAGTTGCTGTAAATTTACAGCATGTTGGGCCACATGTGCACCACTCGGTAAATTGCTCATTCACTTACTGCAACAAATGAATGATATTTCATGAGTTTCGCGATGATTTTTTTTAAATAATTCGTATCATCACAGATGAAATGTATCGTGTAATTATATTTTTCGTATTTTTTAGGAAAGATAAAAATGTATTCGATTTAACAATTCATCTACTTACCACCTAACTAAACCAACCGTTAAAGGCCTTAGAACCGGGATGAACGTCTTAAATATCGCGACGAACTTCATTTACAAGTTACGGTTCCCGCGCTGTACTACGCTGGGCTGTGCTAGATTGCGCTGGACTGCGCTGGACTGTGCTAGATTGCGCCGGACTGCGCTGGGGCTGCGCTGTATTGCGTTGGGCTGCACTGGACTGCGCTGGGCTGCACTGGGCTGCGCTGTACTGCACTGGACTTTGCTGGGCTGCGCTGTACTGCGCTGGGCTGCTTTGTACTGCACTGGACTGCGCTGGGCTGCTCTGTACTGCACTGGACTGTGCTGGGCCACTGCGCTGTACTGCACTGGACTGCGCTGGGCTGCGCTTGACTCCGCTGAACTGCGCTGAACTACGCTATACTGCGCTGGACTGTGCTGGGCTGTGCTAGATTGCGCTGGACTGCGCTGGACTGTGCTAGATTGCGCCGGACTGCGCAGCGGCTGCGCTGTATTGCGTTGGGCTGCACTGGACTGCGCTGGGCTGCACTGGGCTGCGCTGTACTGCACTGGACTTCGCTGGGCTGCGCTGTACTGCGCTGGACTGCGCTGGGCTGCGCTTGACTGCGCTGAACTGCGCTGAACTACGCTATACTGTGCTGGACTGAATTGGACTGTGCTGGATTGCGCTGTACTACGCTGAGCTGCGCTGTGAGGACCACACTCCGTTATAGAGCAGACCCCGAAGTCGTCTTCAGTTGCTTTTGCACGGCGTTAGGTAGCTCCCCTCATGGCCCAAGAAAAGCAAGAGTCACAGCAGACCGGCTCGCCCGACCGACTGGCAAAGAACCAAATCTTCAAAAAATATAAGCGCTTGAAAAATTCGACTCGTGAGTCGCCGCTCCCTCGGTCTGGCGGGAAATCTTCTGAAGCGAAGAAAAATTCTCCAAATGGTTGCATGGGGGAATGTGGGAAAATTGGGGAGTATTGCAAAATGTTGTGGAATGTTGGGAATATTGGGGAGTTTGGACATAGGGACGACAGTGAACCGAGGAACAGATTATTATTATATAGGACGTTTTACCACCGAAGACGCTACAAAGACGTTTCATCAATGTATTCGGTATTCCTAGTTCGTCATTTCTACATGTGGGGTAAATATCATTTTTGTTGCCGCCGTGTGGTGGCATAGTGGCAAATTTGAGGCATATAAGGTATTATTTAGTGATGGCATGGTGTGCCGTTTAGTTTTTTTGCGCTTCTACGTTAGTTCACTCTAACCAGGCAAAGGACCATTCCCAGTCAAACTTTTTCGTGTTTTTTTCATGTGTGTTTTTCGCCGCCTAAGCGATTTAAAAACTAGGGCGGTGAAAAACATGCATGCCGGTGGCGAAAAAGTTAGACTGGGTTACGCCTCTCACTCCACGTCCGAGGAACAGAGCGCAATAAAGCGAGCAAATGAGAAGACAGATAACCGAGCGCAAGAGAAAAAGATTGCAATGTTTCTGGCTGAGCTGAACCGCTTCGAAAACAAATGGCGAAGTGAATCTGTTCCGATAAAGAAGTAAAATCGAGAGATATTCTCTGTAAAATATCTGCAGGAAACAGCGAGCGCGGAGCTGGGAAATGGCACCGAAGGAAAGAAGTAGAAATGGTGCGTTTCAAAACGAAGTATGTTTCTGTTTTCCAGGCTTGTGTTCAATGGAACGCTGCACTCCGCATTTTGTGACTTGCTGCAAAATGGTTTCTAGCCAAATGCCTCACAAGCGGCAACGGAAAAATGAAGAAATAAAAATTGGACTCATGGACAATGGAAGAGAAAGAGATGAAAATTGTCGCGGGATAAAAAATTCGGGTACGAATTTCAGCATCCGGCATTGTGATTCGTAGTCGTGACATCTGGATGGTGTATTGGTAATGTTCTTTTTTATTTTCAGGTGAACGTAAATGTACGTTTGGAAAACTTTCTTTAAGTAGTATGCCTTCGCATTCTCTGTTATTTCAAGATGAGCGTAAGTGTTCGTTTGATATGAGTTCTTTACGTCTGGCGCCGAAATGTCGTCAACAATTTCTAAATCGCAATACACTTGAAAACATTTGTGAAACGTGTTCTCTTCAGCTGCCTTATCAACACGTCACTAGCGTGAACGTTACCAGAAGTCCAGGTGGCAGTTTTGTGCAGTCATTGAGTCGGTGATGCCAGGTGATGTTGCACCTTCAGCCATTGAGTTCCGTTTGAGGCGAGTGAAGCAACGCCATACTTTTATACTTCTTCTGCATTTAGTATTCATTTTACGCAGAGAAGACGTTAGCACGTTTCTTTGAACAAATTTACGTTTGGGCATTGTAAAGGCCAAGCGACGGAAGAATTCCGTACGGTTCTAATTGTGGGGATGTCGGGCTATAACACTCTCGGCACTCCGACCGCCTCGGGAATTGAAACCACGATAACAATAAATACATTTCATAACATAAATTGGAAAAATATATCTTAACTTATAGCAAAAGATGAAGGTGGAGAACCGTGATGGTGGCGGCCGAGTACAACAGTGGCACGCAGGACCCGTGCAGGACAGTGGCACGCAGGACCAGTGCAGGACAGTGGCACGCAGGACCCGTGCAGGACAGTGGCACGCAGGACCCGTGCAGGACAGTGGCACGCAGGACCCGTGCAGGACAGTGGCACGCAGGACCCGTGCAGGACAGTGGCACGCAGGACCCGTGCAGGACAGTGGCACGCAGGACCCGTGCAGGACAGTGGCACGCAGGACCCGTGCAGGACAGTGGACGCAGGACCCGTGCAGGACAGTGGCACGCAGGACCCGTGCAGGACAGTGGCACGCAGGACCCGTGCAGGACAGTGGACGCAGGACCCGTGCATGACAGTGGCACGTAGGACCTGTGCAGGACAGTGGCACGCAGGACCCGTGCAGGACAGTGGCACGCAGGACCCGTGCAGGACAGTGGCACGCAGGACCCGTGCAGGACAGTGGCACGCAGGACCCGTGCAGGACAGTGGCACGCAGGACCCGTGCAGGACAGTGGCACGCAGGACCCGTGCAGGACAGTGGCACGCAGGACCCGTGCAGGACAGTGGCACGCAGGACCCGTGCAGGACAGTGGCACGCAGGACCCGTGCAGGACAGTGGACGCAGGACCCGTGCAGGACAGTGGCACGCAGGACCCGTGCAGGACAGTGGCACGCAGGACCCGTGCAGGACAGTGGCACGCAGGACCCGTGCAGGACAGTGGCACGCAGGACCCGTGCAGGACAGTGGCACGCAGGACCCGTGCAGGACAGTGGCACGCAGGACCCGTGCAGGAACAAGCCAGCGAGTGAGCTGCTAGTTAGACTAGATGAGACGAGCAAGAACCGACGCGAGCGTGGCTCCCCGGGGCAATAAGGTAAGTCCAGCCTGTGGACAAACGCACCACTATAGCACTGCTAGCGGCTAGCTAGGGTCAACCTCTAATTTCAGGCGAGGGAAAAGTCTCACGAGCAGGCCTAACGGGAGCTGGCTCAAACACACGACACAGTCAGTAGCTAGGAACGGCAACAGCGCAGATATAAATGGCAAACGCAGTAGAAAAATGATTAGCAAAGACTGACTTACCAGCCAGTCTAAGCCTACCCATCTGTACAAGGGTGATCCAAAGAGAGGAAGGGAAAAGGCACTACCTAGCATAGAGTTGAGGTAACTCGGAACCTATGTAGAAAGGACACGGGTACGATTAACTGAGAAAGGAAGATTATGACATACGATCGAATTGGCGTAGAAAGCAAGTGCTGAAACGGTACAGCAATGAACAGGAAAAACATGGTATTTGACATCACAAAACCCTCAATTTCAACAAGGAACACCTACCTAACTCTCAGCTCGGGCCCTAACATCACAAAAAAAACGCAGATGCTAACAACTTACTCGCTAGAAATGGTCACTTATCCAGTGCTTACTACAAATAAGTTCACCAGAGTTCTATAAGGTTCGAGTCTAGAATGGAAAAGAAACAAATTAGACACAGGGCGTGAGCTAAAAGAAACTGGTAGTAATACTACGTTGGAAGGAGACTACAGTAGGCTCCTTCCATGATCCTAGAAAAATGTAACAATCTGCGAAGCATCGAAGGCTAAATAGAAGCTTAATCTACAGTTTGTCTTCCGACGTCACTGGGAAGAAGTGCGGAAGGTCGGAAGCGTCGCCCCTACAGGCATTTTAGGATTACTGAACACAAATAGATTAGAATTAAGATTTTGAAGAGTAACTAAGGTAGGGTACTACAAGTCCGTGTTACCCTACGGACTTGAAACTTATTTTCATCCACTTTTTCATTCAAAACACGCACACCAATCAAAGAACATTTTAGTACAAGAACATTTTAGTACAAGAACATTTTAGTACAAGAACATTTTAGTACAAGAACATTTTAGTACAAGAGTTACGAAGATTAGACAAGATTTTAGTTCAAGCTTCCGTAAGCGCAACCAAGGCGTCCCAAAGAGAGGAAACGGATATGAGAGGCACACAATAGAGCTCGACATGGGTAAAGTGTCGAGCAAATTATTGTTGTGGATGGCATGAAGCAAAACTTTCATAGAAATAAAAGAAAATTAAATAACATGCTTTGTGCAAGGAGAAATTAATAGTAGCGTTATTACACAGTGCATTCAGCATCATGTTGTGGAGTGCTCCAGGCGTGCCTGACGCTCGTTAGTGCTGCCTCCAGGCGTGCCTGAAGCTCGTCAGCGCTGCCTTCAGGCGTGCCTGATGCTCGTCAGTGCTGCCTCCAGGCGTGCCTGATGCTTGTCAGTGCTGCCTCCAGGTGTGCCTGATGCTCGTCAGTGCTGCCTCCAGGTGTGCCTGATGCTCGTCAGTGCTGCCTCCAGGCGTGCCTGATGCTCGTCATTGCTGCCTCCAGCCGTGCCTAATACTCGTCAGCGCTGCCTCCATGTAGAACTGCAATCAATTCAGTGAAACTTCTTAACTTAGAAAAAACAGAACCATTTCCCTCAAGGTACTTGTAGGATATCTGTCACCACATTTAATTTATGGTTTCCTTTTGATGTTAGGGTTTGGTTAAGTTAGATTTGCTTTGTTAAATTATTATTGATTTTTCCTTTTGCTTCAAGCCAAAATGAATCTCTGGGACCTTCCAAGACCTGAAGAGGAAGGTCCAAGAGATTCATTATGTATGTATATGTATGGAAAATAGATAAATTACATTAGAAATAAATGTAAATTAACAGATACATTCTCACATGAAAAATCCGTTCATACTGTCCAGAACTTCAATTCAATATTCATAAAAAGTTACATTTATCAGTTTTTCCCCACAAAAACATTTTCCCCCTAAACAAGTGGTGACGACCCGTACTTACTCAGGTGACATGCCCGAACGACCCTTACATAGAATTGCCGATTTCTATGCACATATTTGCGGGTCAATGTTTATGCTGAGAAAATTCATATTAGCTTTGACTTATAATATGCGTTGCGTATAGTTAGTTCTGAATTTCTCTCAAACAGAACCTAGAAAATTTGAATACGAACAAAAAATATCAAAATTCAAAATTCGTCAGTGCGCTGCGAGCAGTCGTAAGGAGGAGGTATGTGCTGCACGTGCGCCCAGCACTCGTGTCCTGTGCTCTGAGCTGATTGCAGAGAACATGAAAATCCGTAAACGTAACTCTAATTAATTTCATTTGTTTTAAAACACCACGTGTGACCATGAACTTTGGTTGGAAATATATATCTAATTAAAAGCCGGTTTTTATTTCCGACGATCTGTGAAGTATTGGGGCAGCTTGACGATAACGTGGGTGTCAAAATTCAGAAGTGGGTGTCAATTTCGCTAAAATTTCTCATCAGGAAATGCCCGGGCACAGCCGTAAGGTAGGTCGAAATTCTGACGCGCCTAACTCTTGCGGATTTGCATTGTATCATTTATTAAATTTCGTCTTGTAACTGTTCTACAAAATTCCTTGGGGTCAGTAAGAAAGTCGAACAAAAAAATATACATACATATATGAAGTTCTTAGCTAACAGCGAAGATAACTAACTTAAGATAACCTAGCTTAATTAAGTTAAGATGACTTAACTTAACTAACTTATATATATCATTCTCGCACTAAAATGCTTCTATTTCACAATTTCACTTTGTCGGTTTTCCGTTATCGTCAAGTTGACTATAAAATTGCTCAGCATAAGAAATATTCACAGCCCTGTAGTGATAGCGAGGGGTACCATTTGACGTAGAGTTCATTGAAGAGTTGTGTGTTGCCTTCCCTCACGGCAGAGGAAACAAGGTAGGGTCATTTCTATTTCTATGGGAGAAAATACACCTCCTCTTGTTCGGCTAGCCAATAGAAACGCTTTGTTTCAAACAAACTTTATGACTTCACCAAAACGCCATGGCAATAGGCCAATAGTAGAGCCAGATTTGGGTAGCAGTGCTACCAGATGCAACATGAGCGCTGCTATTGGTTCGTTGCCGTGACGTCAGCAAGCCCACACCGTCAACGAAAAAAGACTGGCTTGAACCTACCTTGTTTCCTCCACCGTGCCTTCCCTGTACCACTGAGGACTGCTATTTTACTGCAGGCTCATACAACCCTCACACATAATAGCGCTACTTTGTGTCAGCCAGTAATCATTGCACGGCCGTCTCATGTTATTCATCATTTAAACAATTTAAACAATTTAAACAATTTAAACAATGTAAAAAATTTAAACAATTTAAAAAATTTAAACAATTTAAACAATTTAAAAAATTTAAATAATTTAAACAATTTAAACAATTTAAACAATTTAAACAATTTAAACAATTTAAACAATTTAGACAATTTAAACAATTTAAACAATTTAAACAATTTAAACAATTTAAACAATTTAGACAATTTAAACAATTTATTTACCACAGGTGATACAGAGATAGAATGTTTCTTATGTTTCTCATCAACATTATTGGTGCTTCATGACATACCGCACAAACGGCGCACCAATAGGACACGTGTAAGTGATACGGTCAGTAGCCTGCAGTGTTGCAGGCCCAACAATGCTCGATACAATGCTCGATACAATACCTGAGGGAGGCAGCAACAATAGGCTGGAAGCTGTTAGCATAAGGCAGCAGTGAAACTGGAACTTATTTTTGTGTGGTCGCTACCCGCGATTTGATTACAGAATTAATACAGAATTCGGTCGTGGAATCGAAATCGCGCCAGTTTAGTCGAAATAGACACTCGTAGAAGACTTTTGATGATGTCCTAATTGTTTTTTTTTTGGTTTTAGTCGGGCTATTTCAGTTCATTTATTTTCCGTTCAGTTATCTCAATTTGCTTAGTTGATTCTCACACTGCAATTAGAGACATTGTTGAAGATGCGTGTATCTCAGACTGTGCCTCCGTGGCTGAGCGGTTAGCAGCGCTGACTCGTTGTGTGGAGTAGTCAAGGGTTCGAAACCCAGTAGAGCCCAGTATTTCTTTCCTTTGGGAAAAAGAGATGGGAAATATCTCATGAGATGGGACATGTCTCAATGGACGGGACATGTCTCATGGAGTGACACATGTTTCGAGGGACGTGACATGTCTCAAGGGACGGGATATGTCTCTAGGGATGGGACATGTCTCAAGGAGTGACACATGTCTCGAGGGACGTGACATGTCTCAAGGGACGGGATATGTCTCAAGGGACGGGATATGTCTCAAGGGATGGGACAAGTCTCAACTTGATTTCAACAAAATAAGTCCCAGTCTCAGCACCAAACCAGTATTTCAAAACGACCGTCACTACCTCACAATACACAGCATCGCTGCAGCACACAAAAATAAAGTAACTGCTATTTTTACCTCAGAAATGAGCTGCTCAAAATTCTAACCGCACATTTGCCTTACCTCTCATCTTGCCTTAATGAGCCAGACCGGGTCCACCAAATGAGTATAATATTTCCAGACTACTTAAGGGATGGGTCATTTTTAAAGTTTTACTCTAAAGACTAAAGAAAGTTTTAAAACCTCCATGCATTGCTTCCTCAGTCTTTAGTCTTTAGTCTCTCTAGAGAAATTAAATAGAATAATACATCCAGGACTATTTAAGCAGCTTTAATTTAAGTAACTAATTCCTTAAACCGGAATCTTGCAGCCATTTTACCACCCCTCACCTCAAAGCATCAGCGGCAAATATTGAAATCTTCACAACGGCTCGTCGCAAGAGTTTAGCCTGATATTTTCTTTGACGACCGCCCGAGCGTTATTAGGAAACTAAATCCCCGAACTTCCTTTGATCCTTTCGGACGCACGACAGCAGCGCAGCTAATGAACTGCCGATGTAAGGCTCGATGATTATAAGTTTTCTGTAGAAATGAAATGGTCTGGTTAATTAGGTAGACTTGAGCAGACTTGCGTCCTTACGCTTGAAGCTAGCTTGCTTTGTGTCTTGGTTGTGCTTGCAGACACTGCATACACTACTCTGTGCAGACACTGCTGTGTGCAGACACTGCTGTGTGCAGACACTGCTTGCACTGTACAGACCTCAGTCTTGCACTTTCTTGCATTGCTTTTTTAGTCTTTCTACTCCCAAATTTTAGACATAAAGAACTATTTAGCATGAGATTTTAGATAGAAACCCGCGCGTGATAATTAGTTAGTCTTTAAAATGGTATTTCCTAAAATTTATAAGCATGTTTTCATATTAGGATATTTCAATATGAAAATAGTGAATTTTGATGAACGCGGTCAAATGCCTCTATTATGCAAATTTCATGCAGTTTCCATTTATTGGCATGTTTTGAAGTCGAAGAGGCAAAAATGCATAATTGGCTCTATTTTTGTTGTACCAAGGATCATTTTGCGTTCATTAAGCGATGACGAGATGCCTCGCTCTGCTCCGCTGCACAACTTGCCCCCCGGCCGCAACTTTCTGCCCCCTCGTTCATTAGGCACAAATTGCCCCCCGGCTGCAACTTTCTGCCCCCTCGCTTCATTAGGCACAAATTGCCCGCTTTTTCCCCTGCACTCTTCGCTAATTTACTGCTCACTTTGGCCGCAATGTATTACTGATGTATTACTGGCAGCCCTGCGGTGGCGGGACAACTGGGAGCGTTGTTCTTCCGGTAAACTTGGCTACGCTGCTTGCTGTATTAAGTTTCTGCTTATCACGGATCAATTTTTGGTATCCAAAAGGCTTAAAAAATGGATGCCCATTTTGGTTAAACCCGATAAAGAACGTACATATCGTAGCCAAATGCACTTAAAAGAACTCACGGTGCGGCCTGTCCCGTTACGATCACGTAAGTTGTTTGTAAATCTTGTTCTTTGGTAATCGTCCTCTTTCTCGGATGCCAGACTTACGCTAAAGAATCACATGCAAAAATACAAATGAAATTAACGAAGTTTTCGGACGGTTTGTATAGCTAATTTTGTTTCGGTTTATTTAATTGTTTTAAGGGGAGGCCTGTCGCTGTAGTTGGGCAGCAGAGCCGTCGGCTGCCGAGTTTAGCTCTTTGTTTAGTTTTTGTTTTTGCTCAGTTGTACAATTGGGAAGCTCTAATGAGTTTGAGAAAATTACTTTTATAAAACTGACTTTGGGAAAAACTGACTTTTAGAAGAACTGAGTTTGAGAAAATGGCCTTGAGAAAAATTGATTTTGAGAAAATGACTTTGAGAAAATGACTGAGAAAATGACTTTGAGAAAATGACTTTAAGAAAATGACTTTGAGAAAAATTGATTTTGAGAAAATTGACTTTGGGAAAATGACTTTGAGAAAATGACTGAGAAAATGACTGAAGAAAACTGTTCAACGGTGAGCATTGTGGGAAGAATTTCATCTTTGGTCATTCACAAATTGTTGATTTAAGGATTTCAGGAAGCATTTAGATAAATAGATTCGGTTAGATTCCAGAAGCCGTACGACGTTACATTACCAATAGATATTTTTACATGATCACTAAATTACGTTTCCAACGGAAAATTATCAAACTTATTTAGAAGTTTTTTGGTACGATTTTCCAAATTGAAAATAGCGTTTGTTTAACGTCTTCAAGACACGTTCATATTTTTTTAATTTCCTGTGATGTTCAGGAGGTTTGAACGGTGACAAGCCTTCGTCTTATCGAGAAACGCTGGTTCTTGCGCGCCAGTGAAGGCAGGCAGAACGTCTTTTCCTAACTGAAGGTATCGCTTCGACCGCGCCAGGAAACCTGAAGCTCAATATTAAACTCGAATTTAAATTCAATTGTAGTTAGCAATTTTGAAAATAGCAAACATTAACTGAATCATGCCTTCATTTAGCATTGATTAATATGAAAATTGGGTTCGTAACTACTGGGCGGTCAGCAGCATTATGAAAATCTCCTCCGTGGCCACCGGTGGGTCCCGATGGAGTCAAAGTTTGAATGTAGCTAAATTTCGCTCGCTCGAGGGAGTTGTCATGAAGTGGTTTACCGATGTAGCACTTGTGGGGCATGGAACAGTCGATCCTTCATCGGGTTCGGTTTGGCTAAGGGGGCCTCACAGGGGAATACAATATTGTATCTGTGCGTATTAGCGCTCCCAGGGGGGAAATGTGAAGTCCCGAGGTTAACGTGAGGTAGACCTTGTGGACCTTCTGTATTTTTGCCATGTCTTGTTTTCTGCCTCATCATGTATTCTGCCGTGCCATATTTTTGCTATGTCATCTTTTTTGTCATGTTTTTGTCATTCCGTTTTTTGGCCATGCCAAGTTTTTGCCGTGCTATTTTTTTGCCACGCCATATTTTTTCGCCATGCCATATTTTTGCCATGTTCTGCCCCCACCAACCGCCGCAATATCTAGACTGCCCCCAGTATCTCACTGAGACGCCTACTTCCGTAGCGGCGAGTTGTCTCATTGAACTCTTCCGTAAGATTTCCGAGACTTTGAAGTGTTGAACAAGAACCTGGCGACGGATTTTCAGAGGGAAAACCTTCTTCAGGGAAGCCAAGAAGTCGGAAAGTTAGCGACAAAGCTCGCTGCTGCCGCTGACAAACGACCGTCGCCGACAAAAGATGAAAGCCGACGTATTTTTCTCGCCAGGCCCAAAATGGCCGCTCATTGTGAGGGCTTATTGTGCAACTTACACTCGGACTTGTGAATACAGTTACACTTTTTGTCCGAAGTGACTTGACCGAAGAGACTTGACCGATGAGACTTGACCGATGAGACTTGACCGAATTGACTTGATGTTCTCGAAAAGCCACGAATTTCTTCAGGTAGTATCCCTTCAGATGTACACCACCGCATTTCCTAAGTTCCATACTATGTGGTGCCTTCATTTTTCCTCTCTTTGTACATCTTTATTTTGGTGAGGGGTGGGGGGTGAAAATAACTTATGAACACTCCCACATCCCCACACCCCCACATCTCCACACCCCACACCCCCACACTCCCACATCCCCACACCCCCACCGTGGGTGCCACGGCAAAACATGTCCATTGCAGCCCATGGCTGATTTTGGATCAGATGTTGCCTGTGCACTTGTGTGTACGGCCCTTAAAAAAACAGGATTAGATATTTTGCTAGAACAAATCTTGCAGATGTGGATGCCAAACAAATATATCCATCCCAACAGTACCCGCCATTAAAATATTCTTGTACTTGTGCACTGGTGAAACTCATATCTTAGGTACGGTCTTTAGTATCACTGATACGGTCATTAGGATCATAGACACGGTGATTAGTATCACAGGTTCGGTCATTAAGCATCCTTCAAATCAAATCAAAGAAGCTATTTCTTGAGAAGCAAACACCAAACGAATAAATAAACACACTAAGGGTATTATCAGGTAAGATATATTCTTACATAGCACCATTCTAAAAAAATATTTGGCTATGCGCGCGCATCTTTTTCGTATTTCGGTGGCATTTTTGGTCGACGGGACCACGACTATTAAAATAAAACATGCACGTATCCAAGATACGGTGAGAAATATTCTACTTCCGTGTTGTTGTGTGTTTGTTGCCAGCGGTGCAGCAATCTGACGTGTATTCCATGCTGGGTTTGTTGAATTATTGCGTGAGTTTCACTCAAAAATTGAGTTTTGCCTTCAAGCCAATTCAAAGCAACGCAAAGGTTGGGGAATTTCGGAATAAATTCAGATTTTCTCCCCTGTGGCAGAAAACTTCCACACACGCCCCACGCATACTAATGGTAGGGGATACAAGTCGTATATTTGAAGAAATTGTGTGGAAATATTCCCGCGCCGCAATCAAATTTTGTGCACTAGACGCTCAAAGGAAGCAAGGATGATGACAGGTCGCTGGAAAGCAACGTATGCAATATTTATTTTCTACTGATACGCGCAGGAAAATGTACGAGTATTCCACTGTAAACCAACAAAACCAAAGACAGTTTTAGAATTCTTGAAGCATTTCTAACAAAAGTATAATGTAAAATTTTATCATTTTGAATTTTTTTTTGTGATAAGCGATATTGTATCATTACATCAAAAAAAAATATTTTTGGGTTTAGAGCTATACAACTTTTTTTTCTCAAATTTTAAAGAAAGCAAATATAATTTCGTTAGAAATGTTCCAAGGATTCTAAAACTATCTTTGGTTTTGTTCTAGCATCAAAACTCAATGAGTTGATACCTTTTGAATGTTGAAAGTTAGAGGTGTTGTGTATAAGCCATAAACAAAATTTTTTGTTGAAGTGTAATATGATGGAAAATTTATGTAATTGAATGCTGTTTCCATTTTTATTTCGATAATCTTCATGCATATCTTCATATTCACACTGTGCATTGTAATTTCCATGAATAAAACAAATAAAATAAATTTTTTTCTATTATATAGAAGTTATGAAATTTTTCATTTTCAGTCTGATTCTTATGAAATTTGTCGAATATATGTAAATTTTGAAAAAAACACAATTTTTTCTATTCATTTTTTTGATTCAGGCCTTAGTTTTTGAAAAAAATTGGACATATTGGTTTGTTAGTTCATTTGTATTGATATTTCAAAACGTATCTCCTCATTGAGTTTTCATGCTAGACAAAACCAAAAACAGTTTAGAATCGTTGGAACGTTTCAAACGAAAGTACATTGCAAAATTATCCATTTCCCGTTTTGTTTTCTTTTTTATATGGGGTCGAAATGGGGTCGAAATTTAAAGATTTTTGTCCCCTTACCCCCCCATGGGGGTGGGGATCCAGTGTCCGTAGCGCCATAAAGTCCACCACCTAAGGGTCCTTTTCCAACAAAAACATGAATAATGCTCATTGGAGCGACAGGGGCCGGGCAGGGGCCTGGGATGGCGTCCTTAAAAGTATCATACCTTCAGTAACGCCCGACACGATTTTGCTAGCTCGAGAAAGATTAGAGTTTCTATCAGATAATGAATGGTGTTTACCTAGGAGTAAGCAATGAGATTGAACTGCTGCTCATGTGTTAAATTTCCTTCTGTAGTTGAGTTTGCAAAGGATTTCCGACGTGTTTGCATTTCTTGCCCGAAAGTGTTTGTCTCTGCCCGCGTTGGTGCCATCCAAGATGGCGGCCGTCGTGCGTGTTTGCCTTCACTGCATCACACCCTGTACTGCATCACGTAGTTTCGTTTCGAAAATCGTTGTACGTATAGTCATTTTATTAATACGGTCGGTAGAGTCAAAATGAAAATAATTGAAAATTTAAGCATATCGGTTCATCTTCAGCAATATTTTACGATAAAACATACAAATATGAATAAAACTAAATATTGAATTGTATTCATTTAGACCAATATCGATTGCATTGATAAAATGACTCTACTTACAACGATTTTCGCCTCGCTTTTCATTTTAAGATCCAGACGCATTGATGCGGATGTAATTTTAGACCAAACTTCCTGAAGTTTGGTCTGGACGTGCGTCTGTGTGGTAGTACTAAAAATACGTCTTTTTATTGACGGGAATATCAGATATAATATCTTTAATTTAGTTGAAAGGACCAATTTCCGTAAAACTGGATCATACATTCCTGCTCGTTAGAAAATATTGGTAGGAGTGAGCGGCAAGAAGCTGTGAAGGCAAAAGTAGGTGTGAAGTCCGAAGGGTAGAGAGATAACGCTGGTTATAGGCGACGTTTACTGGTAACGATGTTGCAAGGGGGTAGAACACGGACCAAATGCGACTTTGCAAGTCGCGCACGTCTTTATATAGTGTCAATTTGCTGACCAAGCACCCGCACTGCGGTAAAACCGCACCCAGGCGTTGCATCAGCATATGTATGAACATATGTACAGAGAAAGTGCGCAACCGCGACGGCACACACCTTCCCCCATGCCTGATTTATTACAAAATAAACGAATCAAAGGGAAGAACCGTAAATTAAAAATAAACACAGTAAGCTAAAGGCATCCTGGTTAGAAAAAGCAAAAAAAATAAAAATAATCCTTTCGTGGCAAAAACAACTGCCAGTAACAGGAAAAACAAACGCGTCCAGTTAAATTCAACAAAAAGCATCGCAAAGAAAAACGCAAACACCCCCATCACCAAAAAAACATGGGAAGAGGCGCTGCTCAAGACACGTATAGAACGCAAAAAAAAAATTTTGGCACACGAACATTGCAACATAAAAAATTTTCTGGAAACAGAAAACCTTAAAACAATGCACCTCGGCACGTGTCGTACTAAAAAAACAAAAATCCGCTAACATGAACACCAGCCATGAAAAACACAATTAACTCTAACATTGTTTTGTGTTAAATAGTTCAAATGCTAACGCAGTAAAAATGAAAAAGAAAATCGCATCGTTGAAACAACAACTAAAAAGTTTTTAATCAAACACAAATAAGAAATAGGGCACGCAGATACCTCGACAAATAAAAAATCATTCTCGCCATAAAATTTAAATAAATCAATACATTCGTTAAGGATAATAATAACACGCATGAAATTAAATACACAATACCTTTAAAATTTTAAATGAACAAGTATTCGCATAAATTGAGTTATCGATAAACCAAAATGAACAAATCATAATTATATACCTGAACACTGCATCGACTCGAGCATCTTCGCGAACATGGTTAAAATGAAATACGTAAAACACAAGCTTGGAAATACCAACTTAATATTAATTCATGAGTAAATATAAAAACATCCGCTTACATCTCTGGTGAAAGAGTAACACCGAGCAAAACACGAGTTCTTCGGCAAAGGCAATTTCGGAAAATTTTATAAGAATCAAAACTATTGCCTCGTAGGTAACGAAAAATAATACAGAAAAGTTGAGTTGATATTAAATAAAGCATCATTAAAGTTTTCACCAAAAAGAAACATTCAAAATATCGTCTGCGTTACCGTAGACTTAAAAATAGAAGTTAGTGTTATAGCCAAACATCGCACAAATTAGAACGGAACTTTTCCACCATTAGTAAAACAACCAATCAGAATAAACAGAGTGCCGTAGACTCGTAAAACGTAATTCTATCGGTAACATAATGGTATAGCACGTGGATTAAGATATAAGATAATACGTAACAAAATCGAAGACACACTAGTTTAGAACATCGAATATGAATATGAAAATCGGTTTCGCACTCTGCAAAAATAAAAGGAAAATCACTAAACAATTTCAATTTATCGTAATCCAATAGTAATAACATGTGAACAAAGTCCAAAATTCTTGAACTACTCTGAATTTATAATTACCACATTTTAAGTTACTAAATTTATTAAACCACGTTTTCAACACTATGTCCACGGTAAAGTATAAAGTATTAACACCACATTAAACCTTTAAAGTGAGTTACTCTCTTCAAATCACTGCGCGCGAAGGTAATCTCTTGACTGCGCGCGAAGGCAAAGTCCAGTAATCTCTTCGCTGCATGCGAAGCTTAGCTGCCGCCAAGGCCATCGATGTTTGTTGACAGTTGCGGGGCGCCAGCCTGTCGCAGCCGGACTCCGCACTGCATAGTGCGTACCCCGTCACGTGTGACTGCGTGACTCGGCTGTACTCGCTGTGCTTCTTTGCTGGCACAGCAGCATGAATCGCGTTACAGATGTCGTGTTACCGCTCGCACGCGCTCGAACTGAAATTGGAACCAAATACAACGATTAGCATGGCTAGAGCGCAAGCTTTCGTACATGAATGCACAAGTAAAGTTAAATGATAAATATTACATTCTGGTACGTTCGAATAATAAATTACACAACATAAAACTTTACTGAGTGTGAAATTCGAGTAGACTTGCAAAAATGACTGTTATGACGCACTAGATCGTAAACGTGCTCAAAAAACATTACGGGCAGCCACTCTCGTTTAACAGATAACTAAGAATTGAGTTGAATATTTATTGACTTTTAATTAGTTTTCACTATTCAATTATTTGTCAATTCTTCAAAACACATCTTATTCATGACTATTTACCAGTCATATTCATGCCCACGCCTTCGTACCTCGGCTGCCAACTGTTGCTAAACAGAGCCACAGGAAGTAAGGCGCCTCTCTGTCTGGCGTATGAGTCAGCGTTTGCATGTCGTCTAGTGCTCTTTTTTCTCCGAGTTCAATGTCTCGGTGCAGCTGCGTGCAGCTCTGCACACTCTACACTCTGTACACTCTATTACTAGTTACTCTTAACTTAGTACCTCACCACCACGCGTGGTTAATTAATGGGCGTCTAACGCCTCTCATTACTTCTCTTGTATGTTACTTCTGTTCGCCAGCACAATGACAACCGCAATCTACAATGCTGCTCTGATCATCATGGTATCAATGGCATTAATTCCTAGTTCATCAACACGAATATCGTTACAACAATGCCTCGGTTCTACAGATACTACCCCAACGTCTTTACCAGAGATGGCATTGAAACTTTCACCACAAACACTGTCGACCCTGGGTAGATTCGCATTACCGGGAACATCGCAAACATTCGCTTCTCTAAAGCTTACTCACTTAATTGTCTGCGCGAATTCATTTCTACTTCAATACTTTGACCTCGCTGATAGAATTACCTGGTACTAATTTGCCTTTTCCCAGATAGCCCCACAGCATTTTTGTCTCGGGGTTATTCGCTGCTCCACAGCACCGCCATTTTCGAGGCTCTCTCTACCGTAGCAAATATTACTCTTTACGCCTCCTCTGGGCAACCACGTCTGTCATCAGACACTCTGCATTATTTACGGTATTCAAAAATACTTCATTCTTACTTTAACCGTGCTATCCGTGCACATCAGGTATCATCAGAATATCATCCACGATATTTTACCTCACTCGGAAGAGTATCTTTACTCCTTTCTACTTATATTTATCCTTAATTCTCGAAGTCACATAACACTTCTCAGCACATTAAAAGCCACAAAATATTTCATCATTATTTTCTCATCATTACGTCATATTTCATCGTTATTATTTCTCGCTAGGCTTAATCCTCAGCCTGCTCTGTACTAGTCGAAAACTATCTTTCAATTCCTGTTCTAATTTTACTATACTCTAACGCTAGAAAGTTGATTTTTACAAAGGTCTTCAGCATCACCTTTGGGCAAATTGGAATGCAGTTCCCCCCTCCATCATCCTACCAGACGCAACCAGCAAAAAAATAAATCTCACATGACCTACATGTTGTACAGACCACAGAAGGCATTTAAGTATACTTATCTCTCTGTCGCCAATATATCCACATCAGAAAAAAAAACTGTGGTAGGCATTCTACTATTTCGAAAATCACTCGATACTGAAATTTCAGGCATAATTACGTTACGAGTTTGGTCTCTACGTATTACACAAGTAACATCACTGCTCAAATGAGTTTAACGTTGCTCAAGATTAAATTTACACAACTAAAACAATACAAAAGTACTTGAAGCAGTTATAGCAACACCTCGAGAAAATAGCGCCACTCACTTTAAAAAAAAACAGCTCTCTTAACACCTTGAAAACAGCTCATGTCTAGGGGTCATTGAACACACAGCCTGCTCTCTGCAACTGCAAGTACAGCCCAGCTAGGTTGACCTTGACGCCCGCACGTACTGGCTGACGCGCACGCTGCACGCTGCCTGCCTCACGTGCAATGAATAGTTAGCTGCAACGGCACTGTTACAATTATCACCATTAATTGCTGCTTTACTTATCTTAAATTGTAGTTAGAGTTGTCGCACGATGTCGTGATCTCTGTCATCGTTGTAGGCGATGCACCGTCACTGCTCCGTCCACACCACTAAGATAACGAAACTGTAGTCGGATGAATCACCTCGTAGTTGAAGTTTTCAGCTCCGTAGTCGCCCTCTCCGTAGAACTCTGAACCTCTCTGTCTGTAGATGCTGTCCTTATAGTCGATATCTCGTTGCTCTGCAGTCTCTGCAGATAATCTTCGTAGAAAGTATATTTCTTCTCGTCACCAGACGATCTTCCTGGAGTTCTCTCGAATTCTCTGTAGTTATCTCCGTCGTCATGATTTGCTGAAGTCACTCGACCTTCTTCTCAAACTTATTTAGGTTGCTCGTCGAATACTGTATCTTCTTTTCTTCTCAAAATATCTTCGCGAATTCGTGGGTCCGTCACTGATATGGGCCACCAGTGTGAAGGCAAAAGTAGGTGTGAAGTCCGAAGGGTAGAGAGATAACGCTGGTTATAGGCGACGTTTACTGGTAACGATGTTGCAAGGGGGTAGAACACGGACCAAATGCGACTTTGCAAGTCGCGCACGTCTTTATATAGTGTCAATTTGCTGACCAAGCACCCGCACTGCGGTAAAACCGCACCCAGGCGTTGCATCAGCATATGTACGAACATATGTACAGAGAAAGTGCGCAACCGCGACGGCACAAAGCAGAGTAACAATTTGATTGGAAAAACTACATTCAATTGGTTCTATTGCAGATATTAGAATGAACCATAATGTTTTTTCGTAATCAATGTTTCCAATTCCCAGATGAGTTCTCTTTGCAACATCGTACGGTGGTTCTCAACCTTGTTGGAGGGACTAAGCCCTACAAGTTGCATACATGCATTCATCGAACCCTTCGTAGTTAGAAAAATAAAGCGTATTTCTTTTCTTAAAACTCAAAACATATGTATACAACTACATTCTGTATTAGTGCGCAAACTGTTCATGCTGAACCCTTGAAACTGACTCACCGAACCCCTGGGGTTCGATCGAACCCAGGTTAAGAACCTCTGAATATAGAGTATGGGTCTCCAAACTTTTTAATGTAAAAGCCACGTTATAAAATTTTCATATTCATGCGGGCCAAAATAATAAAAATTAAAAGATCAATCAGTGTCGACAATAATCAGTCGTACGATAATTATTTTTCCAAGGCCACCACACACGGATTTGTTTGGCGGGCCGATGTGGCCCGCGGGCCATAGTTTGGAGACCCCTACACTATAAAGCAGCCAGCACGCAAAATTGAAGGCAATAAATTTAATATGAGGTAACATTTATTTATGTAAATTGGACGTAAACGAACCGTTCGAATGCGTGTCCTTTTCATCGTTGATTTCTCTCTTTTCGGGTCGGTGTATTGCAGCAGACCTCTTGTTTCCACGGTAGAGGAAACAAGGTAGGGTCATTTCTATGGGAGAAAATACACCTCCTCTTGTTCGTCTAGCCAATCGAAAGTCTTTATTTCAAACAAACTTTATGACGTCACCACAACGCCATGTCGTTAGGCCAATAGTGGAGCCAGACTTGGGGGTAGCAGTGCTACCAGATGCAATGTGAGCGCTGCTATTGGTTCGCTGCCGTGACGTCAACAAAACCACACCGTCAACGAAAAAAGACTGGTTTGAACCTACCTTGTTTGCTCTACCGTGGTTGTTGTTCTGTTTGTGCTTTTGTGTGCGCAGCTGTGTGCTCTGCAGTGTGCTCGAAGGCTAAAGTGAGTTGGCTCGAGGTTAACTCAAAAGTTAAAGTGTGTGCTTACCTGACCTGAGCGAGGGATAATGAATATCAGCAAATAAACTGGCAATCTTATGGCCGTTCTATTCTTTCAACATTCACACCAACTTCAGATGTGCACTTTATAACCAACGATCGTTCAGAGCGAATCATTCCTAACGAACATATTTTTCCCGGTTGGTAAGGAAAGCTTAAGCTAACTCTTAATCCTATCATTTCTAAAGATTATTACCATAATTATTATTATTAAAATTATTATTTTATACGACGTTTCACCAACAAAGACGAAATTTCTTAAGACTCGCGTTCCAGAGTCGCAAAGCCAAATTCCACGGAAATTTCGGACTCGGTGCCTACAAAATGCGATGTGTTCTTGAGGCGCTCGTGCGCTGCCGAGAATTTCGGAGCGTCCGAGGCGTGCATGTGAAGTGTTGCCAGAGCCGCGCCTCGAGTGCGAGTTTGGCGAGATTTCGTCCGTGGGATCAAAGGAGTTCCCGCTACATACGCTCGATTTGGCGGAATTCCCGCTATCAACTTGGAAATTCGACTCTGCCCTCCACAGCCTCACGAAAATGTTTGGCTTCTCGCTCTAGTACCCTTGGTACATTCAAGTTCTGTGCGTAGTCTCAGCTGACCTGTTCTGATCTGGTGCGTGACGTGTCCTCAACGTGTACGGGTCGTGATCTGATACGCGCACACGCGTGCCTACTCAGACTCAAGGACACCTCTTGAAATATTTCACGATTGTAGTTTCCTTCTGTTGTTTCTGCCATATTCTCCTGACTTCGCTTTTTCGCGTTCATAAGTAGAAGAATTGGCGCTCCTGTTCGTTCTCTATACTCTAGCATCCGAAAGCCGACCTGTGTTAGACAGGTCTTCTTTGCGGTTGTTGATTGTGTCAAGTTCATCAACCAATAAGGATATGTCAATGCGAGTCGTCGGTAATGACGCCATGTTGTAGTCGCGCCGACGTTAATGACGCTTTGCTGCGAAATTCCGAGGCTTTCGTTGTAGGAATCAAGGACTGCAATGCTAGGCATGCGAGATTAAGTGAGAACATGTGCGGACGTGTTGATGTCAAGTAAGAACATGTAAGGACGTGTTAGTGTCAGGTACGAACATGTACGGACGTGTTGATGTCAAGTACGAACATGTACGAACGTGTTGATGTCAAGCAAGAACATGTACGGACGTGTTGGTGTCAAGTAAGAACATGTACGGACGTGTTGATGTCAAGTACGAACATGTACGGACGTGTTGGTGTCAAGTACGAACATGTACGGACGTGTTGGTGTCAAGTAAGAACATGTACGGACGTGTTGGGGTCAAGTACGAACATTTACGGACGTGTTGGTGTCAATTAAGAACATGTACGGACGTGTTGGTGTCAAGTAAGAACATGTACGGACGCGTTGAGTGATGCAGTGTTCAGGGTGCCAAATATGCACTCCAACTCCCCTCCTCCGTCTGGCATGGCCGGAAGCTGTGCGCCTTACCAGCTGTGAAGTCTAACGACTTAGAATGCTCGCATTTTAACTTTATCGGTTGTTCTATTTTACGACGGAATTTGTACAAAACTATAATAATTTTTCAGTTCTAAACATCTGAGAGTGCAATGAAAGCTCGCTGAGTTGTTAGAGAGATCTTCTCTGTTGTCCACAACCCCAGAGGAGCCGAGAGCCTTAGAAAATGCAGCGTGAAGGAAAGGGGATTGAACTCGAGGCCTTGTTATCCTAACGGTGAACGCTCTGCCGTCGCATCGTTGAAAACGTCTCGTGATGCAAAGGATGAGCGTTTTTTCTTGTGATGCAAAGTATGAGCGGTTTTTCTTTCGATGGAAAGTAAGAGCAGTTTTTCTTGTGATGCAAAGTAAGAGCGGTTTTTCTTGTGATGCAAAGCATGAGCGGTTTTTATTTTGATGTAAAATGTGAGCGGTTTTCTTTTGATGCAATATATGAGCGTTTTTTTATACAAAATTTTAGCGGTTTTTCTTAGGATGCAAAGTATGAGCGGTTTTTCTTGTGAGGCAAAATATGAGCGGTTTTTCTTCTGATGCAAAGTAAGAGCAGTTTTTCATGCGCTGTAAGGTATGAGCGGTTGTACACATGCTACTTCACGACGCCAGTGGTCACACTGCGGTTCATAGGTTTCAATCGCCTTTTTTCCGACGATAATCTCGAATAAACATCGAAATGCACCACTCTACTCTGGCCGAATCAAGCAGTCGTCGAGTGTTATATTCGTTTTATTTTGGACTGTTATGCTCTTCGTACACTTGAGTGTTATATTCTTTCTATTATTCCAGTAACTCTGATAGCGTTACAGTCATTGGAGTCGTCCCCCCAAATGCAGCTTTGCTGAAGCTTCCTTGACATGCGGGATGATTGCATGTTGCGTGTGGTTTCAGCTGTGTGGTTTCAGGATCTGCCTCCGTGCGGGCAACGAGGGTTCGAATCCCGGCGCTGGATGGGAATTTTCTCTATTGGGTATAGGGAAAAAATTCCAAGCACAATACCCCACTCTAGCCAGGTGTCTGAAATGGGTACCGGCCTTGACCGGGGGAAAGCGTAATGGCGTCCTGGCGTTAGTTATAAGGCATTTGAAAATCCAATGTACAAGGTGATATGTATCAAGCTTGAATTGGAAATAAAGCATCCGTAGATGCCGTTGTTTGTTTTGTTTGTTCGATTGCATGAAGCTAGTTGATGTTGTGCGGCCTCTGGAAAATATAGAGCAGTGTTACGTGTACCGGGGATATGTGCTGATGTGAATTTGTGCCCTAGTGTGCTCTTCGGAGTTCGCTGACGAGTGACAGTCATTTAAGAACATGTGAACGCAGCTTTCCTTAACTATTTACTGAATCTCATATGAAGTAAAATGAAGCAATACGAGGAGCATACGAGGAAACATATGAAGCAAAATGAAGCAATATTAGGAGCAATATGAAAAGCAATACGAAGAGCAATACGAAGAGCAATATGAAGCAATATAAGGCAATTTGAAGCAATATGAAGCAATATGAAGCAATATGAAGCAAAATGAAGCAATCTGAGGAGCAATACGAAGAGCAATATGAAGCAAAATGAAGCAATATGAGGAGCAATACGAAGAGCAATATGAGGAGCAATACGAAGAGCAATATGAAGCAATACGAGGAGCAATATGAAGCAATATGAAGCAATAACACGCGCTTCTAATGTCGGTCATTACCTGATGCCAGAGTAAGTCTATTGATCGTTGTTATGATACCTGCAAAGTGATTAAAAAATGCCGACGTTGAAAGGTTGAAGACCATAATTACCCTCTCGTGCTGCTGCTGCATCCGTACCGATGCTGTCACATCGCGGTAGCTTCAAGGTGATCAGAGTTTTTTTTTTGACAGCGAAACCGGTCAAATTCAGGTTACTCTCAAATGAAATATCCTTTCTGGCAGACATGAGCTGAATGTTCAGTGGGCCTTCCTTGTATTGAAATAGAATAGGCTTTTGGATTTGTTGCGTACCATATTTTTTTCGGTTGACTGCTATCCTGTTTTTCAGCAGCTATTACTTTCTATTCAACCTTTATCCTGTTTCATAAACTTCTTCCTCAACTTTCTGTTTCTACGTAACTTGTGTATAGCAATTATCGGTAAGTTCTGCGTGCAACGCAACTTTAACAAAAACGAAAGGGCAAAAACCAGGCGACATATCATTTTTAAAAAATCTGTGTGTTAAAATTAGAACGTTTTGGGCCTAGACCCATCTTCAGCTAAACAATCTGAAATAACAATAGTGAAACATTCAAAACCTATGCTAGAGAAACTGTTGGTATCTCGATAGTGACACACATAAGAATGGAAGAAAGTGTCAGGGGGATGAGTAAAGGTTCTAACAAACTATGTGAGGAGGGTGAGCGCTCTGCATGCCATTAAGCTGAGGCTTTAATTTGTGGATGTAGAGGGACTCTAAAATTATAAGTTTAACTGAATTACTGGAATAACCTAATATGGAAAAGTCTGATTCAGAACTTGATACAATGCATTGAAACTCTGTGTGAGACCTAATTGAGGAATGGGGAGGATGGCAAAGGCGTGCACTTGTTCTATGACTTATTCCTGCATGTTCCGACCACCTAACACGCAATGTGCGGCTCGTTGAGCCCACATATGCAGATGCACATTGAGCACAACTATATTTATGATATACTTGTGTATAGATTCCATGTTTCCTTAACTAAATACTCATTGGTCATCGTAGCGGTTTAGCTGATGGCACAAGTTTTGCTAAGTTGACTTGACCACGCTATGTTCTGTATTATACGTACTAGTCCACCCCTTTATTTGGAATAAGAAAGAAGGCGAAATGAAAGAAAGGCCGTGAGAAATAAGAAGTTCAATCTCTCAAGAGTTGATGAGGCCGAGCTTGTATCACAGATACGCTCATCACACACTGCAGGCTGGCTTCGGACAGACACAGAGACGGACGGACGCGGCTCTTATTATAGTATAGATTTTATTCGGAGAAATAAGCTGAAATCAGCTCGCAGCGTAGATAAGTCCAATTGGGAGAACCTTCGCTTCAAGATGTCGCGTTACGACCACGTAAATTTTCGGACAATCCGACCCAAGAATTATCATTTAAAAAACGCCTCAACTCATCCTCTGTGTAAGTTCACTTACATTTACTTGAACTCAGTAAACCTGAACATTTTTGTAATTCGAACATTCCAAGTTTTATTCCAGAACACTTTTGCCTAGAATGAAACCCAGGAATGAAGACCAGGAATCCAGCCCTGGAATCCAGTTTTGAAATCCAGCCCTGGAATCAAGCCCTGGAATCCAACCCTGGAATCCAGCCCTAGAATCCAACTCTGGAATCCAGCCCTAGAATCCAGCCCTGGAATCCAGCCCTAGAATCCAGCCCTAGAATCCAACCCTACCCTGGAATCCAGCCCTAGAATCCAGCCCTGGAATACAGCCCTAGAATGCAGCCCTGGAATCGAGCCCTGAAATCGAGCCCTGGAATCCAGCCCTGGAATCCAGTTTTGAAATCCAGCCCTGGAATCAAGCCCTGGAATCAAGCCCTGGAATCCAACCCTACCCTGGAATCCAGCCCTAGAATCCAGCCCTGGAATCCAGCCCTAGAATGCAGCCCTGGAATCGAGCCCTGAAATCGAGCCCTGGAATCCAGCCCTGGAATCCAGTTTTGAAATTCAGCCCTGGAATCAAGCCCTGGAATCAAGCCCTAGAATCCAACCCTACCCTGGAATCCAGCCCTAGAATCCAGCCCTGGAATCCAGCCCTAGAATGCAGCCCTGGAATCGAGCCCTGAAATCGAGCCCTGGAATCCAGCCCTGGAATCCAGTTTTGAAATCCAGACCTGGAATCCAGCCCTAGAATCCAGCCCTAGAATTCAACCCTACCCTGGAATCCAGCCCTAGAATCCAGCCCTGGAATCCAGCCCTAGAATGCAGCCCTGGAATCGAGCCCTGAAATCGAGCGCTGGAATCCAGCCCTGGAATCCAGTTTTGAAATCCAGCCCTGGAATCAAGCCCTGGAATCAAGCCCTGGAATCCAACTCTGGAATCCAGCCCTGGAATCCAGCACTGGAATTCAGCACTGGAATCCAGTTTTGAAATCCAGCCCTGCAATCCAGCCCTGGAATCAAGCCCAAGAATCCAACCCTGGAATCCAGCCCTGGAATCCAGCACTGGAATTCAGCACTGGAATCCAGCACTGGAATTCAGCACTGGAATCCAGTTTTGAAATCCAGCCCAGGAATCCAACCCTGGAATCCAGCCCTGGAATCCAGCACTGGAATTCAGCACTGGAATCCAGTTTTGAAATCCAGCCCTGGAATCCAGCCCTGGAATCAAGCCCAAGAATCCAACCCTGGAATCCAGCCCTGGAATCCAGCACTGGAATTCAGCACTGGAATCAAGCACTGGAATCTAGTTCTGGAATCGAGCCCTCGAATCGAGACTGGAATCGAGTCCTGGAATCGAGCCCTAGAATCCAGTCCTGGAATCCAGCCCTGGAATCCAGCTCTAGAATCCAGCCCTGGAATCTAGCCCTAGAATCCAGTTCTGAAATCTAGCCCTAGAATCCAGTCCTGGAATCTAGCCTAGAATCCAGCCCTGGAATCTAGACCTAGAATCCAGTCCTGGAATTGAGCCTGGAATCGAGCTCTGGAATCCAGCCCTAGAATCCTGCCCTGGAATCCAGCCCTGGAATATAGTTCTGGAATCGAGCCCTGGAATCGAGCCTGGAATGCTGGCCTTAGGTTTGATGAGCGCTGGAATTTTGGCCTCGCAGTTTTGAGGCACTTCGGAATTCTTGCTCGTGGAATTATTTGCCCGGGGCTACTTCGTCCTCAGGGAAATGATGTGACCTCGCGCTGTGTCGTGGAGACTGAACGCTCCTGGGAATAATGGGGATTAAAAAGCCCTTCTTGGAGGGTGTGTTGAGCGCGTCTACAGTCGTCGGTATATCCAGAGGAAATGCATATCTTTCTTGATATTTTCTCTCGCTGCTTACGATAGTCTGCCGTGATCTGTGCAGGAGTCCATTATGGGAATAGGTGACTATCAAGGGGATCCTATGAATCCTCTCAGGGGGTTACAACGATTGAATCAATGGGAGTTAGCACTCCCAGGGGGAATAAACTAGGTCCAAAGCTACCTATTAGGTAGGCTTTCCTTGTGTTGAAATAGAATTGGTTTTTTGTTTCGTTACGGACCATCTTTTTTCGGTTCGCTGCTGTCCTGTGTTTTAGCACCTGCAACTTTATTTTTCCATTTTGTCTTGTTTCATGAACTTTTTTCTCAACTTACTGTATCTATGCCTTTCTGCATAGATTCAGCATTCTCTTATCTCCATACTAAAGGGTACCTTCCTCCTTCTTCTCTTCGATACGCTCTTTTTTGCGGCGATTAGGAAGGCTTAAGAAAACCTATAATCTATTTGTCGTTTTCTTCAACTTGCGGGTTCTAGGCACCTTGTGCATAGATTCCGTGTTCCCTAAACTTCATACTAAATAGTGCCTCCCTCTTTCCTTTCCTTGGAAGGCTTTTTTCGCGGTTAAGGAGGCTTAAAATAATATCTAATCTAATCTGTTCCGCATTTATTTAAGGGACGCACCCGGTGGGCGGCATCTGTTGTATGTCTTCGGTGATGCAAAATTTCGTTTCTCGATGTAAAAAACTTGTGTTTCTGCAACCCTATATTGTACAGTGTCTCCGTTAAGGATGTTCTAATTGAGCTTCTCTTTTTGCTATGATCATCCTTTATGTACATTATTTACCTCACTATTTAATCCTTATATGTTCTTGCTCAAATGTCCATAGTATTGGTAATAAAAATTTTCATTGGCGTGATCTATAAATAATTTCATAGAGTATTCTGAGACGCATCTCATGTGATGCAAATCAGAAGTTTTTGGATTGGTAATTTTTTAAAGCATATAAAAATGCACGCGGTATTTTTGCGGTAGTTGAACTGGAAGCAGTGCATATTTTTATTTATTGATTAGTTTGTACCAAAGCACCACATTTTATGAAATGTATTCTTGAACATACGATGAAAATGTTGGACAGCAAAATGAGACCGTGGAAATGTTGTAAACTCCTGCAGCACCTGAACGGGATAACATTCCACCTTCCCCTGGGATGTTAGGAATAAATTTTCTGCTAGACAGTCTAAATAGGAAGATAATAACCTAGAAGAACTTTAAAATCATACGGTATTCATCTTCATGGATAATTAAATCGTTATAGTTAAATCCTGATATCCCTTATCAGCAACTCATTATAGTATATTCTAATGTAAAATGCCAGTTGTGTACTAATTATCAGTGTATACTCATTTACTCTGTTGACTTTTGAGTATCTTCACCATCAAGTGATTCGAACACACTGAAGAGGAATAAATTATTTTAGTGATTTTAACCGTAAAAAGCTTACGGTGTTTAGAGCACACATTTAACTTACTTTTTCTCTTCACCTAGACGATGAAAAACGTAAAATCTACGGTGTTTGGTATTCATATTTAACTTACTTTTAACACGAATGTCCAGGTCGATAGGTACTAAAAAATCTACGGTATTTGTATCCCATATTTAACTTACTTCTCGACTATCCTGGACGATAATAATGGAAGTTCTGAGAAGGGAACAAAACATCTACGGTGTTTTATGCGTATATTCAACTCAATGTAAGCCAAGATAATTTAATGCTCTAACGAGCAGCATCAATACGACACTTTTCCGCCAGAGAATCATCTCAGCTCGGTATCTGTTTTTACTTTTACTTTTCAGGAAATATACATTAAATATTAGAGTACAAAAAGCGCAAACTATAAAATATGGACCAAAAACTACAAACCTGACCGTTTTTGAGCTAAATATTACGCGTCTTATGCACGCTGAACCCGTCATCGCGGTGGTGCTCGCAGTTGCGTATAAGTTTTGCGGTCTTGAATTGCGATGTTTACGCAGTTACGCATGAATTATGAAGTTAGGCACCAATGTTGACACTGTTTGTTGCTTGTAAAATGCCCGCAGTCACGCTCGAATTGTAGGGACCCCAGAGTCACAGTTGTGCACGAACTAAGAATTACGCACTAACGCACAAATTTTGAACCACGAAGTTACGCACGAATTAAAAACCACGAAGTTACGCACGAATTACAAACCACGAAGTTACGCACGAATTACAAACCACGAAGTTACGCACGAATTACAAACCACGCAGTTACGCACGAATTACAAGCCACGAAGTTACGCACGAATTACAAACCACGCAGTTACGCACGAATTACAAACCACGAAGTTACGCACGAATTACAAACCACGCAGTTACGCACGAATTACAAACCACGCAGTTACGCACGAATTACAAACCACGAAGTTACGCACGAATTACAAACCACGCAGTTACGCACGAATTACAAACCACGAAGTTACGCACGAATTACAAACCACGCAGTTACGCACGAATTACAAACCACGAAGTTACGCACGAATTACAAACCACGAAGTTACGCACGAATTACAAACCACGCAGTTACGCACGAATTACAAACCACGAAGTTACGCACGAATTACAAACCACGCAGTTACGCACGAATTACAAACCACGAAGTCACGCACGAATTACAAACCACGCAGTTACGCACGCATTACAAACCACGCAGTTACGCACGCATTACAAACCACGCAGTTACGCACGCATTACAAACCACGCAGTTACGCACGAATGCAGACTTGATCATCGCATGTGAGGGGGCCGCGGCTGCTCACCGAACAAATGAGGTAGATTCTCCCCCCCTCCCCCAGCGGCGCGGTGAGGTGAATTTTGCAGAGATCGACTACCAATTTTCTGATGTGCTCCTGTGCCAGTGATGGGGTTGTGTTCCCGGTGAGATTTGAAAACGAGACGGGATTTGAGAGAAGCTTCTGGGCACGCTTTATGGAGTGTGAGGAGGTAATTAGAAAGTCGTCAGTTCCGAGAGAACTTCCTAATGGCACTTTTGTGGATTGACTTCAAGCCAAGAAAATTGCTCTGCAATTAGCTATATTAATTCGCTGACCTGAAAACACTCCCCAACTCGCGCATTTTAGTCAGTAGGCTTGGCTTGGCTAAGTTTACCTATCTTATACTAGTGGGACTGGCGGCTCCAGAGGGATACTGTTAGGTACCATCAGCTGTAATAGGCATTTGTCCACACCCCTTCCAATTTCTGTCTTTTCTTTGGTATTTTTCTCTTTCTTCTTGATTGGCTGCTTTTATGATCAAGGTATCGTGTGTGGAAAGAACCCTTTTGCAGAAATTCCTTGTTTTAATCGTCCACTGCAGGTGGTTCTTTTTTCGCTGTTTTGAGGTCTTCTTTCTTGTGGGTAAAGGTTGCTTTTTTCGTGGCTAGAGGTCGCCTTTCTTGTGGCTAAAGCTGGCCTTTCGTGTGGCTAAAGGTCGCTTTTTTCGTGGTTAGAGGTCGTCATTCTTGTGGGTAAAGCTTGCATTTCATGTGGCTAAAGGTCACCTTTCTCGTGGCTAAAGGTGGCCTTTCTCGTGGCTAAACGTCTCCTTTCTCGTGGCTAAAGGTCGCCTTTCTCGTGGCTAAAGGTTGCCTTTCTCGTGGCTAAAGGTCGCCTTTAATATTCACTCAACAAACACAACAAAAATAACATGCAGAGGACGTATCACATGAAACGAAAAAGAGAAAAGCAAGAAAATATTCCTAGCCCTAGCATTGTTGTCCTGTATCACAGCCTGAGGGAGTCGTATATTACGTCGTATATTATATCCTATATATATATATATATATATTATATCCTATATATACATATATAGTCGTTTATTACTCCCTTAAATGCAAATCTCCGCTCTGCTCACATCGCGGTCCAGGATTTAAATTCTTCCCCTTGAATACATAAAATCCAGATTCAAAACCACTCTACGTTGTCACAACGGCCTCACGAATGGCTTGTCTCTGCACCTTCACTTACGAGATTGAACAAAAGAAATATTTGAGCCGCAGCACGGCCTGGAGGCCGCGTTGCTGTGAAGGCCTCGTGACTCCAGGAAAGTATTGGGCGCCACAGGCGGTTGTGGCGGTCTCTGACAGGCGAGCTGGGAAGGCGCCCGATGAGCTGGGCAGGTGATAGGCGAGCTGGGCAGGTGATAGAGGAGCTGGGCAGGTGACAGGCGGGCTGAGCAGGCCACAGGCGAGCTAGGCAGGTGACAGGCGGGCTGGGCAGGTGACATTCGGGCTGGGCAGGTGACAGGCGAGCTGGACAGGCGACAACCCAAGCAGTTTAGTCAAGAGGGGCTTTGACTTTGCCTGTGATCTCTCGGTGACAAAACGTCGCGTTTTCTGGAGTAGAAATTCATTTCTGACGTCGGTGAGCGCTTGGTGCTAGGCTTGGATGTCGCATCTTTCCTCAGCTCTAAATTTATTGTACTTAAACTCAAATTATTACAATGATTTTTAATAATTATAGTTAATTTAGTAATTATTTTCGTCATAATGGTCAGCATTTTAATTATAATTATGAATTTATTATTTATGAATATTTTGATTGAAATAAATGTTATTTTTGGGCTGACGAACGAATTTAGTGCTCACGAAGTGGATTAATAATTATTAGACTTGGAAATTTCTCAAATTGGTGAACATTTGAATTGGTGAACATTTGAATTGGCGAACATTTGAATTGGTGAACATTTGAATTGGCGAACATTTGAATTGGTGAACATTTGAATTGGCGAACATTTGAATTGGTGAACATTTGAATTGGTGAACATTTGAATTGATGAACATTTGAATTGGTGAACATTTGAATTTGTGAACATTTGAATTGTTGAATATTTGAATTGGTGAACATTTGAATTGGTGAACATTTAAATTGGTGAACATTTGAATTGGTGAACATTTGAATTGGCGAACATTTGAATTGGTGAACATTTGAATTGATGAACATTTGAATTGGTGAACATTTGAATTGGTGAACATTTGAATTGGTGAACATTTGAATTGGTGAACATTTGAATTGGTGAACATTTGAATTTGTGAACATTTGAATTGTTGAATATTTGAATTGGTGAACATTTGAATTGGTGAACATTTGAATTGGTGAACATTTGAATTGGTGATCATTTGAATTAGTGAACATTTGAATTTGTGAACATTTGATTTGGTGAACATTTGAATTGGTGAACATTTGAATTGGCGAACATTTGAATTGGTGAACATTAGAATTGGTGAACATTTGAATTTTCGAACATTTGAATTGGTGAACATTTGAATTGGTGAACATTTGAATTGGTGAACATTTGAACTGGTGAACATTGGAGTCAGCCTGTGCACATCTGGTCGGCACTAAAATAAGCACGAAACATATCTCAAGTAACACGAAGACCTTCCATTTCCCAGCCGGTGTCAGACCAAGTTGCGGACACCGCGAACTGTTAATTATTACTGCCGTGTGAATGGAGCTGCAGCTTTAGAATGGACTTTCAATTGCTTCCTTTGATCTGGAGTGTGTGGGGGCCAGCCCGGCCGGCACCGCTGGCCACAAACACGGCAGGGGTTCCCCTCACACGTTGTGTTTGGGACGCAGGTGCAAATTACACGAGTGCAGCAGGAAAATGAAGGCAAATTTAAACAATTTAAACAATTTAAACAATTTAAACAATTTAAACAATTTAAACAATTTAAACAATTTAAACAATTTAAACAATTTAAACAATTTAAACAATTTAAACAATTTAAACAATTTAAATAATTTAAACAATTTAAACAATTTAAACAATTTGAACAATTTAAACAATTTATTTACCACAGGTGATACAGAGGTAGAATGTTTCTAAAGTCTAGTACAATGGACAAATTTGAGTATAGCTACCTGTGGGCCCGAATAAGTTCAGCGACTTATAGGGCATCCTACCACCAACGCTATGCTAGGGTGTACAATGATGTTTAACCTAATTCACATACGCACTTTGTTGCGTATGTGGGCAGCAGAGATCCAAAGCCGTGCAATTCTGATGAAAAAGATTCATTTTCAATAGCTAAACTCTATTCAGAAATTCAGACCTGGCATTAATTGCGTTTCAAGTATGGAAAACATAAGAATTCGGGAATACCGACTACAAAATATGCGCTCTCGATCGCTAAATTCGGTGTGGAAATTCTGACTTGGGATTACTTGCGTTCAAATTCATATTCAACTACGAAAAATTAGGAATTTGGGAAAGTAATTTCGAAAGGTAATTCAAATCGTTGGAGAAGTTTTCTTATATCTCAGAAGTCAAAGCAGTCGTTAAGAGCAATGGCCTTTTACGGGATGAGTGGCAGGTTCGAGCCTTGCCAATCAGAGCCCTGTGTTTCTTCCCTTTTGGAAAGGGATGAAATTAGCTTCACTTCTCTACCCCGACGACCAGGGTACTACGAGAAATACGAAGCAACTCAAGCGGAGGGAACTGTCATTGCATCCTGGCTTTAATCGACCCTGTAATGATGAAATGTTTAGGATTTTAAACGAATATTGCGGTAATTTCTCTTAAACTATTATCCACAAAACAAAGTAATTGTGAATTTTTCACCAAAACATTTAAAATATAAGAACAATGTTCGGGATTTCGTATGTCCCTTAGAAAGGACCCTGGGCAGAAGAGGATTGAAAGCTATTTCAAGAATTACTATATGTAAAAATATGCATGAATTTGATAGAAACAAAACGATCTTCTAGCATTTTCCTTTTCTATTACGAACATCAGAGCTGCACATACTCGTGAAATAATGCGAGTGCCGATGGAAATCGACCCTACGTCGGGACCACATGTCAACCGTTCAATGCTACCGAGCGTAACACTGTTGGTGATCCTACCTGGCTCGTTTGATTCCATTGCGCTGGCTGTCGTACATTATGTTCTACTTCATTTTTTAAGGGTGTAATACTTTTGAGAAGACGAAACTCCTTGGTGACAAAAATTACATAGCAACATTTTAGAATTACTGAACACTTGAATGAATGGATAGAATTTTAGCTGTAACTGAGCTAGAAATGCTTGTCATAGAGTAATAGAGCTAAGGGGGTAATTTAAGAATCGAGTAGTCACTACAACTTATCCCACTTTCAAGCTGCACGAATTTACCTTAAAAACTGCTTGGTCACAAATATCTCGCATGGTGCGGTGCAGTTCTGTGCAGCCCCACGGCAGCTTTGACCCGGGATGCTGCGGCCAACTGCCCTCTCACGCAAATTTAGGAGATGGAGTGAGACAGCAGTGCATAACTCCCACTTCAGTTGGGCATGAGAACAGGTCACGACAACCGCTGGCATTGCAGGAAACTGCAACTCGGAGCTGAGCTCGGCGCAACTCAGCAGATGTGGAGCAAGTTTAGAGCAGGTCAGCTCGTGACCAGCTCACGAGCGTAGAGACAAACACTGTGTGCGATTTTTGCTTCTTTGTGTGCGCCATCTTTCACGGTCATCAGCCGCAGTTTTTAAGCTCGTATTATGGTCATGCTCTCCACAATATTCACCAGTATTCTGTACTTCGATGGGTGAAGTTTGGATGTAATTCCCTCATTGTGGCATGTTTTCACTTTCAATATCTGAACAAAGTCTTCGTTATTACGTGGAAAAATCCCTTGTTAGCTGCAGCTTGAGAACTGAAGGCAGTGAGGCTTCGGATTATTTAACTCGAAATTTTTAGCGACCGCAACTGGGCACTTCTAGGGACCGCAACTGGGTACTTCTAGGGACCGCAACTGGGCACTTCTAGGGACCGCAACTGGGCATTTCTAGGGAGCGCAACTGAGCACTTCTAGGGAGCGCAACTGGGCACTTCTAGGGAGCGCAACTGGGCACTTCTAGGGAGCGCAACTGGGCACTTCTAGAGAAATGAAATTAGGAACTTCAAAGACACGTTATCTATATTTCAGCGGTTGTTAACGGTTGGTTTGGTTAGGCTGTAAGCAGCAAAATTGGAAAATCGACTTCATTGCTCGAATACATTTATATCATTCCTAAGAAATAAGAAAATGCAATTGCACGATGACATTTCACCTCGCATGATAACAGTTATTCATTAAGAAGGTCGCGAAGCAGATTAAATGTAATTCATTTATACTGGTATGTAAATGAACAATTTACCGACGCAGGAAACGGTCATTAATACCTCCTAAAGTTAGAAAGACCTATTACGATGCACGTTGTGTAACGGTAACATTGAACGTCCCTGCTACCATCACATAAAACTAAGCATGTTTGCAGGCTCTCGCAAGAAAGTCGCGTTTGACTGCCCGCTTCAGAAATGCAGCAGGAAATAAATGGGTTACCTCGTTGCCAAGCAGCACAAAAGACTGCCCTCCTCAGAAATACAGCATAGAAATAAATAGTTTATCTCGTTGCCGTGAGGTCCCAAAAGGACGACGCTGTCCTGACACAGAAGACGTCAGCCAGTGAGGACGTGCTGCTGACGATGGGTAATGAGGCAAGTACACTCAGCTGTGTTGAGGGAGGGGGGGAGGTTAGGGAGGGAGAAGGAGGATGATGAAAGAGGGGCATCGCTTGATGACTTTTCAATCACACAGCATTTGTGGGAGGAGTGTGTGGTGGTGGCAGTGTGTGGGTGTGTGTGTGTGTGTGTGGTGGTGGCAGTGTTTGAGTGTGGTGGTGGCAGTGTGTGTGTGTGATGTGTGTTAATGGCAGTGTGTGTGTGATGAGGGTTGGTGGCAGTGTGCGTGTGTATGTTGCTTGCAGTATTCGTACAGAGAGTGTTACTTGAAATACACTGACCGTACTCCCAACTCACACATACGCTGCCGTCTATACAAAACCTGCTGTAGAATTCATCACTCTATACCAGCGGTTCTCAACCTTGTTGGAGGCACTGAACCCCCCAAGTTCCATACATGGGTTCATCGATCCCTTCACTTTTGGAAATATAGAATGTGCTTTTGCCTTCCTTCAAATTCAAAACATGCGTGTATAACTATACACTGTATTGGTGCACAAACTGTGCCAAGCAGAACCCAGATTAACACTTTGACCGCAACGTGTGCCACCGGTGGCCACGGAAGGGATTTTCTTAACCCTGCAGACCGACCAGTAGTTACAACTCAATTTTCATGAATACTTGATGAAGGCTAAATGAAAGCATGACGCAATTAATGTTTGCTATTGTCCCAATTGCTTACTGCAGTGGACTAAAAATTTGAGTGGAATTTGTATAACCAATTGCGCCAAAGCGTTAAGATCCACTGCTCTATACAGGCACTAATCGGCTCTACACTTCTGGTCCGGTGATATATTCTGGGCCGATGATGAATTTTGCGAGGTTAAGACGTGTCTCTAGGAAGGCATGAATAGAACATTGTCTCAAGTGCCCTGCTGCTCGGCGGATAAACATACCCGAGGCCGCTGAACGTAGCTCTTATTCCTGCTGAAATGGTCTAGTTTTGGAGTCGTGTCGACGTTGTGCTCTTAATGCGAGCGTTGTGTCAAGTGTGACTTTTACCAAAGGGCAGATGTTGTCTGTGCCTAGAGTGAAGAGGATTGTGGCGTCCTGAGAGTCGGGGTATTCTTATTTTGGGAAAGGCAGCTGTCATGCTTTAGTGACGACCAGTACGCTTGTATTATTTTTTTTTATTATTCAAGAAAACCTGTTGTCGCTTCAACGTAGTGAGGTCAATATAGAAATGATGTATAATTTATGGGAGCCTTAGCGTTGTTCAAGAGTCTTGCATGTGGGACTTGCCTAATATTCGTACGTTTGTTATGAAAATGTCGGGGTTTTGAAACTTTAACGGATTGTAGTGTTCTCCCCCAGGCTGCAACACGCTTCGGGTAGACTTTGAGCTATCTTTTCCGTGATAGGATAGCCCGAAGCGAGTGCCTGAGGTACGACCGTATTCGGCAGGATATGGACAACACGGGGGTAACACGGTAATTATATTGGTGACTGTTAGGTACACGGAACACGGACCATTACACTGGGCCCTCGGTGACTACTATGAGCCCTGTTCGTTACTCGTAAATTACGTAATGATTGGAACACAGCACTAATACGTGATGGTTGAAATACAATACTATTCGAGAAGTACGTAATGATTGAAACACAATCCTATGTGAGAATAGTACCAATATGTGGTGATTGTAGTACAATCCTATTCGAGAATGACATAAATTGAAACACAATCCTATGCGAGAATAGTACCAATATGTGGTGATTGTAGTACAATCCTATTCGAGAATGACATAAATTGAAACACAATCCTATGCGAGAATAGCACAAATACGTGATGATTGAAGCACAATCCTCTTCGGGAATGACGTAATGATTGAAACACAATCCTATGCGAGAATAGTACAAATACGTGATGATTGAAGCACAATCCTATTCGGGAATGACGTAATGATTGAAACACAATCCTATGCGAGAATAGCACAAATACGTGATGGTTGAAGCACAATCCTATTCGGGAATGACGTAATGATTGGAACACAATCCTATGCGAGAATAGTACTAATACGTGATGATTGAAATACAATCCTATTCGAAAATGACATAAATTACGTAATGATTGAAACACAATCCTATGCGAGAATAGCACTAATACGTGATGATTGAAATACAATACTATGCGAGAATTACGTAATGAATGAAACAAGCACCAATAGCGGGTAACGTCCGCGAGGACGCTACTTACGAACGCAGCGGCGAGACGTGATGATTGGTGCTACGTCGTGCGACTGTTACGAACAGGTCAGCTGGTGCTAGCGGAGCGCCGAGACGAGGCTAGTCAGCTGGGTCGGGCCCAGCCGTCACGCGGTTCACCGTTGTAGCTGGTAAGTAGCTACGGCGAGGCTAGCCGGCCGGAGCGGGCGAGAGATGTCGTAGAGCGGCTTGGCCGACGACGCCGGCGCGGGGCGTTGCAACGTGACTTTTTTAAGGCTTTGAAACACCTTGAAGCGTCAAGACGCTACTAGGTTTAAGACCTTGCAACACCTTGGGGCGTCGATAGGCAGGGCCGGTCTCCGGAGCTTGGTGCAGGTACGCGAGAGACAAAGTCGGTCTCGGAAGCTAGATGCAGGAACACGAGGCTGGTGCTGGAGATGTGACTTGAACGAGGACGAGGGCTTGAGTGAGTGCGAGCCTTCTTGGGGTCGCCTTATGTAGGCCTCGAGTGCAAGCCTTGAGTCCGGGCGTAAGTCCTGATTGGTCGCGAGTTTGTGGGCCTGTGGTGCTGGAGGCAGGAAGCCGTTGTAGCTTACGGGCACCTTTTCTCATAGTCGCGAGGCGGCTTCTCTCAGGTCCCGTGTTTGGTTGACTAGGCGCTTCGGGTCCGGAGGTGCTCTGGAACGGATGCGGTTGTAGTCTGGAGGCAGCTTTTCTCAGGTCTTGTGGAGGTCCGCGGCTTGCCGCTGGGATCACCACAGGATGGTGAAAAGGCGCGGTATTTTTTTGTTCATTTTGGCACGGTTACAAAGATGATTTTGACACAAAAATTTTCGAAATTTGATTTTGTTGAGTCCAGCGTTAAGCAAATGAGACATTTTAATTGCAAAATTTCTCAGATTTGGTCATTTTCTGGGTCAAATTTAGCAGAATTGAAAATACTTCTCGGGATATTTATGTCACCTAACCTGATATTCACAGACGTAATCTTTATGGTAGATTTTTGGTAGAAATTTTGCAGAGATGGAGCCAACTTAGGAATTTCGTGTGTAAAAATCTCCCATCTGACATATTCTCCGCTCCCACTTGACATATTCTCCGCTCCCACTTGACATATTCTCCGCTCCCATCTGACGTATTCTCCGCTCCCACTTGACATATTCTCCGCACCCACCTGACGTATTCTCCGCTCCCACTTGACATATTCTCCGCTCCCACCTGGCATATTCTCCGCTCCCACTTGATATATTCTCCGCTCCCACTTGACATATTCTCCGCTCCCACCTGGCATATTCTCCGCTCCCACTTGACATATTCTCCACTCACACTTGACATATTCTCCGCTCCCACTTGACATATTCTCCGCTCCCATATGACATATTCTCCGCTCCCACTTGACATATTCTCCGCTCCCACTTGACATATTCTCCGCTCCCACCTGGCATATTCTCCGCTCCCACTTGACATATTCTCCGCTCCCACTTGACATATTCTCCGCTCCCACTTGACATATTCTCCGCTCCCATCTGACGTATTCTCCGCTCCCACTTGACATATTCTCCGCTCCCTCCCACCTGGCATATTCTCCGCTCCCACTTGACATATTCTCCGCTCCCACTTGACATATCCTCCGCTCCCACCTGGCATATTCTCCGCTCCCACTTGACATATTCTCCGCTCCCACCTGACATATTCTCCGCTCCCACCTGACATATTCTCCGCTCCCACTTGACATATTCTCCGCTCCCACCTGATATATTCTCCGCTCCCACCTGACATATTCTCCGCTCCCACCTGACATATTCTCCGCTCCCACCTGACATATTCTCCGCTCCCACTTGACATATTCTCCGCTCCCACTTGACATATTCTCCGCTCCCATCTGACGTATTCTCCGCTCCCACTTGACATATTCTCCGCTCCCACCTGGCATATTCTCCGCTCCCACTTGACATATTCTCCGCTCCCAATTTACTTTTTCTCCGCTCCCACCTGACTTATTCTCCGCTCCCACCTGACTTATTCTCCGCTCCCACTTGACATATTCTCCGCTCCCATCTGACGTATTCTCCGCTCCCACTTGACATATTCTCCGCTCCCAATTTACTTTTTCTCCGCTCCCACTTGACATCTTCTCCGCTCCCACGTGACATATTCTCCGCTCCCACTTGACATCTTCTCCGCTCCCACCTGACATATTCTCCGCTCCCACTTGACATCTTCTCCGCTCCCACGTGACATATTCTCCGCTCCCACTTGACATCTTCTCCGCTCCCACCTGACATATTCTCCGCTCCCACTTGACATCTTCTCCGCTCCCACCTGACATATTCTCCGCTCCCACTTGACATCTTCCCCGCTCCCACCTTACATATTCTCCGCTCCCACCTAACATATTCCAGGCTCCCGCCTGACATATTCTCCGCTCCCACCTGACATATTCTTCACTCCCACCTGACATATTCTCCGCTCCCACCTGACATATTCTCCGCTCCCACTCGACATATTCTTACATATTCTTTGCTGCACCCCCCAATTTAGTAACGCTTCACCAAAATCTGTCTCCAACTGCGTCAATGTATCGGCGTCGAACATAGGCCACCAGAAGAGACGTTGCGTGAGTGTCAGACTTTGGGCATCGTGAGCAGAGGATTGCAAAGCGAACGTATACCAGGCATTTTTTCTAATGCATCGCTCACTTATTTGATTTGCTCCTAATTTCTGTCATAGCTCATAAAGAACCTTCCTTATTGTTCAAATTCATCACATGTTAAAAAAAATATTCATGCAGAATTTTCTTTGGCGAAATACTGTCAACAGTTAAAACTTGGTTATTATAAAAATGATACTATCGCCATTCGGCAATACACTTTGCAAAATGTCATATGACTTCTTTGTGACATGCGGAAAATGTCGTTTTGTAAAAGCTACCCATTGGCGCATGCGCAGGAGCAGGAACCCAGTCAAACATTTTTGCCTGAGCATGCATGCTTTTCGCCGCTTAAGGGATTTAATTACTTGGGCGGCGAAAAAAATCCATGCAGGCGGCGAATAAGTAAGACTGGGAATGTGTGTGACTCTTTACCGCCTCGTGCTCGTGCCTTGTGGGTGGATGTAGGTGTGGGGATGTAGGTGTGGGGATGTAGGTGTGGGGATGTAGGTGTGGGGATGTAGGTGTGGGGATGTAGGTGTGGGGATGTAGGTGTGGGGATGTAGGTGTGGGGATGTAGGTGTGGGGATGTAGGTGTGGGGATGTAGGTGTGGGGATGTAGGTGCGGGGATGTAGGTGTGGGGATGTAGGTGTGGGGATGTAGGTGTGGGGATGTAGGTGTGGGGACGTAGGTGTGGGGACGTAGGTGTGGGGATGTAGGTGTGGGGATGTAGGTGTGGGGATGTAGGTGTGGGGATGTAGGTGTGGGGATGTAGGTGTGGGGATGTAGGTGTGGGGATGTAGGTGTGGGGATGTAGGTGTGGGGATGTAGGTGTGGGGATGTAGGTGTGGGGATGTAGGTGTGGGGATGTAGGTGTGGGGATGTAGGTGTGGGGATGTAGGTGTGGGGATGTAGGTGTGGGGATGTAGGTGTGGGGATGTAGGTGTGGGGATGTAGGTGTGGGGATGTAGGTGTGGGGATGTAGGTGTGGGGATGTAGGTGTGGGTATGTAGGTGTGGGGATGTAGGTGTGGGGATGTAGGTGTGGGGATGTAGGTGTGGGGATGTAGGTGTGGGGATGTAGGTGTGGGGATGTAGGTGTGGGGATGTAGGTTTGGGGATGTAGGTGTGGGGATGTAGGTGTGGGGATGTAGGTGTGGGGATGTAGGTGTGGGGATGTAGGTGTGGGGATGTAGGTGTGGGGATGTAGGTGTGGGGATGTAGGTGTGGGGATGTAGGTGCGGGGATGTAGGTGTGGGGATGTAGGTGTGGGGATGTAGGTGTGGGGATGTAGGTGTGGGGATGTAGGTGTGGGGATGTAGGTGTGGGGATGTAGGTGTGGGGATGTAGGTGTGGGGATGTAGGTGTGGGGATGTAGGTGTTAATTCACGTCCATAAGTACAAATCTAACGAGTGGAATCACGCAAAATAACTTACAATTCAATAAAATTGAATACCACATAAGAAAACTTAATTGAAATAAAGAAAAAATAGAGATTAATCGCCAGTGAAAGGATGAATACATTTTTAGTCGCACCAAAAACGCGCGTGCATTTCGATGACACGGAAATAGAAGGCGGCTGACGAGCTTCAGGTCCTCCCTAATGGGGTTCCCGTGTTGCAGCGTCGAATTCGTGAGAATTGGATTTTTTTTCGATGGGGTGAAATTTTTATTTTTTGGGCGTTTTGGGAATTAGAGTTTTTTTTCGAAGGGCGACGTGTGATTGCCTGCCACTCGAATTTTGCCTGAATTTTTTTTATAAGAATTTTGAATTTTTGTTCGCGATGCGGGAAACCTTTCGCGATGATGGAAACGTTTCGCGATGATGGAAACGTTTCGGGATGATGGAAACGTTTCGCGATGATGGAAACGTTTCGCGATGATGGAAACGTTTCACGATGATGGAAACGTTTCGCGATGATGGAAACGTTTCGCGATGATGGAAACGTTTCGCGATGATGGAAACGTTTCGCGATGATGGAAACGTTTCGCGATGATGGAAACGTTTCTCGATGATGGAAACGTTTCGCGATGATGGAAACGTTTCGCGATGATGGAAACGTTTCACGATGATGGAAACGTTTCACGATGATGGAAACGTTTCACGATGATGGAAACGTTTCGCGATGATGGAAACGTTTCGCGATGAGGGAAACGTTTCGCGATGAGGGAAACGTTTCGCGATGAGGGAAACGTTTCGCGATGAGGGAAACGTTTCGCGATGAGGGAAACGTTTCGCGATGAGGAAAACGTTTCGCGACGAGGGAAATGTTTCGCGATGAGGGAAACGTTTCACGATGAGGGAAACGTTTCGCGATGAGGGAAACGTTTCGCGATGAGGGAAACGTTTCGCGATGAGGGAAACGTTTCACGATGAGGGAAACGTTTCGCGATGAGGGAAACGTTTCGCGATGAGGGAAACGTTTCGCGATGAGGGAAACGTTTCGCGATGAGGAAAACGTTTCGCGATGATGGAAACGTTTCGCGATGAGGGAAACGTTTCACGATGATGGAAACGTTTCGCGATGAGGGAAACGTTTCGCGATGAGGGAAACGTTTCGCGATGAGGAAAACGTTTCGCGACGAGGGAAACGTTTCGCGAAACGTGTTGGGGGTGTGGTGTGGGTTGTGCTTGTGCTCTACTGCGATCTATCAATAACTCTTGTTTAATTTTTAATTTAGATTCAAGCAATAACTGTTATTTACTCTGTAACTGTTATTTCATTTTTAACAGTTATTCAATTTATAACTGTTACTAAACCCATACCTTTTACATAATCCATTCCTGTTATTTAATTTATTCCAATTGTTTAATCTCTAACTGTTGCGCGTGTCTGTGAAATCCGTAACTGTTATTTAACATATAACTATTATTTAATGAATAACTATTATTTATCAATCAATGCATTTCAATCAATAACTGTTGTTCAATCTTTAACTATTATTTTATCAATAACTGTTATTTAATTGATAGCTACTGTTCAATTGATAACTCGTAATTAATTTTACCTATTATTTAATCTATGACTGTTATTTTAATTTATAACTGTTATTTAATCTATAGCTATTATTCAATTGATAACTCGTTACTAATCAGAGATTGTTGACCATGTACCTCAATCCATAAGTGTCATTCAATTAATTACTATCGTTACGCAATCGCAAACTGATATTCGGAGGATTGCTGGTTTTCAATCGGTGGCTGCTATTTAATAGATTACCATTTTAATTTTGATAACTACTATAATCGCCCACGCCCTTGAAGTACCTCGGTATATGCAATTAGAATGACAACAATATATCTCTTTTAAAAATTTCCTAGTGGGTCTGAGGAGCACTTGGTATTGTGAATGAGTTCGAATGATAACAATGCTTTTATTTAATATATTTTTTGGCATTTCAATTAATTTTCTGGAAATTCTACGCCGCATGGAAATTCTGGAAATTGTGCACCACGTAGAAATTCTGCCCCACATGGAAATTCTGGAAATTCTACTCCGCATGGAAATTCTGGAAATTCTGCATGCGCAACATGCGAGCCACATTTCTAGCAACATCACCTCAGGTGCCACGCAACATTCTTCTTGTCCTGGAATTCCCAATCCCAAATTCCAGAGCACCTCGGATTTGCAAGCGAAGAATTGAGGGAATGTCGCGCGAGTTTGGCGAGATTTGCCCTCTGGCCGCCGGTGTTGCATCGAGGGATTCCCGCTCGAAGGTAAGAATTTAGCGGGAATCCAGTCATCGATTCAAAAATTTAAATTAAAACATTTTAAACAATTTATTACCCTCAGCATTCGCGGTGCTAAAAAATTTGCTTCCTAGATTCTTTCGATACGGAGACTCTTCTTGTATCTTTGCTTTATTGATCATTCAAAACAACCTATAAAAATATTCGATCGCTACAAAGGAGTGTACTAAACATGCTGACGCGCGCGTTTCAAGACGTTGGGGTCGCACACATGGGGAAAATGGGAGTCTTATAGTATCATTTTCCTTGTACTCCAATACTGGTGTGCACGGCCCGTCGCTAGTGTGCACGGCCCGTCACTAGTGTACACGGCCCGTCACTAGTGTACACGGCCCGTCACTAGTGTACATGGCCTGTCACTAGTGTACGCGGCCCGTCACTAGTGTACACGGCCCGTCACTAGTGTACACAGCCCATCACAAATGCCGGGTTTGGATATTTCGCTAGAACAAACCTTGCAGGCGTGGATGCCAAACAAATATATCCATCCCAACAGTACCCGCCATTAAAATATTCTTGTACTTGTGCACTGGTGAAACTCGTATCACAGATACGGTCATTCAGCGTCCGTGTGAGCGCCACAGACGCACGCACCAACCAATTGTATGCGTTCACTTAGATGCCCATAGTAGTAACATACCACAAATTACGCTCGGAAGTATATTTTTACTTACAAATTTATCGAGACACATGGCATTTTATTATATAATGCTGAATATCCGTACATCTGTTCTTTTGCCATGTGATTTTTCAAGACAAAAGATGATATTCACCCAGAGTAAGTTATGGCGGAGCACCAACGAGTGCTTTGCTCATCAGTCAGTTCTCGGGCATTTTCTTTTTCCTATTCGATGTTGCATGTCCTGAGCGTCCTTTTTGGGGTAAAAATAATCCGATGTAAAGTTTTTTCTCTGCAAAATGACCCGATGAAGTATTTTTGTCCGCGAAAATGATTTCACCCAGCCAATTTTGACCTATATTATCCAATACTCATTTTTTAAATAGAACTCGGTCAAACAGACTCTTCAGTATCTGCCCCCATTATAGGGTAGTCAGAAGCTGAGTGAGTTTGGCAGGCAAAATTTGTTTAAATAATAACCCAATTCGAAGTTTTTGTCCGAAGAAAGTGAGTCTATATAATTCGCCTTGACCCGATATTTTTTACTATTCAGCAAAGGGCCACAGTATTGCCGTCTGGGCAATTTCTGGGTTTATGGGCGGACATTTCTGCCCAGACCCTCGGTCGGTCGGGCCTCAAGTCCACCCTCTCTCTTCCGGGGAAACTCGGCGTGTCTTTCACTCGCGACATTTGTTTGACGTCCTTAAGATGAGTAAAAACTATATTTAATACAGTTCTTGTGGAGTTTCAGTGGAGTTTCAGTGGAGTTCCAGTGGAGTTTCAGTGGAGTTCCAGTGGAGTTTCAGTGGAATTTCAATGGAGTTCAAGTGGAGTTCCAGTGGAGTTTCAGTGGAGTTCCAGTGGAGTTTCAGTGGAGTTTCAGTGGAGTTTCAGTGGAGTTCCAGTGGAGTTTCAGTGGAGTTCCAGTGGAGTTTCAGTGTAGTGTCAGTGGAGTTTCAGTGGAGTTTCATTGGAGTTTCAGTGTAGTGTCAGTGAAGTTTCAGTGGAGTTTCAGTGGAGTTTCAGTGTAGTGTCAGTGGAGTTTCAGTGGAGTTTCAGTGAAGTTTCAGTGGAGTTCCAGTGGAGTTTCAGTGGAGTTTCAGTGGTGTTTCAGTGGAGTTCCAGTGGAGTTTCAGTGGAGTTCCAGTGGAGTTTCAGTGTAGTGTCAGTGGAGTTTCAGTGGAGTTCCAGTGGAGTTTCAGTGGAGTTCCAGTGGAGTTTCAGTGGAGTTCCAGTGGAGTTTCAGTGGAGTTCCAGTGGAGTTTCGTGGAGTTCCAGTGGAGTTTCAGTGTAGTGTCAGTGGAGTTTCAGTGGAGTTCCAGTGGAGTTTCAGTGTAGTACCAGTAGAGTTTCAGTGTAGTGTCAGTGGAGTTTCATTGTAGTGTCAGTGGAGTTTCAGTGGAGTTTCAGTGGAGTGTCTGTGGAGTTTCAGTGGATTTTCAGTGTAGTGTCAAAGGAGTTTCAGTGTAGTGTCAGTGGAGTTTCAGTGGAGTTTCAGTGTAGTGTCAAAGGAGTTTCAGTGTAGTGTCAGTGTGGTCATTGGAGTTTCAGCGTAGTGTCAGTGGAGTTTCAGTGGAGTTTCAGTAGAGTTTCAGCGTAGTGTCAGTGGAGTTTCAGTGTAGTGTCATTGGAGTTTCAGTGGAGTTTCAGTGGAGTTTCAGCGTAGTGTCAGTGGAGTTTCAGTGGAGTTTCAGTGGAGTTTCAGTGGAGTTTCTGCGTAGTGTCAGTGGAGTTTCAGTGGAGTTTCAGTGGAGTTTCAGCGTAGTGTCAGTGGAGTTTCAGTGGAGTTTCAGTCGAGTTTCAGCGTAGTGTCAGTGGAGTTTCAGTGGAGTTTCTGCGTAGTGTCAGTGGAATTTCAGTGGAGTTTCAGTGGAGTTTCAGCGTAGTGTCAGTGGAGTTTCAGTGTAGTGTCAGTGGAGTTTCATTGTAGTGTCAGTGGAGTTTCAGTGGAGTTTCAGTGGAGTTTCAGGGTAGTGTCAGTGAAGTTTCAGCGTAGTGTCAGTGGAGTTTCATTGGAGTTTCAGTGGAGTTTCAGCGTAGTGTCAGTGGAGTTTCAGTGTAGTGTCAGTGGAGTTTCAGTGTAGTGTCAGTGGAGTTTCAGTGGAGTTTCAGTGGAGTTTCAAGGTAGTGTCAGTGGAGTTTCAGTGGAGTTTCAGCGTAGTGTCATTGGAGTTTCAGTGGAGTTTCAGTGGAGTTCAGTAGAGTTTCAGCGTAGTGTCAGTGGAGTTTCAGTGGAGTTTCAGTGGAGTTTCAGTGGAGTTTCAGTAGAGTTTCAGTGGAATTTCATTGCAGTTTCAGTGATGTTTCAGCGCAGTTTCGTTGGAAGCTCAATTTTTCATTTATGGCATTCCTATCAGAACTATCAGCCCACGTCATCACCTGCGTGCTGACCACTGCACCCAGCGGGCTGACCACTGCACCAGTGTGCTGACCACTGCTCCCAGTGTGCTGACCACTGCACCCAGTGTGCTGACCACTGCACCCAGTGGGCTGACCACTGCACCCAGTGTGCTGACCACTGCACCCAGCGGGCTGACCACTGCACCCAGTGTGCTGATCACTGCACCCAGTGGGCTGACCACTGCACCCAGTGTGCTGACCACTGCACCCAGTGTGCTGACCACTGCACCCAGTGGGCTGACCACTTCACCCAGTGTGCTGACCACTGCACCCAGTGTGCTGACCACTGCACCCAGTGTGCTGAATACTGCACCCAGTGTGCTGACCACTGCACCCAGTGGGCTGACCACTGCACCCAGTGGGCTGACCACTGCACCTAGTGGGCTGACCACTGCACCCAGTGTGCTGACCACTGCACCCAGTGTGCTGACCACTGAACCCAGTGTGCTGACCACTGCAGCCAGAGTGCTGACCACTGCACCCAGTGTGCTGACCACTGCAGCCAGTGTGCTGACCACTGCAGCCAGAGTGCTGACCACTGCACCAAGTGGGCTGACCACTGCACCCAGTGTGCTGACCACTGCAGCCAGTGTGCTGACCACTGCAGCCAGTGTGCTGACCACTGCAGCCAGAGTGCTGACCACTGCACCAAGTGTGCAGACCACTGCACTACGCTGTGGGAGCAGACATGCGGAAACATATAATATATGTTGAAATCGTACAGTCCAGTTTGCCTTCATACCATTGAACGTTCTGTTCCTCAAAGCCATCTCAGTTCTCGTGTTCAGTAGATAGGCTGCTCTGAAATTATGCGCATGCCGATTAAGGCTAACCCTTAACTACTACCGCTAACTTTTGACGTCCATGTAAGTAAATATAAATTCAGTTTGCAGTATTATCGTGCGACAAAGTTAGCAGTTTTACATTGAATGCGCGATTTTTGTCATCTGTTCAAGGCGGCCACACTTCCTTGTGAGCTGGGAGTGTAATAAAGGGGGTCTGCACGCAAACAAACAAGCCAGCACGCAAGCAAGAACACAAGCAAGCAAAAAAGCAAGGCAGCACGCAAGCAAGAACACAAGCAAGCCAAAAAGCAAGCCAGCACGCAAGCAAGAAGACAAGCAAGCAAACAAGCAAACCAGCACGCAAGCAAGAAGACAAGCAAGCAAACAAGCAAGCCAGCACGCAAGCAAGTACACAAGCAAACAAACACGCGCGCATGCAAGCAAGCAAACGGCACAGCCCGCCACAGTCCGTGCGCTGCGGGCAATGGCAGAGAAATAACGGCACGTGTGATCTATCTCTCGCTCGTGCACTGTAGTGACTTTTGGCTGCCTAATGGGAAGATGGTGAGACTGCATGCCACTCGTTATACCCTCATGCCATTCGTTTTACCCTCATGCCACTCGTTATACCCTCATGCCACTTGCTATACCCTCGTGCCACTTGCTATACCCTCATGCCACTCGCTATACCCTCATGCCACTTGCTATACCTTCGTGCCACTTGCTACACCCTCATGCCACTCGTTATACCCTCATGCCACTCGTTATACCCTCATGCCACTTGCTATACCCTCGTGCCACTTGCTATACCCTCATGCCACTCGCTATACCCTCATGCCACTTGCTATACCTTCGTGCCACTTGCTATACCCTCATGCTACTCGCTATACCCTCATGCCACTCGTTATACCCTCATGCCACTTGCTATACCCTTATGCCACTTGCTATACCCTCATACCACTCTCTGAACCCTCATGAACCCTCACTCTCTGAACCCTCACGTTATACCCTCATGCCACTCACTAAGTACTCACGCCCATAACTGGCCAACGCACTAACATGACGCTTCCAATGCCAAGTCAATAATTCCAGTGACAAGAAGAGCATTCGTCTTAATTTCTTGTGTAGAAAAATATATAGACGATTTTCTGTGGTGTTTCGTGGGCTTTTGTCGGCGACAGGAAATTTAGTTTATTTCTTATACATTGTATAAGAATTAAAAAATGGTATTTCTCATTACATGATATTTCTTATACCATCTATGAAAAATATATTTTTTTATATTTTTTAGTACGCGGTGTTTACCCCCAGTGTAAAGCGGTATAGTCGTCGTAAATTGTCCGGAGAGTTAGGAGAAATTACGGCCAGTAACGGACGATAACTCAGGAAAATGGCCGCAAACCTGCGATCGGGCACTCGAAAATGAGTGACTGGACATAGCTCCTCTACACAGGCTTGGCCACTGGAACTCTGACGCTGATATTCCGCCGCAACGACTCTGTAGTTATTTAATTATATCACTTGTGTGCGGTTACTGTGTCATTGGAGTGTATCAGTGATGTACTGATATTCCGCCGCAACGACTCTGTAGTTATTTAATTATATCATTTGTGTGCGGTTACTGTGTCATTGGAGTGCATCAGTGATGTACTGAAATTCCGCCGCAACGACTCTGTAGTTATTCAATTATATCACTTGTGTGCGGTTACTGTGTCATTGGAGTGTATCAGTGATGTACTGATATTCAGCCGCAACGACTCTGTAGTTATTTAATTATAGCATTTGTGTGCGGTTACTGTGTCATTGGAGTGCATCAGTGATGTACTGATATTCCGCCGCAACGACTCTGTAGTTATTCAATTATATCACTTGTGTGCGGTTACTGTGTCATTGGAGTGTATCAGTGATGTACTGATATTCAGCCGCAACGACTCTGTAGTTATTTAATTATAGCATTCGTGTGCGGTTACTGTGTCATTGGAGTGTATCAGTGATGTACTGATATTCCGCCGCAACGACTCTGTAGTTATTTAATTATTTAATTATATCATTTGTGTGCGGTTACTGTGTCATTGGAGTGTATCAGTGATGTACTGAAATTCCGCCGCAACGATTTTGGATTCAAGTAATTATTTGATTCCTGCGCAGATACTGTCATTGCCAGGAGGAGCGTATCAGTGATACGTTGGTCTAGTTCTGTCATTGGAGTGTATCAGTGATACGCTGTCTCCAGGCATCCCGTGCTCAAGGCAAAGCCAAGGAACCAAAACTTAGGCCTCCAGCGACACACACACTTTAGTGAGCATCACCGTTGTGAGATTAATGAGGACTTGTGAGGCGTGAATGCCCGGGGCTGTGGGGAGAAGCCATCAATTTGAGTGTCGCTGCAGCGAAGTTTTGCAGCGCGCCACAACGCGTCGGTGGGCGCACGAGGCGCAACACATCAGAGCGCGCAATCGACACTTGTTTCGTGAGAGAAAGGCTGCTCAATTTTGCCCTTGGCGTTCTTGGTACAGCATCGTTAATTCTCATAATTTTATGTTATGAAAACTGTGCTCCTATGGGGAACATGTGAGGTCCCGAGCTAAAGGTTAAGAAGGATTCATTTTTGTTGAAACAGAATAGTTTTTTGTTTTGTTATGGACCAACTTTTCCCGGTTCACTGCTGTCCTGTTTTTCAGCATCTACTACTTTCTCCTTCAACTTTGATCTTGTTTCATGAACTTCTTTCTCAACTCACTGTTTTTATGCACATAATGCATAATAGATTCCGCGTTCCCTAAACTCCATGCATAATAGTACCATCATCTTTCCTCCCTTTGAACATCTTTGCTGTAGTAAGGGAGGCTAAAACTTTCTTAAAATAAATAAATTGTTATGAAAATTCATGAATTCTCACACTTGCATGTTGTGTGATCCTGTGCAATGTTTGTTTTTATTTGCCGTAATACAGATACGCAGATCCGAGTGCGGTGCCGTCACGGGCATGTCACGATTGGCTCAGCGTGCGTGAGTTGCGTGCGTGACACGTGGTGGAAGGGGATGTGGGGGCGGAGGAGGCACGGCGTGGAGCTGTGGGGCTGGTGGAGGGGTGGAAGCAAGCACACAGCGGGTGGAAAAGCACCAGACGTTGTAAATAAAATTTCGAATAAACACGTTTTTAATGAGATCATTATGTTATTTCAGAAAGTAAATGAGTAAAAAATATTTACAACGTTTCGACTTCCTGGATCATTATCAACCTGAAAATGAGTAGAGAAAAAACAATCAAATGTGAAGATGGACAAGTTTCGGCTGAGCTGTGAACGAAACAGGTTCCAAAAACTTTTATTTCTGTCGGCGGCTTCTTTCCTCAAGCGCATTTGGTGAACTATTGAAACAGTTCTCGCTGTACAATTATGTGTACAATTGAAACAGTTCTCTCTGTACAATTATGTGTACAATTGAAACAGTTCTCTCTGTACAATTATGTGTACAATTGAAACAGTTCTCTCTGTACAATTATGTGTACAATTGAAACAGTTCTCTATGTACAATTATGTGTACAATTGAAACAGTTCTCTCTGTACAATTATGTGTACAATTGAAACAGTTCTCTCTGTACAATTATGTGTACAATTGAAACAGTTCTCTATGTACAATTATGTGTACAATTGAAACAGTTCTCTATGTACAATTATGTGTACAATTGAAACAGTTCTCTCTGTACAATTATGTGTACAATTGAAACAGTTCTCTCTGTACAATTATGTGTACAATTGAAACAGTTCTCTATGTACAATTATGTGTACAATTGAAACAGTTCTCTCTGTACAATTATGTGTACAATTGAAACAGTTCTCTCTGTACAATTATGTGTACAATTGAAACAGTTCTCTATGTACAATTATGTGTACAATTGAAACAGTTCTCTCTGTACAATTATGTGTACAATTGAAACAGTTCTCTCTGCACAATTATGTGTACAATTGAAACAGTTCTCTATGTACAATTATGTGTACAATTGAAACAGTTCTCTCTGTACAATTATGTGTACAATTGAAACAGTTCTCTATGTACAATTATGTGTACAATTGAAACAGTTCTCTATGTACAATTATGTGTACAATTGAAACAGTTCTCTCTGTACAATTATGTGTACAATTGAAACAGTTCTCTCTGTACTATTATGTGTACAATTGAAACAGTTCTCTCTGTACAATTATGTGTACAATTGAAACAGTTCTCTATGTACAATTATGTGTACAATTGAAACAGTTCTCTCTGTACAATTATGTGTATAATTGAAACAGAGGAGCACATGAATGGACATGAGAAATAAGAATGAAAATAAGTGAGTTCAAGTGCTGGAAATACCAGCGATTTGGACTCCTTGTTGTTTCGTGTGAGATGCGGTTTTTGTACGTCTCAGTCAACTCAATTTTAATTCTTTACAGGAAGAAAGTCTACGGAGATTAGGCCAAAGATTTAACTATCTGCTCGAATGGAATTTTTAAAAGTCCTTGAATTTCACGTACGTGAAAGTACAACTTAGAATGGGAGAATTTCCCCTACGCCTTCTATAATTTGCCTCCTTCATTATCTGCAATGCCAGAGAAGCTGCTTGGTCTGAAAAAGTAGCGCGCAGATGTGGGATCGAACCTTTGGTTTCTCATCCGAACTGTATGTCTATTTTTTTCAACTGGTATTCACATGCAATATCAAACCTAGATTACTCAACAAGCAGTTAATACGAGAAGGACGGAGTTTCCAAGCGGTTTATGTAATTGGAAGAAGGATTGAACACATTGATCACCTCCCAAATATTGGCGTTTTATACGAGAGTGAAGTAGTTCCTAATTCATGTGTATAGAGGGGAGAAATGTATGTGGGATACATTGATAACCTCCTAAGTTATCGTCGTTTAGTACGAGAGTAATGGAGGTTACATGGGTAAATTATCATACTCCTGTCTCCCCTCACCCCCTCCTTCTCTCTCTCTCCCCCCCCCCACCCAAGTGATGATGAAGAGAAGAAGCGTGTGATGAACTAGCCTCTCAGGGCTTATATCTCACAGTTTCTTACCTCATCAGTTTTGTTATTCTAGATGAAACTTCAGCCCCAATTATAAAGCCGTCGTTTTTACGAGGCTTCTTAAGACTGCGAGGTTTTCTCAGCGCATGAATGGGGAGGGTTGATGTCCTCGGGGTAGGAATGGTGAGGGCTGCTTTTAGATCCTAACCAAAATGGAGTGGGTTGGTTTTACATCCTTATAGAAAAGGAGAGGGTTGTTTTTATACCCTGAGCTTTAATCTAAGAACACAATGCATAAACGAGGCAAATTTTTACTCTCACAGAAATTATAATCTTAGATCCAATTTCATGTTTTTCATTAAGTAAAGAAACTTCTCTTAACTTGTTCTGCAAGTTGGGCAGCGAAATAAAGCTGTCGAAAACCTCCTTTACCTACGATATGATCTAACGTTCAGCATGTGAACCTTTCCAACGGATGCATACTCTACACGAAAATGTTTCCATTTACAACATTTTTAAATGTGCATTTCTCACAAAATATTTAGCCAGGACTTTGCCTCCGTACATATATACATGTCTGCGTGTACTGGAAATTAAAGTTTTTCACTCCAATCTGAAATTAATCGCTCCTATTAACACTATTTATAAGCAAGAATGGCTTAAGCGCGGTGTATGTGTTAAGGTATTCATATTGAGTCATATTAACAACCTATGTTACACAGTGTATCTTGTGTATCAACCTTATCAGAAATAGACTGTATTTCTTTATCTCTCAGTAGATGTTTTGTGGCAACTGATGATGTCAATAGCAGTGCGTTGACAGGAGTCTGTAGTGGGTCCATTGGCAAGGCTTTTTTTGTCATATTTCTTGTTCTTGCTTCTTTTGTGGAGAAGCTCACGTTATGTTTAATAAAATTTACGTTTTTATCTTCGTTTGCGTTGTTTTTTATTTTGCTAAATGCTTTTGCTGGCCTTAAAATTCGCTTGCGTTGTGTTTTGACCCCCCCGCGAGGTGCATGAACTTTGTATCCTTGAGTGATATTTAAAGTAATTTCGTGATGAAATTCAGCATTAAGTGCATAATTAAACCAAGGCATCAATTTAACGCTGTCATTATGATGGATAATCGTTGTGCGTACATTTATACGTTTTGACTCTGAAGTGCAGAATGCCCATGGGAATATATGCACATTATTGTTGTGTTTTAGTGGTGTTCATATTCGTTCTTTCGATGCATGAATTTGATCGCAATTTTCGCCTCTTCAGGCATTCATAAGAAAAGATGAATAATTTTATTCCCGAAAATAGTACTTTGTGTGAGGGTGAAGAATGATAACTTGTAGTGGAATCTGCCAATTAATTTGAATAGGATATTAATTAATCTTAGGAAACATAACAGCCAGTCTCGTAGCTATCCGAATCCCACGGAGCGAAGTCACTAAGCAATCTCCAGTTTTATCGTAGTCAACTATTCCGTTTCCTACCTTAGGAAAGCATTCAGTGTTGACGCTGTTGTAATTTGAACCTTGGCTCAGTTCTGTGAGGTCCCTTGTTTTTGTTCCTTCGGGAGAGGAGCTCAGCCGCTGGAGCTGCGACGGCGCTGATAAGGGGACCGTGCGGCTGCAGTGGGATTTGCGTCAGAATCTGCAAAGTGATGCTAACTTAAAATTATTTTACAGAAAAATGGAATAATCTGAAAATGTGTTTGTTTTGACGTGCTGGGCCACCAATATTTTGTAGCGTGTCTGCGTCTTCAAAACTTCTTAGTTTTAATTTCAAATTGATATAGGAGTGGACTCTATGTCTTTAATACTCTAACTTTAAATTCTCTCAATGTCACTGGCACTCTAACACTAACTTCCCTCAATGTCACGGGTACTCTAACTCTAACTTCCCTCAATGTCACTGGTACTCTAACTCTAACTTCTCTCAATGTCACGGGTACTCTAACTCTAACTTCCCTCAATGTCACGGGTACTCTAACTCTAACTTCCCTCAATGTCACAGGCACTCTAACTCTAACTTCTCTCAATGTCACTGGTACTCTAACTCTAACTTCCCTCAATGTCACAGGCACTCTAACTCTAACTTCTGTGCCTCTGGCGCCCGCACGCTTGCTATTGTGCGCGAAATTTATTCCAGTACCTTTCATTGGAGTGTAATTAGATAATCTGGGTAGCGTGGTGAGCGTTAACTTGTTAAAAGATGGTGGAACAATGTTTTAAATGACTCGTATTAACAACAAAAATGAAATTCTTAACAAAAATCATTCATTTCTATTAGTACACAAAAGGCTTGCAATTGACATAAACTCTAAACGAATCATTAAGGGTTAAAGGGCGCCCGAGTAGTCTCCAAGTTCGAGTGTAGATAAATGGTTTGCCTTATGCAAATTCGAATTACAAATTGTAGTGTACAGGAACATGTCTTCAGTGAGATCATTCTCGTATTAAAGAAAGTCAAGGAATGAAAATATTTGGAACGTGTGGAACGGGATTTTGAACGTTTAATACTTTTTAACGTTTAAAAAGGACCATTTTTATTTTTTAGCAGTTAGTTGTTTCTTTTCGCTCATAATTGTTATATTTTGATTTATATTTGACTAGTTTTTCTGTACTCGTTTTAGGGTCGATAATGATCCAGGAGGTCGAAACATTCCAAATTTTTTTATTCATTGACTATTGTAAATAACTTGAAGACCTCACTAAAGACGAATTTGTATGCACTTTTAATTTGCGTTACCAACTTCTAAACGCCAACCTAGGACATAATCCTTTGAAGTAATCCAACCTAGGAAATAATCCTAAACGCCAACCTAGGAAATAATCCTAAACGCCAACCTAGGAAATAATCCTAAACGCCAACCTAGGAAATAATCCTAGCTCTTGCTAGGCTCAATTAGACACAAGTCAGAAGTACGCGGAGTGTTGGGCTAAGATCCAAAACACCCACAGTGGCATACAATTATTTTAGCTACGGAAATTAGCGATCCCAGAAAAAATATGTTAGGTCCTGAGCTAAAGTTTAGGTGGACCTTCCTTTTGTTGCAATAAAATAGGTTTTTTGCTTTGCAATGGACAATTGTTTTCGGCTTATTGTTGTCTTGTTTTTCAGCACCTACTACTTTCTTCTTCAGCTTTTGTTTTGTTTCTTGAACTTTTTTCTCAACTTACTGCTTCCGTGCACCTTGTGCATAGATTTTGCATTCCCTTCCCTCCACATTAATTGTGCCTTCTTCCTTCCTATCTTAGAACTCCCTTGTTGCGGTTAGGGAAGCTTAAACTAACATCTAATCTGATCGATTCCGGACTTCAAGTCGTTATTGTCGTATTGGACTCTCTTTTGGTCAAAGTTGTCACATTCAGCGTTGTTTTTCAAACCAAGGTTGTCAGATCCGGTCATTTTTCTAGCCATTGAAACCAATTCAGTATTGTGCAGGCCGACATGGTCCCATTCATTTTCTTTTGGTCGTAATGACCAAATTCGTTTCTTGGTTGATGTTCAATTTTCCCTTAGCGCCAATAAAAAACGATCGAGGTAGGTCAATTTTAGCCTAAATAATCATTTGTGGTGTGTATCGGTAAAATGTCATAATAAAAACCCTTCACGATTATCAATTGCTGATTTCTTTACGTGTTGAAAGTTTATGCGAGGACGGGCACAATTTAATCATTTTCGCCATATAAATTCTGATCTGGAGCCCTGCAAGCGATAGTTTGCGTCAGTAAATGAATAGTTGTGAGTGTGTGTTCGTGTGCGTGTGTGTTGCGTGTGTGTGTGTGTGTGTGTCGTGTGTGTGTTGTGTGTGTGTGTGGTGTGTGTGTGTGTGTTCGTGTGTGTGTGGTTGTGTGTGTGTGCGTGCATGTGTGTGAGCACAGGGCAATACCCAATACAATACCGGCACTTGCCCCACCTTCACGCAATAAGGGACGCGAACAGCGGGCAATAATTCTGTGCCAAGTAAGCTAGAGAGCTCAGAGCAGGCTCCAATTGGGCGCAATGTTGCAACAAGGGCGCCAATGTTGCAACAAGGGAGCCAATGTTGCACGACTTCACTGTAATGCGAACAATGTTGGGCGGAATTGGAACTCGGCTCCATGGACTCCCGAGGAGCCGAGCGAGCCGCTATTTATGCCTTCTTAATCTGCTCTCTGTTCTCGGATAGGCGTTCTTGTTTAGTTTTGGTTATTTATTTATTTGGTAAATATGTATTAAAATTGTGTTGTATCGTCTTAGTTGGGGCGTTATTGTTTAGTTAATAAATCATTTATTCAGTAATCAAGTACTTGAACTTTGTTTTGTCTTCTTAGGTAAGGTGTTCTTGTTTAGTTTTGAACTTATTTGCTAATTTATTTGGTAAAAACATGTGTAGAAAATGTGTTGTATCTCTCACTTGATGCATTCGTGTTTGGTGGTAGTCAATGGGACTTATTTATGTCGTAAAGATGTTTTGGGATCGTGTTTTGTCGAAATTATTTAATTTTAAAATGTTGTTAAAGCGTTCTGGTTTTGTTATTGGGTTACTTGTTTAGTAAACTGTATATGTTGATATTGGGTTTTAACGCCTCACTCAAGGCACTCTCGCTTAGTTTCTGTCAATTGGTAATATATTCAGTGAACATGCATTGAAATGTTGTGGAGCGTTTGCAGGCATCCCACGCGAGCCCCATTTGATGGCTTCTTAATTAGCTTTTTACATCTCAGTTGGAAATTCTAATTTAATAACTGATTGGTGTATAATAAAAGTGTATCAATAAATTATTTTTTACTGTGCTTCATGTGCAGGCAGAAATTAATCAGTTATTCTTCTGTTTTTTACCCACGAGTGTTATGCGACAATTGCGCCCTTCATTTATATTTCTACATGAAGAGAGATATTTTGTCTCTAATATCATCAGTTGGTGGCTGTGGTGACCGGTGACTGTGGCGACTGTGGTGACCGGTGACTGTGGTGGCTGTGGTGACCGGTGACTGTGGTGGCTGTGGTGACTAGTGACTGTGGTGTGGTGATTGTGGCGACTGTGGTGACTGTGATGGTGTGATGATTGTGGCGACTAGAAGTGAGGACACGCTCGCTGGTTGTGAGATGAGCTTCAGGTTAACACATTAACAAATGTATAAATTTTGTAGGTTTTCAATAAATATAGCGCATAGTGGCTAATATCAGGAAACATCATAGAAGAGCAGACATTCATTTACATTCATCAACCATCGTTTGCGAAAAATGTTTTGAGTTATGGTGAAGAAAAACCATATTAATCCCACGAAAAACATTATATATCTTACAGAAGGTTTGAAAATCATACAAATCTTCCTAATACTTGAAATGTTTCGTAGAGATGTTTAAAGGGAGTTAGCACTTCAAGGGAGAAAATGTGTGAGGGCCCGGGCTGAGAGTTAGGTAGGCCTTCTTTTTGTTGAAATAAAATGTTTTCGTTATCTAAAGGATCACTTTTTATTGGCTTCACTGCCGTCCTGTCGTTCGGAACCTACTACTTTCTTCTTCAACTTTTATCTTGTTTCATGAACTTCATTCTCATTTTACTGTTTAAATGCCCTTTCTGCATAGATTCCGCGTTCCTTTAACTCCATACTTAATAGTGCCTTCTTCCTTTCTCTCTTTGGATCTCATTTGTTGAGGATAGAGAGGCTTAAACTTATTAATAATCTAATCTAATCTTTATCTTATTTCATGAACTTCATCCTCAAATTACTGTTTCTATGCCCCTTTTGCATAGATTCTGCGTTTCTCTATCTTGACGCTAAATGGTGCCTTCCTCTTTTCTTGCTTTGGAACGCCTCTGTTGCGGTTAGGGAGGTTTAAACTAACATTTAATCTAATCTAATTTGCTGCTGCAACGTCCGTGTGTCATTTTCCTGCGTGTGTCACGTGTCGCGCGTGTGTCTGTGTCACAGTTTCGCACAACTGAAATCAAAGATCATGTTTTCAGAAATTATGTTCCAAAAAGCTGAATTAAATATCTCGTTTGCATAAAAAACTCCTTTCAAAACAACTCAACAAGTCGATATTGATGCAAGCTTTCCATTACATAGTAGTATTTTTTTAACAACAGAACACGTTTGTGAAACAAAACAATAAAAATTTCAGGGCTTATGCTGTTACTCTGTTTTCAACAATTAGGACTCAGAAAAAATATGAAAACTGAGGTAGAGCAATGATAATGTTAATACATTTTCATTCATTTATACTTTTGACAGCAATCTCACCCATGAATTAAAAAAACTTGTTTTGACAGCACACTTTCACGCTATCTTCGCACACATTTTATGACTATATACGTGGTCGTAGCACCACACTTAGCAGCGTAAATCCTTCACGTGCACCTAGCCAGGCTTCCTGTTTAACGAGGTGAAGATATTTGATTGCCTCTCAGAACGGTAGAGGAAACAATGTACCTCCAAACCAGTCATTTTCCTCGTTGACGGTGTGGTTTTGCTGACGTCACGGCAACGAACCAATAGCAGCGCTCATATTGCACCTGGTAGCACTGCTGCCCCTAGATCAGGCTCCACTATTGGCCGAACGACATGGCGTTTTGGTGACGTCATTAAGTTAGTTTGAAAAAAGCCTTTCTGTTGGCTAGCCGAACAAGAGGTGTATTTTCTCCCATAGAAATGATCCTACCTTGTTTCCTCTACCGTCCCTCTCAGCAGCACTTAAGCCGCCAGCGACACCGCAACGCAAACTGTTTGAAAGCGCGGCCCTTGATGAAGCTTTCTTGCTTCACAGGACAGAAATTTGTGAGTGTTTGCCCAGAGTTTTGTGTTTAGATCTCTGGCAGATGTCTTGCTGGCAGTGAAAAATGAAAGTGTGTTGCGTAGCAGGTAATAATTTGTTATTAAATTATAACACACTAGTGTACAAGACTCGTACAAGATGAAGGGATTCGATGTTTTGCTTGAACAAATCTTGCAGATGTGGATGCCAAACAAATATATCCTTCCCAATAGTTCCCGCCATTAAAATATTCTTGTACTTGTAAACAAAACGTCACGTTAAAATGTTTATTGTTAATCAAAAATTACATTAATAGTTATTTGCTGGCCACTGTTCTCCTACACCATTCTCGATTTTGCTTGTGGTCGGTGCTCTAATTTTTCCTCTAAAGCTGTCTCAGGAACTGCAACCAGATGGCAACACTAGCATTTTCCTCAGCCTGGCTCGCGTTGCCGCACGAGCTCTTTCCAATTTGGTGTGCGGACGAGACAGATCTACCTCTTGTCAGGGTGGCGGCGCCCGTTGTTTGTGTAACAGTGTTCAACTGCGAAGAATTCAAGTCCTCTTCAATCGTAGTCTGTGCATCTACCGCTGTCGCCTCTGTCTTCGTAAAATTCCGCTACCGCGTCATCTCCTACCTCAAGATCTGGAACTTGGGAGCAAGACCGTCAAGACTATATATCTACCGATGATATCGGAAGTCACGGGGAAGATGGAGTGAGACCTCTGCACCGACTTCCGGTGCGCCTGTGACCTCGTCGGGTGGACAGCGCACGAGCTCGACTGTTAGCAATGGTGAGAAACTTCCACGAGTAGCGTCGTGTAGTGGTGTGTTGTTACAGTTCAGTGGCCTGCCTAGCGAACCCTTAAATAAATCTGGAGAGATGTAACTTTAAATTCAATTACTTGCGGCCTTGTGCCCTTTATTCATTTAATTGCGGCCTTGTGCCCATAATTTATTTAATTGCGGCCTTGTGCCCATAATTCATTTATTTGCGGCCTTGTGCCCATAATTCATTTAATTGCGGCCTTGTGCCCATAATTAATTTATTTGCGGCCTTGTGCCCATAATTCATTTAATTGCGGCCTTGTGCCCAAAATTCATTTAATTGCGGCCTTGTGCCCATAATTCATTTATTTGCGGCCTTGTGCCCATATTTCATTTAATTGCGGCATTTTGCCCATAATTCATTTATTTGCGGCCTTGTGCCCATAATTCATTTAATTGCGGCCTTGTGCCCATAATTCATTTATTTGCGGCCTGGTGCCCATAATTCATTTAATTGCGGCCTTGTGCCCATAATTCATTTATTTGCGGCCTTGTGCCCATAATTCATTTAATTGCGGCCTTGTGCCCATAATTCATTTAATTGCAGCCTTGTGCCCATAATTCATTTAATTGCGGCCTTTTGCCCATAATTCATTTATTTGCGGCCTTGTGCCCATAATTCATTTAATTGCGGCCTTGTGCCCATAATTCATTTATTTGCCGCCTTGTGCCCATAATTCATTTAATTGCGGCCTTGTGCCCATAATTAATTTAATTGCAGCCTTGTGCCCATAATTCATTTAATTGCGGCCTTTTGCCCATAATTCATTTATTTGCGGCCTTGTGCCCATAATTCATTTAATTGCAGCCTTGTGCCCTTAATTCACTTAATTGCAGCCTTGTACCCTTAATACATTTGGGGCCTTGTGCCCTTGATTCATTTGCGGCCTTGTGCCCTTAATACATTTGCGGCCTTGTGCCCTTAATTCAATTACTTGCGGCCTTGTGTCCTTAATTCACTTACTTGTGGCCTTGTGCCCTTAATTCACTTAATAGCGGCCTTGTGTCCTTAATTCATTTGCGGCCTTGTGCCCGTAATGCATTTGCGGCCTTGTGCCTTTAATACATTTGCGGCCTTGTGCCCTTAATTCATTTGTGGCCTTGTGCCCTTAATTAATTTGCGGCCTTGTGCCCTGAATTCATTTGCGGCCTTGTGCCCTTAATTCAATTACTTGCGGCCTTGTGTCCTTAATTCACTTACTAGGCGCCTTGTGCCCTTAATTCACTTACCAGCGGCGTTGTGTCCTTAATTCACTTACTAGCGGCCTTGTGCCCTTAATTCACTTACTAGCGGCCTTGTGTCCTTAATTCACTTACTTGCGGCCTTGTGCCCTTAATTCCCTTACTTGCGGCCTTGTGCCCTTAATTCACTTACTAGCGGCCTAGTGCCCTTAATTCACTTACTAGCGGCCTTGTGTCCTTAATTCACTTACTTGTGGCCTTGTGTCCTTAATTCACTTACTTGCGGCCTTGTGTCCTTAATTCACTTACTTGCGGCCTTGTTCCACTAATTCACTTACTAGCGGCCTTGTGTCCTTAATTCACTTACTTGCGGCCTTGTGTCCTTAATTCACTTACTTGCGGCCTTGTGCCCCTAATTCACTTACTAGCGGCCTTGTGCCCTTAATTCACTTACTAGCGGCCTTGTGTCCTTAATTCACTTACTAGCGGCCTTGTGACCTTTAATTCACTTACTTGCGGCTGTCACGAGACACTTCTGTCCGGTCCCTCATTAGTTTGCACTAACAAGGAAACCGAACGCTCGTTTGAGGAATTGGCTCACCTCCATGAAATACACAAAAAACACAGGAAAACTCATGGGCAAGCCCAAAAGCAAAATAATCAACATTACAGTATATACTAAAACAAAACGTTACTCACCGATGAAAGACGACTCAACTTACTTAAAGCATTTTTTGAGCGCACCCGTGATGTTGCGAGCTGTCGCTTCTAATGTTGGGGCATGATACACGGGGTGAAATTCGCTCAACATTTATGATTTTCGGCCATACGTTATACAAAACATCAACAAGCGTACGTACAATGAGTGTTATTATGAATGATTCAAATCAAATAATGGAATCTAGAAACTGCATACGCCAAATGGCTTACATCACAGAACTATACTGAATGACTCGATTCGGCTGGCCAGCCACCCCTAAGTTAACGAGAGCTACACATGAGACATGGTCTATTCTGGTCTATTCTATCTCAGCTATTCCAGCAGCACAGTAGGTGATCGTCACTTCAACCCACAAAATCATTCGTCCACGACTCGCTTCAGTTCAAATTCCTGTCTTATGCACTGTTCAGAAAATGTCTATTGATGACGTTATACTGCTGATTCCGCTTCAGTATATTCATACGTCGATCCCTTTTCATCCGAGCAGATTAATCCTTCCCGCCCTCCCATCTAATGTGGCATCTCCATGTTCCATTAAATGACTCCTACGATTTGGTTGGGTTTGAAGTTTTCCATTTTCTCCGACGATCCTCGGCTCCAAACTGAAATTATTTCATTAGCTTCTACCAGAATATCTGGGAGGGAGCGATTTTATGCTTTTCGTACCGCCAATAAACTGTTTCGAAGTCCGTACGTAATGTTCGAAGCTCCGCCTGTACGTTGCTTTTGCTGTATTATACGTGGCTTCAGCCCTTCGAATTTCCCTTTCCTGGTATCACTGTTCCTTATTGGCTAAAGCTCTTTTGCCGAGAACGCATCAAGTCCCGCCCTATCCAAGTCTCAAACATACGAAATCGTTGCTATGTTCACCCTCGTAGCTTAAGTGTAGCGATATATCTCTGTCAACCCTGCGGCGAGTGTTTCCCACAGCGTCGGCACTTTCGAACGTCTCAAGTGTGTAGCTGATTAAATTTTTCGTCCTAAGAGTCCGCCCGAGGCCTCTCGAAAATTGCCCACACCATAAAATTCTTGCTAACTCAATATAAACAGACATCGCTAGAACCAACACAGCTTATCGCTACACATAACATTTGTTGAGCCCAAACATATAGGCATTTAACGTACATGTTGAAGCGACCCATCTGTACTGCTGGAATTTACTAAGATATTTCAACGAACAAATTTTAAGTAAGCGCAAAATTTATTACACACAATTAAAATATTATTACACACACAATTAAAATTTTTCCTAAATTCTCAGCTTTAATTCGCAAAATTAATCATTCTTAACACGGCCTTGTGCCCTTAATTCACATACTAGTGGCCTTGTGTCCTTAATTCACTTACTAGTGGCCTTGTGCCCTTAATTCCCTTACTAGCGGCCTTGTGTCCTTAATTCACTTACTTGCGGCCTTCTGCCCTTAATTCATTTACCTAATTATCTCGTTTGTGGCCTTGAACCCTTAAATCATTTACCTAATTATCTCGTTTGTGGCCTTGTGCCCTTAATTCATTTACCTAATTATCTCGTTTGTGGCCTTGTGCCCTTTTCAACGTAATTATCTCGTTTGTGGCCTTGTGCCCTTTTCAACGTAATTACCTCGTTTGTGGCCTTGTGCCCTTTTCAACGTAATTACCTCGTTTGTGGCCTTGTGCCCTTTTCAACATAAATACCTCGTTTGTGGCCTTGTGCCCTTTTCAACGTAATTACCTCGTTTGTGGCCTCGTGCCCTTTTCAACGTAATTACCTCGTTTGTGGCCTTGTGCCCTTTTCAACGTAATTACCTCGTTTGTGGCCTTGTGCCCTTTTCAACGTAATTATCTCGTTTGTGGCCTTGTGCCCTTTTCAACGTAATTATCTCGTTTGTGGCCTTGTGCCCTTTTCAACGTAAATACCTCATTTGTGGCCTTGTGCCCTTTTCAACGTAATTATCTCGTTCATGGCCTTGTGCCCTTTTCAACGTAATTACCTCATTTGTGGCCTTGTGCCCTTTTCAACGTAATTATCTCGTTTGTGGCCTTGTGCCCTTTTCAACGTAATTACTTCGTTTGTGGCCTTGTGCTTTTTTCAACGTAATTACCTCGTTTGTGGCCTTGTGCCCTTTTCAACGTAATTACCTCGTTTGTGGCCTTGTGCCCTTTTCAACGTAATTATCTCGTTTGTGGCCTTGTGCCCTTTTCAACGTAATTACCTCGTTTGTGGCCTTGTGCCCTTTTCAACGTAATTACCTCGTTTGTGGCCTTGTGCCCTTTCCAACGTAATTATCTCGTTTGTGGCCTTGCGCCCTTTTCAACGTAATTACCTCGTTTGTGGCCTTGTGCCCTTTTCAACGCAATTACCTCGTTTGTGGCCTTGTGCCCTTTTCAACGTAATTATCTCGTTTGTGGCCTTGTGCCCTTTTCAACGCAATTATCTCGTTTGTGGCCTTGTGCCCTTTTCAACGTAATTACCTCGTTTGTGGCCTCGGGCCCTTTTCAACGTAATTACCTCGTTTGTGGCCTTGTGCCCTTTCCAACGTAATTATCTCGTTTGTGGCCTTGTGCCCTTTTCAACGTAATTACCTCGTTTGTGGCCTTGTGCCCTTTTCAACGTAATTACCTCGTTTGTGGCCTTGTGCCCTTTTCAACGTAATTACCTCGTTTGTGGCCTTGTGCCCTTTTCAACGCAATTATCTCGTTTGTGGCCTTGTGCCCTTTCCAACGTAATTATCTCGTTTGTGGCCTTGTGCCCTTTTCAACGTAATTACCTCGTTTGTGGCCTTGTGCCCTTTTCAACGTAATTACCTCGTTTGTGGCCTTGTGCCCTTTTCAACGTAATTACCTCGTTTGTGGCCTTGTGCCCTTTTCAACGTAATTACCTCGTTTGTGGCCTTGTGCCCTTTTCAACGTAATTATCTCGTTTGTGGCCTTGTGCCCTTTTCAACGTAATTACCTCGTTTGTGGCCTTGTGCCCTTTTCAACGTAATTACCTCGTTTGTGGCCTTGTGCCCTTTTCAACATAATTACCTCGTTTGTGGCCTTGTGCCCTTTCCAACGTAATTACCTCGTTTGTGGCCTTGTGCCCTTTTCAACGTAATTATCTCGTTTGTGGCCTTGTGCCCTTTTCAACGTAATTATCTCGTTTGTGGCCTTGTGCCCTTTCCAACGTAATTATCTCGTTTGTGGCCTTGTGCCCTTTTCAACGTAATTACCTCGTTTGTGGCCTTGTGCCCTTTTCAACGCAATTACCTCGTTTGTGGCTTCGGGCCCTTTTCAACGTAATTACCTCGTTTGTGGCCTTGTGCCCTTTTCAACGTAATTACCTCGTTTGTGGCCTTGTGCCCTTTTCAACGTAATTATCTCGTTTGTGGCCTTGTGCCCTTTCCAACGTAATTATCTCGTTTGTGGCCTTGTGCCCTTTTCAACGTAATTACTTCGTTTGTGGCCTCGGGCCCTTTTCAACGTAATTACCTCGTTTGTGGCCTCGGGCCCTTTTCAACGTAATTCAATTGCTGATCAGTCTCTCCTTCGACAGTAGTCGTGGCAATTCAGGCACCGGGGGAGCGCTACTCGAGACGATGCCACACCGGCCTAATCTCCATCCCTCCGGTCCATAGTTGGGATTTCAACCCGATCGATCTTCTTAGCGTTTTCTAAACGCTTGTGCCATTAAACGATATTTCGCTCTATTCTATTTTTTATCCCTGCTATAGTTGTCACGGCACATTTTTTGTCAACTTGTGCACTAGTGAAACTCGTTTCACAGATACGGGCATTGACCGTCCTTGTGAGCATCACTGACACACGCAACAACCAATTGTATGTGTTCAGTGAGATGCTCATTGTAATAACCTACGAGAAATTACGTATAAAAAATGCATCCATTTATTTATTTAAAAACTTACGGTCATGTGGTGTTTTATCATATAAGGGATGATTCTCACAGAGTAGAAAATTTGATGTATAACCCATTCCATGAGCGTTCAAACTGCTTCCCTTCATAAGGTCTCCTCGATTTTTTCATAAAATATTTCAATCTAAATGAAAATGTGAGGGAAACCTATTTTTCCGGCGTTCATCAGCACTTTATCTCTCAGTTCGTCGCGTGTATAACTGCAAGCATGCTAGTGTTATAGATTCTACGTTTCTGTAGCTGATGAACAGAAAATTCATGAAAATAAATACTTAAAAGTGAACGCCGAAAATTTAGTGCTTTTACAAATTTCACGATAGAAGTTAGTTAAATCTTCGGATTAATTTCCGTAGAGTTTTTTGAAAACATTCATAAATAAGGAGTGAATTTAGATATTATTATTATCATCATTATTATTATTATTTTGAGGTTTTCCCTCTGTTTTCGATACTCTGACGAAATCGCAGCGTAATTAGGTAGCGTTGCTACATTTAGGTCTTATAACGGGAATTTGTGGGGGGTGATGTTTACCACTTCAGATTTGCGCTCTGATGGGACCAAACCTATGATAATCCTGGATCTAAATCTTAAGACGTTCTAAAACCCAATGTTATACAATTCATGTATCAACTTCATTTAAAATAAAGTGTTTCTCTTTTCTTTTTTTCGTTGAGTTGAGGACGCGGTGGGCTTTGACAATAGTGTTGAGGATCTCAATAAGTTTATTGTTTGGTCCATTTGGTCCTTATTTTCTTAAGGCTTTATCGCCGTGTCCAGTTTGTTGGAGCTTTTGGCTTGGAATGGAGCATCAAAGAAGACCTGACCTTCCTTCCTCTCCATTAGCTACGAACGCCACCGTTACAGATCTGCAGACCTTATGGAGGTCTTCTCCTTTTGGAAAGCTTCTTGTTTTGGAAACCTAGAATATCCGAAAAGGCTTTCTGCTTTTGGAGACCTATAATATCTGAGAAAACCTACTTTAGGAGACCATCTCAAACTTCTGAGAAAACCTTCTCCTTTCGGAGACCTTCTGAAGTATCAGAGAATGCCTTCTCATTTTAGATACATTCTCTAATATCCAAGGCCACGATCCAAAATATTGTCCGAGTCGGAACTGGCGTTTCAATTTCGCGAGCAGAATTACGACAGCTTGAGATTGGCGCGCAGTCGCACATGCCGCGACACGGCGAGCACTCGCCAACACAGAGCGCTTATGAATAAAGAAAATTCCACAGAAACTTGTTGAGTGACAGCACAAATGAAGTTCTCTTCATTCTTTCCTTCAACGCCGTCTGTAGTTATAAGAAGATTTAAAATTGAGGCGATGTGGGTCAGAGTTCCTCGCCTAGAACTGCAGCAGAATTGTGGGAAGAAATGTGCGCAAATAGACGAAAGATAAGCGCAAATAGACGAAAAATGTGCACAAATAGACGAAAAATGTGCCCGAATAAACGAAGGATGTGCGCAAATAGACAAAAGATATGCGCAAATAGACGAAAGATGTGCGGTGCACATATAAACGAAAAATGTGGATAAATAGACGAAAGATGTGTGCAAATAGACCAAAGATATAAACAAATAGACCAAAAATGTGACTAAATTGACGACAAATGTGTGCAAATACATGAAGGAAGCTTGCAAATAGACGAAGGGAGGGTGCAAATCAACGAAGGATGCACACAAAACATGAAAGACGTCTGCAAAAGACAGAAGGACACGTGCACAAGACGTAGAGCCTGTGATCAGCATCACAGTTGTGGTGACTGAGTTGTTAGAACAGACTTTTATGACCAGAATCCTTGAAATTCATGATTTTTTCCGATAATTTTGGTCATGAAAATTCCTTGGCAATAGAGATGTTACTGGCAGATAATGAAGTATTTTTAAGAAATATTTTATTGGAACATATATATATAAAATTTAGCAAAATTCAGATGATTGACTGCATTAGTCTTTCGATGATGCCAGCGCATTACTTTTGTTTTACGTTGTGATGAAACGAATGTACTTGTGCGTCCAAATGTTCTGTGGGCAGTTCGATTTTTGGGACACAATAAATAAATTGCTATAATTGTAAATTCTTTAACACTTCACGCTCCTTCAACACCACGCAGCAGATTTTTAGCTTCGATTTTCGAATTTCAAATTTCAGGCTTCAGATACCAGATTTCCAAGTCCAAACTTCGCGTTCCAAACTACAAATTTCAAACCTTAGATTTCAAACTTTGGACTTCAGATTCAAGGTTTCAGACTTTATTTCTCAAACTTCAACCTTCAGACCTCATATTTCAGATTTTAGACTTCAGAGAACAGACTTCAGATTTCAGACTTTATGTTTCAAATTTCAGGCTTTAAACTTCGGACTTCAGATTTCAGACTTAAGATTTTAGACTTTATATTTCAGACTTAAGATTTCAGACTTTAGATTTCAGACTTTAGATTTCAGAGTTTAGATTTCAGACTTTAGATTTCAAACTTTAGACTTCAGACTTTAGATTTCAGACTTTAGACTTCAGACTTTAGATTTCAGACTTTAGATTTCAGAGTTTAGATTTCAGACTTTAGATTTCAGAGTTTAGATTTCAGACTTTAGATTTCAAACTTTAGACTTCAGACTTTAGATTTCAGACTTTAGACTTCAGACTTTAGATTTCAGACTTTAGATTTCAGAGTTTAAATTTCAGACTTTAGATTTCAGACTTTAGATTTCAAAGTTTAGATTTTAGATTTTAGATTTCAGACTTCAGACTTCAGACTTTAGATTTCAGAGTTTAGATTTCAGACTTTAGATTTCAGAGTTTAGATTTTAGACTTTAGATTTCAGATCTTAGATTTAGGACTTTAGATTTCAAAGTTTAGATTTTAGACTTTAGATTTCAGAGTTTAGATTTCAGACTTTAGACTTCAGACTTTAGATTTCAGAGTTTAGATTTCAGACTTTAGATTTCAAACTTCAGACTTTCAGACTTTAGATTTCAGACTTTAGATTTCAAAGTTTAGATTTCAGACTTTAGATTTCAGAGTTTAGATTTCAGACTTTATATTTCAGACTTCAGACTTTAGATTTCAGGCTTTAGATTTCAGAGTTTAGATTTCAGACTTTATATTTCAGAGTTTAGATTTCTGACTTTAGACTTCAGACTTTAGATTTCAGACTTTAGATTTCAGAGTTCAGATTTCAGACTTTATATTTCAGAGTTTAGATTTCAGACTTTAGACTTCAGACTTTAGATTTCAGACTTTATATTTCAGAGTTCAGATTTCAGACTTCAGATTTCAGAGTTCAGATTTCAGACTTTATATTTCAGAGTTTAGATTTCAGACTTTAGACTTCAGACTTTAGATTTCAGACTTTAGACTTCAGACTTTATATTTCAGACTTCAGACTTTAGATTTCAGGCTTTAGATTTCAGAGTTTAGATTTCAGACTTTATATTTCAGAGTTTAGATTTCAGACTTTAGACTTCAGACTTTAGATTTCAGACTTTAGACTTCAGACTTTATATTTCAGACTTCAGACTTTAGATTTCAGACTTCAGACTTTAGATTTCAGGCTTTAGATTTCAGAGTTTAGATTTCAGACTTTATATTTCAGAGTTTAGATTTCAGACTTTAGATTTCAGACTTTAGATTTCAGAGTTCAGATTTCAGACTTTATATTTCAGAGTTTAGATTTCAGACTTCAGACTTCAGACTTTAGATTTCAGACTTTAGATTTCAGAGTTTAGATTTCAGACTTTAGATTTCAGAGTTCAGATTTCAGACTTTATATTTCAGAGTTTAGATTTCAGACTTTATATTTCAGAGTTTAGATTTCAGACTTTAGATTTCAGACTTTAGATTTCAGAGTTTAGGTTTCAGACTTGAGACTTCAGACTTTAGATTTCAGACTTTAGATTTCAGACTTTAGATTTCAGAGTTTAGATTTCAGACTTGAGACTTCAGACTTTAGATTTCAGACTTTAGATTTCAGAGTTTAGATTTCAGACTTCAGATTTCAGAGTTTAGATTTCAGACTTTAGATTTCTGAGTTTATATTTCAGACTTTATATTACACACTTCAAACTTCAGACTTAAGATTTCAGACTTTAGATTTCAGACTTTAGATTTCAGACTTCAGACTTCAGACTTTAGATTTCAGACTTTAGATTTCAGAGTTTAGATTTCAGACTTTAGATTTCAGACTTTAGATTTCAGACTTTAGATTTTAGACTTTAGATTTCAGACTTTAGATTTCAGACTTCAGACTTTAGATTTCAGACTTTAGATTTCAGAGTTTAGATTTCAGACTTCAGACTTCAGACTTTAGATTTCAGACTTTAGATTCCAGAGTTTAGATTTCAGACTTAATATTTCAGACTACAGACTTCAGACTTTAGGTTTCAGACTTTTGATTTCAGAGTTTAGATTTCAGACTTTAGATTTCAGACTTTATATTTCAGACTTCAGATTTCAACTTTCAGACTTTATATTTCATACTTCAGACATCATCAAAGACCTATATCGCTGCTAGAGACGTTATGCCGCAGTGTGTGACATGACCACTTGTTACCATCACCTGACCTGCACTCATACACCGCCGTCTGAGCTCCCTCCTCCGGACTTGAAGTGGAGACTTGGAGCCGAGGCAGACGGGACAATTGTAGCCAACACCTAAGATTCCTGAGATGGAGCAAGGAGCACAGCTCCAGGCCACGATGAGTAGCCGCCTCACGACGCCGCCAGCCTCCCCGCAGCGACGGAGCCCCAGGTCCCCAACAAAGCGAGCCAGCAGCTCCACCACAGCCGAGGCAGGCCACGGCGCCTCCAGAACGAGCGGCGTCAGCCCTCCTTCCCTTGCCGGGGTAAGGTTAGGGAGCGGCCGCTTCTAAATACTCCAGCTGATGCAGGATACTGTTACCCTCGGTAGGCGGGTGGTAATGGGGCAAAGGAGGCTTGTCCGGGATTGTCCTCAAAAATTAAAAAAAAGAAGAACCGGCACAAACTTATCTGATGGACACGCAGAAGGTCTGTACATAACAACAGCAGCGAGTCTCACCGTTTCAAACCACAAGCCGATGTAGTTCACCCATTCATATTAGCCACAATTTAGCACCACTGCGGCTGCTGCCAAATCCTCACAGACAAACACCGCGACGCCTCCCTTCTCTATTTCAGATGCCCTGTCAGCTCTGAACATGCAGTTACCCTCATGCTCACCTCGGCATCAAGGATCTCCTCACGTAGTAGTAGTAGTAGTAGTAGGGAGCTTGCTAGCGCTTCAGAGGGAACCTCTATGTCGCACCGAAGGTGGTTTTCTCCTCACGTAGGTGTGACTCAACCGTTGCCACGATAACTGCATGCTCCAGCAAGGCTCTCTCTTCTAATATCTAAACCTATGTTTCTGAGAGCGAGAGTACAATACTTCAAAGTTGCAGATAATAATTTTGATGCAAACATCAGTTTCTACAAGTGCCTCTGATAACTGCACGGACGTAGCTTTGGAATAAGAAGATGTTCGTTTTCTTTTTCCTCCAACAGCAAAGCCAGCTGGTTCTGAATGACGTGGACCTGCTTGCCAACTCTAAAAAAGACGAACTTTCAGCCTGCATCGTATCAGGTCCCAGTAGTCATGCGTCCTGGCCATACACACCGAAAGGCCTCGTCCCCTCCTCCTCAACCGACGCATACTTGCCACAGCGTCACAAGAAAGCCTCTCGGTGGTCCACCTCTCGGTTCCTGGGGCTCGACCCTGTGGAACTCTCTCGTCTGATCGTCACTGGTGCTCGGTTGCTTCTCCCCTGACAGAGCTGAAACCAGCCCCTGGGGTGATAGAACTGCAGTTTTTGTGCTGGCACTGCTCCCCCCCGCTCCACCCTCCGGCAGACTGCGGAATGAAAACACACACACGCACACACACACATGCACACACACACACACACACACACACGCGCGCAAAACAACACAGCTCCCCAAAGCCCGTTGCCTGCGTGTCTGCTGCTCTAATGACTTACTGCGGCAGATTGTGTGTCATTTAAGGCATCAGTGAGGCAGCTAATTTACTCACGCAAATCTTATAGGTTGTTGGTTGTTACAATGGCATTGGGGTACAGCTGTTATATTCTATCTTGGGGAATTGCGCTATCAAGGGGAAGATGTGAGGTCCTCAGCTGAAAATTAACTGAACGTTCCTTTCGTAGAAATAGAGTATTGTTTTTTTTGCTTTGTTATGGACCATTTTTTTCGCTGCTCTGATGTCCTCTTCTCAAAACCTTTCAAATTTATTCTTCGACATTTTTATCATTCCATAAACTTTTTCCTCAACCTACTGCTATTGTGCTCGAGGAATTTAACGTGGAAACACATTTGTGCACGGATTCTCGATTTTTTAAATTCTTTTCTAGATTGAACTTACATCGCATCTCTGAAATTTTTAATTAAAATTGTGAAAAAAGATAATAGTCTTGTTATATCCATGTGCTCTACAGTTTTATATTAATTGTGATTTTGCTAATTATTCAAGCTTAAAACTTGATCTATGTGCAAAAATAAGCCATTTCATCTCAACACATTCGAATTAAAGCACTCACAATGATAGCAGAAAACCTTAAGTTACACTCATGCTGCAAATATCGCACTTCAATACCCCCATTGTGACTAGAGCCTCCCAGAGAAAATAAATCCCTTTCCTTTCAGTTCACAAAGGCGGTCGCTTGAATAAAAACTCCGCGGTAAACAGCCGCCATTTTTCATGCTTCCCTCGATATTTTCCTTGCAAAGGCGCAACTAATTCCACAAGTCTACGGAGCCCCGCACTCCACATCTCGAGGCTCCAGTCTTCTCACGCCGCAAAATTGGGCGGCGATCTTTCTGAATTTACGACCGATTTTTGGTCTCCCTGGCCGGCCTTGGGGCGAGGAGGGAACTTGAGACTGAGCCTCCTTTTGTCGTCACTTGCCATTAGTGGCAAGACCATTAGTGGTCTTCAGCCAGTGGTAGTTGTTGCCATTAGTGGCAGGACTAGCCACTTTCCAGTGGCAAGAGTTACCATTAGTGGCAAAGAGAGCCATTAGCAAGTGGCGACTGCCGCCATTAGTGGCAGAGACGGCCATTAGTGACATAGATAGCCATTAGTGACAGAGATGGCCATTAGTGACAGAGATGGCCATTAGTGACAGAGATGGCCATTAGTAACAGATATGGCCATTAGTGACAGAGATGGCCATTAGTGACAGAGATGACCATTAGTGACAGAGATGGCCATTAGTGACAGATATGGCCATTAGTGGAAGGCCTGGCCGATAAAAGCAGCAATATGCCGCAGGTTTGCTCTCTAATTCGAGTTTTCACTTCGAGTCTTTTTTCACGCGCAGAAATTTGTTCTTTTTCAGGGCTGCTCGCGCGCGTAATTTTGCTCTTTTGTTCATTTCCAGCCCGTGAACGCCTCGTTGGGCTTTTTTGTGCTGCTCTATGACCTCACATTTGGTGCTGCTGTGTTGTTTTGGTGGTGTAGGAGGTGCAGGTAGAGCAGGCAGGGCAGGTAGTGCAGAAGGTACACGCAGTGTAGACAGGGCTGGTAGTACAGAAGGTTCAGATGGTGCAGAAGGTACAGATGGTGCAGACGGTGAATGAAATGCAGAAGGAGCCAGTAGTGCAGACAGTGCAGGTAGTGCAGAAGGTGGAGGCAATGCAGGATGTGCAGCTAGTGCAGAAGGTATGGGTAATGCTGGTGTGGTAGTGCAGGCAGGGCAGGTAGTGCAGAAGGTATGGGTAGTGCAGGTGTGGTAGTGCAGCCAGGGCAGGTAGTGCAGAAGGTGGAGGCAATGCAGGATGTGCAGGTAGTGCAGAATGTGTGGGTATTGCAGGAAGCGCAGGTAATGCAGAAGGGGCAGGTAGTGCAGGTGTGGTAGTGCAGGCATTGCAGGTAGTGCAGAAGGTATGGGTAGTGCAGGTGTGGTAGTGCAGGCAGAGCAGTTGGTCTTTGCGGTGCCATCTACACTACCTACGTCACCTAACCATGCTCGATACCTTCATTTCAAGCATGCCGCAAAAAAAATAGAGACGAACATACAAAACAAAAATGGAGACGAAAATCATTACTAAGTCCTTTTTTGTCAACATCAGCTTTGCTGTTGAATAGTTTTTCTGGTTTTTGATTATAAAGTCCTACATTTTTGATCGGTAGGTAAGCAACTCAGTTACTCATAAAGGATTTTGTTTGTGGAATGTATTCGACATAAATTGTTTGCGTGCTTCGCAATTTTTCTCCGTGATTGAGAAAACTTGAGTTCAAAAACTTTGTGAGCTTATGCTTGTATATTCAGTTTCTAAACTATCCCTCAACTTATAGCGATAAGTGTGTGTGTGTGTGCACATCAGAGAACGTTTTATAGAAGTGAACTTTTAGATCCAGTGAACTTTTAGATGCAGGGAACTTTTAGATGCGACTGAGCAATATACGTTATCGCATGGAGCACCGGACGCAAAAGTGGCATCTGCACAAACTTTATCGGTTTGATGCTGCGTCTATTTGAAAAGTGGGGCAACTTTTATTGAACATCTTTGAACAGCTCACATGAGCGCAATAACTGCGCCAGCCAAAACCATGTGAGCAAAACTTCTATTCCACGTGAGCAAAACTTCTACTCGCCCCAGCAAGAGCGTCCATTTCTGAAAACACTCTTGTTGATATTGCAATCGCTCGGCTTCGCTGGCTTTGGTCGCAGACAAATAATTAATTTCTCTTTCAAAATACACGCTGCACTTTAGGAAAAGACTTCGGAGCTTATCATTTGTCGAGCAGAAATATGCGAGTCTCGCTCAGAGAAGCGCTTATATGTTCTTGTGAACGGTAGTTTTGCCGGCAGTGCTCATGGTAAGCTGAGTTTTTGTTGAATGTTTTGGTTGACTGGTGTCAGGTGTGACTGAGTTGTGTCAGGTGTGACTGAGTTGTGTCAGGTGTGACTGAGTTGTGTCAGGTGTGACTGAGTTGTGTCAGGTGTGACTGAGTTGTGCCAGGTGTGACTGAGTTGTGTCAGGTGTGACTGAGTTGTGTCAGGTGTGACTGAGTTGTGTCAGGTGTGACTGAGTTGAGTCAGGTTTGACTGAGTTGAGTCAGGTGTGACTGAGTTGTGTCAGGTGTGACTGAGTTGTCAGGTGTGACTGAGTTGTGTCAGGTGTGACTGAGTTGTGTCAGGTGTGACTGAGTTGTGTCAGGTGTGACTGAGTTGTGTCAGGTGTGACTGAGTTGTGTCAGGTGTGACTGAGTTAGAGTTGTGTGACTATGCGCTCTGTAACACTATTACCAAGCCTATCATTTAAGGCGCCCATAACATAATTCAAAACTTGCCTTTTTATAACAAAATTTTACTACGAACAGCAATCAAAATTCAACACTTTGCACCTCCGCCGTTAACAGCCAAAATCCAGGAGATCCAGAGCCAAATTGGATTTAGGAAGGCGAACTCAAATTCATCTAATACAATCTTATCTAACCAAAATTCAATAACTTTGGATAAATATATAATTTCCCAACTCACCTGGATGCTAAAAAACACACCTTGGACTGCATCATTCTTACACGTGGCACTGCTATTCCATTACGAAATGAAATCCCCATTCATTTCTTATCTCTGGCCCAACAGCCATGCAGCGATGGGCAACTTGAAGAAAGTCCTTTAGAATAACGGCGATGTTACCATCACAACTTCTAAGTTGTGGTCTCTCAGGCGTCGGGTTCTGAACACTTTGTAACTCTCTCGGCCCGTTGACGTCCTATTAAAAGTTGGCCAGCGATCGTAGCTCCGTTTTGGCACATCTTTGTCTAAGTTGCATTGCGATATGCTTTGTGATGATGCCATGCCGGCGTGATCCATGAGTTATATGGGCGTGTGGGTTGTGGTGTTGTTTGTTGGGTTGTGGTGTTGTTTGTTGGGTTGTGGTGTTGTTTGTTGGGTTGTGGTGTTGTTTGTTGGGTTGTGGTGTTGTTTGTTGGGTTGTGGTGTTGTTTGTTGGGTTGTGGTGTTGTTTGTTGGGTTGTGGTGTTGTTTGTTGGGTTGTGGTGTTGTTTGTTGGGTTGTGGTGTTGTTTGTTGGGTTGTGGTGTTGTTTGTTGGGTTGTGGTGTTGTTTGTTGGGTTGTGGTGTTGTTTGTTGGGTTGTGGTGTTGTTTGTTGGGTTGTGGTGTTGTTTGTTGGGTTGTGGTGTTGTTTGTTGGGTTGTGGTGTTGTTTGTTGGGTTGTGGTTTTGTTTGTTGGATTGTGGTGTTGTTTGTTGGGTTGTGGTGTTGTTTGTTGGGTTGTGGTGTTGTTTGTTGGGTTGTGGTGTTGTTTGTTGGGTTGTGGTGTTGTTTGTTGGGTTGTGGTGTTGTTTGTTGGGTTGTGGTGTTGTTTGTTGGGTTGTGGTTTTGTTTGTTGGGTTGTGGTGAAGAGTTGGAGTAGTGTTGGGAATTTAAATAAAAATTTACAGATTGGAATCTTGTGTAATTACTTTAACTTATATGGTGGAAAGAAACGTCACTTCCCTATGATAAATAAGTCACGTCGGCCTCAGCAACATCTAAAACACAAAATAAAAAGTAAAAAATTTATTTGAGTCTCGCAACATTTGAAACAAAAAATTGAAAGGTAAAAATTTAATACGAAACATGAAATATATGGGTTGTGTAGCTTCGTTTAATGGGAAAATACCGTTACCAGCGCAGTATTTTTGTGCAATACAAGTGCTTAACGGAGCGTACACTCGGCCTGCCATTGTGCCTCACGCCCTTTGACGTGGGGAAGGGGGAGGAGGTGGGGGAGGAGGTGAGGGGGGAGGGGGGGAGGAGGTGGAGAAGGCGGGGAGGAGGGAGGGAAGGAGGGATGGAGGTGGGGAAGGAGGGAAGGAGGGGGGGAAGGAGGGATAGAGGTGGGGAAGGAAGGGAGGATGTGGGGAAAAAGGGGAGGAGGTGGGGAAGAGAGGGGAGGAGGGGTGGAAGGAGGGGAGGAAGTGGGGAAAGAGAGGAGGAGGGAGGGAAGAAGGGATGGAGGTGGGGAAGGAGGGATAGCGTGGGGAAGGAGGGGAGGAAGTGGGGAAAGAGGGGAGGAGGTGGGGAAGAGAGGGGAGGAGGTGTGGAAGGAGGAGAGGAGGTGGGGAAGGAGGAGAGGAGGTGGGGAAGGATGTTAGGAGGTGGGGAAGGAGGAGAAAAGGTGGGGAAAGAGGAGGGGAGATGGGGAAGGAGGAGAGGAGGTGGGGAAGGAGGGGAGGAGGTGGGGAAAGAGGTGTGGGAGGTGGTGGGGAAGGAGGTGGGGAAGGAGGGGAGGAGGTGGGGAAGGCGAGGAGGAGGTGGGGAAGGAGGGGAGGAAGAATATCTAGCACAGCAAGAGCAGATCATGCGATACAACAGATCTAAAGTTTCAGACAGAAGAAGCAGCAAAACTTCAGCTCGCTCTCAGAACATCTCCATGACACCTCACACGCAGTTCCCATCATCTTCCCCAACTTTGTCCTCCCATTTTCTACGCCCCAGTGCCCGGGGCTGGAAGCACTAGAAGCAGCTTTTGTGCCCAAGTCGTGCCTTGAAAGCGCCATTTTGCAGCCGGAAGAGACCACAAAGCAGAGCTGCGGCCGCTAATTGTGTGGCGCGCAACTTGAGGCGTGGCCGAGAAAATAATTACCGTTTGAGCGGCCTACAGAGCCTGCTTTGTGCCCTGCCTTCTTGTCTGGCCTTCTTGCCCTGCCTTCTGTGTCCTGTCTTCTTTCCTGCCTTCTGGTCTTGCCTTCAGCTTTCCTTTGACGAGGTCTCCGTGGCTGAGTGGTTGAGAGCGCGCCCTTCACGGGAAGGTGTCGGGGGTTCGAATCCCGGCAGTGCCTCCGCTTTTTATGGGAAAGTAGACTGCAACAAACTAGAGGTTTAATCTGTAGCCTCTCTATGGGTCTAAATGGGCAGAAAATGCTGCAAAATGTGTCGGTGATCGAGCTGCTGGTTCTTGCCACGACACAAATGTGTCGCTTCCTGGCACGACACAAATGTGTAGGTTCCTGAAGCGACACAAATGTATCGTTTGAGCCACGACACAACTTACCGTGGAATTCACCAGCACAAGACGGCACCACAACCGAGCAGAGGCGGGCAGCAAGACGAGCTATGTTTGGGCAGGAGTTCGTCTCGCTTCAGGGCCGCCAGTTATGAGCTTCTCGAGCGAAAATACTCAAGCTTTCTTCCAACAAAGTTCCGTTATGAAAGGCGCTCGAAATGGCTCAACCGAGGCCAAAATCTGCATTTCTGAGACATTTTGTGCATGTAAAACTTGTGCAATTCGTGGAAATTATTTGAGGGTCGTTGGGAATAATTATTTGCTTCCTTTGGAAGTAACTTTTTTCAAGACTCAATTGCACAAAAGGATTTAGAGGGCGAGATGGCAGAATGAGTGTGTAGGGTCACAGTGCAGATGATGCTGTCGACATGAGGCTGTTGTCATCCTAGTCATCTTAGGGCATTTTTGTTATATCGCTTCAGCGCCCTTGTACTTCTTGCGTGTATTGCTAAGTATTATTGATACTTCTTGAGCTAAGTACTGTTACTAAATTTGACAAAATTTATTCGTATTGATCTTTAAAGTGGAAAAGAAAAAACGAATTATTCTTGTATCAGTGCATTTCCAGATTAATAATTTATCTTTGAGTATTACACGCATGTAAGGCGGAGACGTAATTGATTTTGGTAACTTTGTAATTTGATGTTTGAAGTTAAAATTTTTTTCTTATATTATTATACAGGATATTATTTTTTAATTTATATTTGAGTAAATACCTTTAGAGGGGGGAGGTAATGTGCGAGCACGCTCCCCTACCCTAAGCACCTCAGAGGTCTTATAAGCGGTGAGCTCACCAGGCCCCGCGCATTTGATCCGCATCCCATCCTGTAGCAACGTCGCTACCAGTAAACGTCGCAGTTCTCCAGCGTTATCTCTACCCTTGGTCCTCACACATTCTTTCTTCAATTCAACTTTCGACTCTTGAATTGTTTCTTCAATTCAACTCTCGACTCTTGAATTCTTCTTTCAATTCAACTCTCGACCCTTGAATTCTTCTTTCAATTCAACTCTCGACTCTTGAATTCTTCTTTCAATTCAACTCTCGACTCTTGAATTGTTTCTTCAATTCAACTCTCGACTCTTGAATTCTTCTTTCAATTCAACTCTCGACCCTTGAATTCTTCTTTCAATTCAACTATCGACTCTTGAATTCTTCTTTCAATTCAACTCTCGACCCTTGAATTCATCTTTCAATTCAACTCTCGACCCTTGAATTCTTCTTTCAATTCAACTCTCGACCCTTGAATTCTTTCTTCAATTCAATTCTCGACTCTTGAATTCTTTCTTCCGTCTATTTCCGTCTCCTGATTGGCTTTGTAAATAAAAGCACCTCCGCTGATCGTAGCAGAGAAGAATGTCTCCTGTACAAACATCGCTGCTATGCGACCTGCCCCCTCCGAACTCAGCTCATTTGGAGGCCATGCAAACTGATGTGTATAATGTTAACATCTGACTCACTCATCTCAGAACCATACTTCAGTTCCCATTTTATTTATTTGCTATACATCGCTATTTGGGTTACGTTTTACCTGATGTGACCGCAAATTATTCCTCTCCTTAAGTCAGTTAATCTTACTTCTCATTTTTAATTAAGTAATCTCTCTCTAATTTGGATCATCACATATGAGATTATGATTTTTTGAAGAGCGATAGCCCATAAATAAAACCGGTTAAGAATGGAGGGAATTTTAGGGTCCGTGAATCCTGTGTAGAGTGTGTGAGCATTCGCTAGCCCCCACAATATGGCGTCGTGCCTCTCATCTCCATTGCAATCTAGGGAATGTTACTCTAGGTTTATTTTGGTAGCAGGGACTCCAGTTAGTTACGTAGGATTCCAGAGCTCCTCGCGGGCACATTTTGATATCCAGCGTCGGTTACGTAGGATTCCAGAGCTTCTCGCGGCACATTCTGATAACCAGCGTCAGTTACGTAGGATTCCAAAGCTTCTCGCGGTACCTTCTGATAACCAGCGCCAGTTACTTAGGATTCCAGAGCTTCTCGCGGGCACACTCTTAATGTGTCTGCTCTCGTCCGTACACGTTCTGGATTGGCAGTTTTCTGCGCTAACCCTAGTCTCCCGCCGCACATGCAACATCTCTTCCTTACCGGAGCTGGTGTGAGTATGTAGTTATTAAGTGCGTAGTTACAGTATGTAGTTAGTGTTGTATCTCAAAATGTGCGTCGCGTGGGTCCTGTTTCGAAGCTGTTGTCACGCTCCGCATTTATGAGCTTCGGAAGGTCTTTATTACGCCTTGCCTTTACGAGCACCGGAAAGTCTTTGTTTGACTTCCAGACACGGCTAGTTTTGAGAGAGGTCTGTCGCCGACGGAACCAGTATATTGATAAATGCCTTACTGAGAGTTTCATTCTCCTGCCCTATAGAAGTTTAAAGCTTCAGAAACTGTAGTTGCAGCTACAGCTAAATAAACCTCATGTTACAGTTACAGTATGTAGTAAGGAAGTGTGTAGTCAGGAAGATAATTTTAGTTGAGAAGATCAGGTTCCGTGTAGCCGACCTGTAGTTTTGTCAGCGCCTTACTCATTTAATTTATTCTTCCTTTTGTCGAGCTCATTATGAGTACACCGGACACTTTTCCTGCAGTCACATCCGTTATATTGATTATATCCTACACGAATGCGCTGGGCGCAGCAATGAACGAAGGCCAAGACCTAATTGTTGCTTTTGCTGCTACTCTTCCAGGCCATTCTGAGTCCTATGATAATTTCTAAACCATTTCACTAATCAGAAAATATTACAAATCTTTTGTACCAAACTTTTAAAACAAGTGTTTATTCCTTAGCTTTTACTAGCAGCAAGGAAGGGAGACCTTATACGTCATTTGTTGTACCGCCAGTTGCTGTAGCGCCAGTTGCTGTAGCGCCAGTTGCTGTAGCGCCAGTTGCTGTAGCGCCAGTTGCTGTGGCGCCAGTTGCTGTAGCGCCAGTTGCTGTAGCGCCAGTTGCTGTGGCGCCAGTTGCTGAAGCGCCAGTTGCTGCAGCGCCAGTTGCTGTAGCGCCAGTTGCTGTAGGGCCAGCTGTTGTAGCGCCAGTAGCTGTAGCCTCACCTAAAATCAGCCTGCTACCAGAAATGGTGTGTCAAATATTTGATGATTTTGAATCATTTTCTTCCCTGCCGCTATCACCCGAGTAGCTGCGCGTTCCTTCAAATTGCAACAGGTCAACAGTGCATCATTTGCTGACATTGTGGTGGTGATTGAGTGATGCGTCTCCTCACTTGCTTATGTTACGATGCTGCATTGCGTGAAGCATATTTTTTGCTGTTGCAGTGACCGTCGGTCCAGCTTTTTCTTCAGTTCTGTTTGCGTGATGAACTGATAAGTGTCATCACAGAAAAGGAAGATTTTTTACTCGTATTGTCTTCTCCATGTTCTTTTAGCTTAAGTCTGCCATGAATCGAGTTAGTATAACTATAACAGGGACAGCAGGCTTTCACTTTTTTTCGTTGACCTTCCTTCAAGTCTGTGACGTTCCAACATATCAAAAACTCGCGTTCGCACATGAGCGTTTGTAGGAAGTATACCTACAGTACAAAAGTCTTCACGTACACTTTTCTAGAATAAAATGGTTACGTAGATCTTCTCATCTTCGTACGGCGCCTCTGGGCGTCGTCACAAAGGCTTTAGTCCGTCCTGTAAATCCACCTCCAGCTTCTAAACCCTCCCTCCGACATCTGCCAGTTCTCTGCGAAACCCGACACAAACCCAGATACTATTGCACTTTATGGTGCTACTATAGCGTGAGGTCTACCGCCATGTTTCGCCTACCCAGGTGTAGTCTGAGATGCACAAATTTAGAGTTTATCGCCAAACTGCATGTATGGAAGTAGGTAATATCCATTTGTAACCTAAACTAACTTCACGTTATCGTACTAGCTATAGGTAGACCTCACGATATAGTATAGTAGACCTCACGGTATAGTACTAGCTAGAAGTAGATCTCATGCTATAGTGTAGTAGACCTCCCGCTTTAGTAATAGCTAGAAGTAGATCTCATGCTATAGTGTGGTAGACCTCCCGCTTTAGTAATAGCTAGAAGTAGATCTCATGCTATAGTGTGGTAGACCTCACGCTATAGCAACACCAACTTTATGAGGACAGCTTGCGAAAGCCTGTACAGTCTCACGTTTTAGGTTAAGATGTAGTTCACACACTTTAATCGCAACGTGCACCACCGGTGGCCACTGAGGGGATTTTCATAATGCTGCTCACCGAACAGTAGCCACAACTCAATTTTCATGATACTTAATTTTCAATAAATGAAGGCATGGTTCACTTAATGTCTTTCTATTTTCAACATTGCTTACCATAATTGAATTTAAATTGAAGTTAAATATTAAACTTCAAATAAACCGATGGCAGTCAAAGTGTTAAGTGATACGGTACCTTCCTATGACCTCCTTCAAAATAGTCCACGACTCTTGCATGTATCTTCAAACGTTATTATGTTTTGCATTTCGATTGTATCCCTGTGTTGAATGTGCTCCTAAGGAGGATAAAACTATATAGTTGGTTCCAATAGGATTTAGCACTCCCAGGAGAAATATGTGAGGTCCCGAGCTAAGAGTTAGGTAGGCCTTATTTTAACTAAATTGAAATGTATTTTGTTACGTTAAAAACCTTTATTTTAGGGTCATGTTTTTCAGCAGCGCCTACTACTTTCTTCTTCAACTTTTATCTTGTTTCATAAACTTCTTATTCAAGTAACTGTTTCTATGCACCATGTGCATAGATTCCGCAATCCCTAAACCCCACACTTAATGGTGTTTTCTTCATTCCTCTCTTTGGAACGTCTTTGTTGCGGTTAGGGAGGCTTCAACTAAAGTCTAACCTACTCTGCCACAAGTATTACTGCGGCGTCGTAAATTGGTGGTAAATTCCCATGGTAGAGTTAGGACAAAAGCCTTCTTCTCTGAAACCCGTTCGTTTTATGACCAATGATTTTGTAATTTGATTCTCTCCAACGGTCTTCCCCTCCATTTCTCCCCTTGCGATCTTCCCCCCCGTTCGTTACCCCTACGCAGAAAGTCCCTACGCACATTCGAGCTTGGTTACGCAGCCGCCACTCGCCGCAGCTCTGGCGTAATGAACTGGCATCCAGATGCGCAGCACGCCGATACTGGCTGGCTGGTGGGGCGTGTGCGAGCTGGGGCTGCTCTGAGTTACTGTTACTGATACTGTTACTGTTATTGATACTGTTACTGATACTGTTACTGTTACTGATTCTGAGTTACTGTTACTCAATTACTGATACTGGCTGGCTTGTGGGGCGTGTGCGAGCTGGGGCTGCTCTGAATTACTCCTAACTGAAGCAGTCCGTTTTGTGCCCAGTGAATTACTGTTAACTGAAGCAGTCCGTTTTGTGCTCAGTGAATTACTGCTAACTGAAACAGTCCGTTTTGTGCTCAGTGAATTACTGTTAACTGAAGCAGTCCGTTTTGTGCTCAGTGAATTACTGTTAACTGAAGCAGTCCGTTTTGTGCTCAGTGAATTACTGCTAACTGAAACAGTCCGTTTTGTGCTCAGTGAATTACTGTTAACTGAAGCAGTCCGTTTTGTGCTCAGTGAATTACTGTTAACTGAAGCAGTCCGTTTTGTGCTCAGTGAATTACTGTTAACTGAAGCAGTCCGTTTTGTGCTCAGTGAATTACTGCTAACTGAAACAGTCCGTTTTGTGCTCAGTGAATTACTGTTAACTGAAGCAGTCCGTTTTGTGCTCAGTGAATTACTGTTAACTGAAGCATTCCGTTTTGTGCTCAGTGAATTACTGCTAACTGAAACAGTCCGTTTTGTGCTCAGTGAATTACTGTTAACTGAAGCATTCCGTTTTGTGCTCAGTGAATTACTGCTAACTGAAACAGTCCGTTTTGTGCTCAGTGAATTACTGTTAACTGAAGCATTCCGTTTTGTGCTCAGTGAATTACTGTTAACTGAAACAGTCCGCTTTGTGCTCAGTGAATTACTGTTAACTGAAGCATTCCGTTTTGTGCTCAGTGAATTACTGTTAACTGAAACAGTCCGCTTTGTGCTCAGTGAATTACTGTTAATTGAAGCATTCCGTTTTGTGCCCAGTGAATTACTGTTAACTGAAACAGTCCGCTTTGTGCTCAGTGAATTACTGTTAACTGAAGCATTCCGTTTTGTGCTCAGTGAATTACTGCTAACTGAAACAGTCCGTTTTGTGCTCAGTGAATTACTGTTAACTGAAGCATTCCGTTTTGTGCTCAGTGAATTACTGCTAACTGAAACAGTCCGTTTTGTGCTCAGTGAATTACTGTTAACTGAAGCATTCCGTTTTGTGCTCAGTGAATTACTGTTAACTGAAACAGTCCGCTTTGTGCTCAGTGAATTACTGTTAACTGAAGCAGTCAGTTAAATGAAGCAGTCAGTTAGCTGAATCATACCGATTTGTGCTCAGTGAATTATTCTTAACTAAAGCTTACCGCTCTCTGATTACTGAAATATTCAAATGTCCGTTTGACAAAATACTAGTGTACACGGCCCGTCACTAGTGTACACGGCCCGTCACTAGTGTACACGGCCCGTCACTAGTGTACACGGCCCGTCACAAATGCCGGGACTGGATATTTTGCTAGAACAAACCTTGCAGACGTGGATGCCAAACAAGTATATCCATCCCAACAGTGCCCGCCATTAAAATATTCTTGTACTTGTGCACTGGTGAAACTCGTATCACAGATACGGTCATTGAGCGTCCGTGTGAGCGCCACAGACACGCGCAACAACCAATTGTATGTGTTCGCTCAGATGCACATTGTAATAACGTACCAAAAATACGCATACAATTTTTTTCAATATATTTATGGAGACACCTGGCGTTCAATTTTGTAAGTATGATTCAAATTAAACAATATTTGTTAATACTCAAGCTCTTAATTTAGTCATTGAAATTACTTGGGATACCCATTAAACATTCGAGTTTGTTCACCAGCTCATAAGCATCAACGGAATTTTGCTCGTCCAGTGACCCGAGACAGTGACCAATGAATCTACAACCTTAGTACTGAAAAAATAAAAAAATAAATTCACATTCATTTTACATCCCATTTTGCTGGACATAAGCGAACCAAAAACGATTTGATTAATTTCTTTCTTTCTTTTTAGCTAATACCTACTTAACTTAAAGGTGAAATGGGAAGGCACTTCATTTTTTAGAATTTTTTCGGTACTAGTGATAGTAAATTAGAATAAAATTGCACAATAAACAACAGCAAGAAGTGATTAAGGTAATAATTCCATTAGTATTACCCATTACCCATAAATTACTCATTAAAGACGCACCCTTTATATTGATTTTCTGTGCCGTGTTGTGTTGTTTCTTCCGTACTTGGTTGTAATGGCGGTATTATGGGTACCAAACTCCGACAGGTAATGGCTAATTAATCATTATCTCGCGTTAGTAATCCTCCAAAATAGACCTAAGGTGGAAATTCTGCCGAAGGTATCACTTGGAACGTTTTTTTCTTTCTTTTTTTTTTCTTGGTCAACAATCTCTCTTTTTGTTTCAGAAAACGTGGCACACTCACGCCAGTGCTCCGCTGGCTGCGGTCGTGTAAGAGTGTGTGTAGCGCTCTTCCCACTCGCCTGCGCTCACTCGCTTGCCCTCGCGTATCTACCCTCACTCGGTGTGATCGCAGCAAAGCGGTCATTTTTGAAGTGTTTATCGATTTGTTCAGTGCAAGCTGAGAATATAATCTACGTGTGCATTGACAGGAAGTGTTAGTGAAGTTACATAAGTTCCTTGCCAATTTTATGAGGTCACCGTGGCCGAGTGGTTCAGAGCGCGCCCTTCACAGAAAGGTGTCGGCGGTTCGAATCCCGGCTGTGCCGCCCGGCGTTTCTCCCCGTTGGGAAAAGAGACAACTCAGCCACAATTCCCCACTCTACCCAGGTGTCGGAAATGGGTACCGGCTTGACCGGGGGTAACCGTCATTGCGTCCTGGTGTTAGTTATGAGGCATTTGAAAAAACCAATGTACTAGATTATATGTATCAGGTTTGACTAGAATAAAGGCAACTTTAATGAAGAGTGCCACACAACAACACACATTTAGCACATGTAAATTTTGTATCGTGTGTTAGTTAACATAGACTTCGTTAGCTGAAATGCAAGTTTACTCCGATGTATTTATCTGTGTTCTATTTTCACGGTGTTCGCAAATTTTTTATTAAGGAAAATATATCGGAAATTTTAAAGTTTTTTCATATTTATTGAAGGATACGATTTGTTTCCTATGGTTAGTCATGGGACGATGATAAGTGTCTGTGGTGATGAAAATCTTACTAAAATACATTTATTGTGATGGCCTATAATTCAAGTTGAATTAAACGTTTCAATTTCTGAGAATTGAATGAACACAATATTATTTTAAACACACCATCATTTTGCTTCCAGCAGGCTAAAAAAACATTGCACAGTCGAACGAGTTTATATACAGCCTCTCTGCACAAAATTTAACGCCTCCAATTCAGAGTGAAATTATCTTGTTTTCCACAAGTCTATTGCATTTTAAACATTGTACATTTCAATGACTTCGTATTTGTTCATATTTAACACGTTCCCCGCGTTTCCGCGGCTGTTAACGGTTGGTTTGGTTAGGTTGTAAGTGGCATAATGGGGAAATTGATTTTTTAGCTTGAATAAATGTCAATTCTTCCTAATGAATATGAAGAATACAATTGCAAGGTGACATTTTCCCTCGTATGATAACAGTTATTTTTAGAAATATCGCCAAACATAAAATGTCGTGCTTTTATACCGGCACGTAGGTGGGCAATTGACCCGTTGGTACACATGTGGCACAACACGCGAGGGACGCGTTACAAAGCGCACCGGAGTCTGCAGGAGATCTTGCTTCGATGTTACTTTAGAATTTAACATACAGTAAGTCCTTAGTTTCACCTGACTAATGCATAGCGTTTAATCTTCCCAAAGTACGCGTGTGCTCTTAGTTTGCTCTGTCCGATTTTGCCCTTTTTCGAATTATTAGAACCAGTTTGCGTTCGCACGTTGCTTGATGTATGACCTGTCCATGGGTCGTCTGAAAAATTGAAACAATCTGTTTCAAATGTATCGTATTTAATGGACCACGTTAATACTTGGTGTTCAAAAATTTGCTTACTACTTATGACTTTAAATTTGAATTTGATGTTGAACTTCAATTTAACCCACCGCAGTCAACGTGTTGATTCCGTAAGCAGCAGCGTCTACTGCAACAGCAGACATAGATGGGTTGAACTCATGTGAAGCATTCAAATTGAATTTAAAGTCAACTGTAGTAGGCAATTTTGGAAACAGCAAAACCTCAACTATGTTGATAAATCTGAAGGAAAGAACAGTAATCGATTTTGTAAATTTCGATGCCTAAACATAGTTAATTAGATCGAAATAAACAAGTGTTCTTATATGCACTTTCCGTCTGAAATGAGTATTTTATTAATTATAGCGGTAAATAACTTACCGCAACTCCAGTGTTTGAAGCGGAAAGAAATTCATTGATCGAGTGGTATGGCAACACTGCAATGGAGTCTCGCTTCCAGCGCGCTCGTCATCAAAGACGAAACCTAACCTACCGCTATACCTCGTTAAATACTCATTTGACGAAAAAGTGTATAGGAGAAAAGTTGTTTATTTTGTTATTACCATGACTGAAGCCACAAAAATTCGAAAATCGATGAGTAGCTGTTTATTCGAGCGCATATGTCATCAATGACGAAACTAAACCTACCGCTATAACTCGTAAAATAATTATTTCAGACAGAAAGTGCACAGAAGAAAACTTGTTTATTTTGATTTAATTAATTATGTTTAGGCACCGAAAAGGGGGAAATCGATTACTGTTCTTTCCTTCAGAAATACCACTGTCGTGCCTTAATATAGCTGTAATTAAGTCTTCCTTTAAATTGAGTGTGTTTCTTCTCGTCGCTCAGCAGCAGTATGAAAATAGCCTCCGTGTGCCACCGGTGGGTCACGACCAACGTGATAAGACCTGCCATGCCATTTAGTAACCATGGAACTGTTACTATCAATGAAATAAAACTTATCTGAACATACATACAACATATTTATGAAAACTTCTTGCCAAGCCTTGCGTTACAGCTGTGGGGCTTTATTTTCTCGAGAACTAATGACGGTAAGTATTGGGTCATTCCAGCATGTTTCTTGTTTCTTGAATATTGATAGTCATTTTTAGGATTATAGCAACAGATGACTGGTAGTAGTTGACTGGTGCAATTGACTGTTGACTGGTGAGTTGACAGTTGACTGGTGCAGTTGACAGTTGTCTGGTGTGGTTGACAGTTGAATGGTGCGGTTGACAGTTGACAAGTGCGGTTAAGAATTGATGTAAGAGTGTGGTGCATTGAAACCTTAGTTTTGAGTTCACTCGTTACCGCACTTGTACTCTCTCTTGCAGTGAAATGAACTAACGGAACATCCAGCATTCTATCCTCGTAGCTATAAGTTTATTTGTGTACATTTATATGATACCTCGAGTGCAAGATGAATATAAACAAGAAGAAATGTGTTTTACATGCTCGTATGGGCGTACGTACATATCAAGACCATTATTTTGCATCGACATGTGTTTGGTATGGAAATTCTCAACAACCTGTCCGAAATAATGCCAATTAATTTGCAGAAATTGTAGTTTTTGCATTTCTATTCAGTTTTATAATTTTAGGAATTTTAACACATTGGTCGTGAGCCACCGGTGGTACACGGAGGCAATTTTTATAATGCTGCTAACCGACTAGTAGTCACAAACTCAATTTTCATAAATACTCAAGTGAAGCAAAATGAAGGCACGATCCAGTTAATGTTTGTTATCGCCAAAATTGGCTTTAAATTTGAGTTGAATGTTGAACTTCAATTTTACCCATCGCGGTCAACTGGTCAAGGCGCAGTTATGCTTGGTTTATTATTTTTCAAGAACCGTAGGTAAGAGAGATGAATCATTCTTTTTACTAGAAATATTAAAACGCATGCGAAAATTTTTATTTAACAATATTCACCTCTAATCTATGGATTGCTAATTATAATTTATTCTTTTCAGAAAATTTAGTCTGTGGCAGTGCTTAATTGATCAAGTGTCGCTAGTGTGGTACAATCGTGAGTGATAAACGTCGGAAGTTTTCTGTGATAATTATCGTGTTACTTGCTGGTGACGACCGTAGAAATTGGTGCTATTATCGTGTTAATTATTGGTGTCGATTTTTTCAATTGGTGAAAATTATCGTGTTTCTTGCTGGTGGTGATAGTGGAAGTTGGTGATAATTATCATGCAAATTGATGATTACTGTAGTATTGATTGTTGGCGGTGAGTGTAATATTTGCTGATCAATATCTTGACAAATGCCGGCAAGGTTCAAAAACGTTCGTGAAAATTGTCGCCGAAAATACGTATGAAGATCGAAGAAATTGTTGAAAATATGTAGCTTGAAAAATTCTGTCGATTTACGTGAATATTGAAGATTTTTGTCGTGATAGTTACCTCTGATAATCGTAAAAATCGGTATTAATCATCGTGGAAATTGATGATGATAAGCGTGAAAATTGCCGGTGGTAATTGTCAAAATTCCCAGTAATATCGTAGAAATTGCTGATCACAATCGTGGAAATGGGCACCGGTAATGTGGACATTGTTGATTGTCACGTGTTAGTTAGTTTTATTAATTGGAAATTAGTGATTACCGTGGAAAAGGAAGGAAATAATCGTGGAAATTGGTGGCAATTAAGATAGTTATCGTCCGTGACGAGGAGACCGGAGTGTGAGTGAAAGCGTGCGGCAGATGGCATCTCTACGCCAGCTGGCGGCATGCTGACATCACCTGGCGGCATGCTGACACCACCTGGCGGCATGCTGACACCACCTGGCGGCATGCTGACACCACCTGGCGGCATGCTGACACCACCTGGCGGCATGCTGACACCACCTGGCGGCATGCTGACACCACCTGGCGGCATGCTGACACCACCTGGCGGCATGCTGACATCACCTGGCGGCATGCTGACATCACCTGGCGACATGCTGACATCACCTGGCGACATGCTGACATCACCTGGCGACATGCTGACATCACCTGGCGACATGCTGACATCACCTGGCGACATGTTGACACCACCTGGCGGCATGCTGACATCACCTGGCGGCATGCTGACATCACCTGGCGGCATGCTGACATCACCTGGCGACATGCTGACATCACCTGGCGACATGCTGACATCACCTGGCGACATGCTGACATCACCTGGCGACATGCTGACATCACCTGGCGACATGTTGACACCACCTGGCGGCATGCTGACACCACCTGACGGCATGCTGACACCACCTGGCGGCATGCTGACACCACCTGGCGGCATGCTGACATCACCTGGCGGCATGCTGACATCACCTGGCGGCATGCTGACACCACCTGACGGCTTGCTGACACCACCTGACGGCTTGCTGACACCACCTGACGGCATGCTGACACTACCTGGCGACATGCTGACACCACCTGGCGGCATGCTGACACCACCTGGCGGCATGCTGACACCACCTGGCGGCATGCTGACACCACTTGACGGCATGCTGACACTACCTGGCGGCATGCTGACACCACCTGGCGGCATGCTGACACCACCTGGCGGCATGCTGACATCACCTGGCGACACGCTGACATCATCTGGCGACACGCTGACATCATCTGGCGACACGCTGACATCACCTGGCGACACGCTGACATCACCTGGCGACACGCTGACATCACCTGGCGACACGCTGACATCACCTGGCGACACGCTGACATCACCTGGCGACACGCTGACATCACCTGGCGACACGCTGACACCACCTGGCGGCACGCTGACACGACCTGGTGGCATGCTGACACCACCTGGCGGCATGCTGACACCACCTGGCGGCATGCTGACACCACCTGGCGGCATGCTGACACCACCTGGCGGCATGCTGACACCACCTGGCGGCATGCTGACACCACCTGGCGGCATGCTGACACCACCTGGCGGCATGCTGACACCACCTGGCGGCATGCTGACACCACCTGGCGGCATGCTGACACCACCTGGCGGCATGCTGACACCACCTGGCGGCATGCTGACACCACCTGGTGGCATGCTGACACCACCTGGTGGCATGCTGACATCAGCTGGTGGGATGCTGACACCAGCTGGCGACATGCTGACACCAGCTGGCGACATGCTGACATCAGCTGGCGTGCATCAGCTGGCGGGATGCTGACACCAGCCGTGATGTTGCAACTTCTCTCTACAGCCGCAGCTCTACAGCCCTACACTGGTGAGTAGCTCTATATTTCCTTACAGAACCCGCATTGGAACTACACATGGTCTATAAACATTAAAAAATGAAGCAACCTGAAAAACACAAGTAGTAGGTAAGTAGGCTCCTGAGTTCAGTTTAGGCATTTTAGGGAATTTCAGGTATTAAGGAACCATCTCCAAACGCCCCAAACTCCATGTTTACAAAATTCCTCTACTACAAACCTTAATCTTTTATTTGTTCTGGTTTCGTCTTAGATTTCAGATCAAGAAAAATGATTTCCGCAGTGATTTCAAATATAATGTCTAACATACTTATAGTCTGGAAAATAGGTTTAAAAATATCTGTGCTAGTACAGGATGATATTCTAAATTTTAAGTATTCAGAAAGTTTTTAAAATACTTTTTCGGAATAAAAACTTGGTTCAAATTCCTAAAATATTTTCATTGAAATGGATGAACGTCTTCGTTTATTATTTACGTAGCTATAAGGGAAATTAGAAATTTCGCTGCAGAATTCTATAAATTCTTCGGAAGTGATTACTCCGGAGACAATGTCTATGTTAGTATTTTATAAATCATTGAGCGGCAATTCAAATAGAATCAAGGGAAATAAAGCGCGGGACAGGTAACTATCCACTAAATAATTAACACCGCATGCTTCACAGGCTCTAATTTCTCATAATTTTTAAATCCCTTAAGTCGTCTTTATGTTTATCTAGAATTTCTGATTTTGTAAAAACTGATAAACACTACGGACATACATGGTTTGTGCAATGATTACTTGTTTTACAGAAATGACTTAATGATTTCATAAGAACATAATTAGCCTTGTTTTAATCTGTAATCAGAAGTATTGATATCACATCATAATAATTAGCTGTTGATATTCCAAGTTGACTTATTTCATTTTTATAATTAAAACTATAAACGTTTACTGAAATAGTATCCCTGCTCTCGAGTTTACTAATTTCTTCTACTGTTGCGCGGAAACTTATTTCTGCAACATCAAGTTTTTCAGCTTCTGTTTTTAGTGTTTTAGAAATTCTTCGACCTTTTTTCCATCTAGACAGAATCATCTCGCGATACACCATTTGGAGCATTCGTTGTCGGTGTTTGGTTTATTTATTAATTTATAATTGAAATTTCGAAACATCTCAGGTCATTTAATATAACTTGATTCTTTAATTCGACGATTTTCAAACTGAAGTCTTATAATCTATCAGTTATAGAATTAGATGTATTTCGTGTGAATTCATCTACTTCAGCAACAACCTCTTTGTGTAAATTTCCAACATCTATATATTCCTTTATTGCTGCGATAAATTTTCCAAGAATTATACCAAAATTCACAATAATCTGTATTATTCTTCAATTTTCATTTACGAAATTGCACTTTCAAATTAAGATGTAACTTGATATTGTGAAGCTTTTGTTTTATAATTACTGTTTTAATTTCAGGTAAAAATTTCCTGAGAAATACCTCAGAATCCTTAATTGAAATATCTCCGTAATTACGTGAGCCCGATACATTATATAGGCTCTCGCTTTGGCTGCAGCTTGATGCAAGTGTTGATGGGAGAGTTTTGATGGGAGAGTTTTGATGGGAGAGTTTTGATGGGAAAGTTTTGATGGGAGAGTTTTGATGGGAGAGTTTTGATGGGAGAGTTTTGATGCGAGAGTTTTGATGCGAGAGTTTTGATGCGAGAGTTTTGATGCGAGAGTTTTGATGCGAGAGTTTTGATGCGAGAGTTTTGATGCGAGAGTTTTGATGCGAGAGTTTTGATGCGAGAGTTTTGATGCGAGAGTTTTGATGCGAGAGTTTTGATGCTAAAGTTTTGACGCTAAAGTTTTGATGCTAAAGTTTTGATGCTAAAGTTTTGATGCTAAAGTTTTGATGGGAGAGTTTCGATGCGAGAGTTTCGATGCGAGAGTTTTGATGCGAGAGTTTTGATGCGAGAGTTTTGATGCGAGAGTTTTGATGCGAGAGTTTTGATGCGAGAGTTTTGATGCGAGAGTTTTGATGCGAGAGTTTTGATGCGAGAGTTTTGATGCGAGAGTTTTGATGCGAGAGTTTTGATGCTAAAGTTTTGATGCTAAAGTTTTGATGCTAAAGTTTTGATGCTAAAGTTTTGATGCTAAAGTTTTGATGGGAGAGTTTCGATGCGAGAGTTTTGATGCTAAAGTTTTGATGCTAAAGTTTTGATGCTAAAGTTTTGATGCTAAAGTTTTGATGCGAGAGTTTTGATGCGAGAGTTTTGATGCGAGAGTTTTGATGCGAGAGTTTTGATGCGAGAGTTTTGATGCGAGAGTTTTGATGCGAGAGTTTTGATGCGAGAGTTTTGATGCGAGAGTTTTGATGCGAGAGTTTTGATGCTAAAGTTTTGATGCTAAAGTTTTGATGCTAAAGTTTTGATGCTAAAGTTTTGATGGGAGAGTTTTGATGGGAGAGTTTTGATGGGAGAGTTTTGATGCTAAAGTTTTGATGCTAAAGTTTTGATGCTAAAGTTTTGATGCTAAAGTTTTGATGCTAAAGTTTTGATGCTAAAGTTTTGATGCGAGAGTTTCGATGCGAGAGTTTTGATGCGAGAGTTTTGATGCGAGAGTTTTGATGCGAGAGTTTTGATGCGAGAGTTTTGATGCGAGAGTTTTGATGCGAGAGTTTTGATGCGAGAGAGTTTTGATGCGAGAGAGTTTTGATGCGAGAGTTTTGATGCGAGAGTTTTGATGCGAGAGAGTTTTGATGCGAGAGAGTTTTGATGCGAGAGAGTTTTGATGCGAGAGTTTTGATGCGAGAGTTTTGATGCGAGAGTTTTGATGCGAGAGTTTTGATGCGAGAGTTTTGATGCGAGAGTTTTGATGCGAGAGAGTTTTGATGCGAGAGAGTTTTGATGCGAGAGAGTTTTGATGCGAGAGAGTTTTGATGCGAGAGAGTTTTGATGCGAGAGTTTTGATGCGAGAGAGTTTTGATGCGAGAGTTTTGATGCGAGAGTTTTGATGCGAGAGTTTTGATGCGAGAGTTTTGATGCGAGAGTTTTGATGCGAGAGTTTTGATGCGAGAGTTTTGATGCGAGAGTTTTGATGCGAGAGTTTTGATGCGAGAGTTTTGATGCGAGAGTTTTGATGCGAGAGTTTTGATGCGAGAGTTTTGATGCGAGAGTTTTGATGCGAGAGTTTTGATGCGAGAGTTTTGATGCGAGAGTTTTGATGCGAGAGTTTTGATGCGAGAGTTTTGATGCGAGAGTTTTGATGCGAGAGTTTTGATGCGAGAGTTTTGATGCGAGAGTTTTGATGCGAGAGTTTTGATGCGAGAGTTTTGATGCGAGAGTTTTGATGCGAGAGTTTTGATGCGAGAGTTTTGATGCGAGAGAGTTTTGATGGGAGAGAGTTTTGATGCGAGAGTTTTGATGCGAGAGAGTTTTGATGCGAGAGAGTTTTGATGCGAGAGAGTTTTGATGGGAGAGAGTTTTGATGCGAGAGTTTTGATGCGAGAGTTTTGATGCGAGAGTTTTGATGCGAGAGTTTTGATGCGAGAGTTTTGATGCGAGAGTTTTGATGCGAGAGTTTTGATGCGAGAGTTTTGATGCGAGAGAGTTTTGATGCGAGAGTTTTGATGCGAGAGAGTTTTGATGCGAGAGAGTTTTGATGCGAGAGAGTTTTGATGCGAGAGTTTTGATGCGAGAGAGTTTTGATGCGAGAGTTTTGATGCGAGAGTTTTGATGCGAGAGAGTTTTGATGCGAGAGTTTTGATGCGAGAGTTTTGATGCGAGAGTTTTGATGCGAGAGTTTTGATGCGAGAGTTTTGATGCGAGAGTTTTGATGCGAGAGTTTTGATGCGAGAGTTTTGATGCGAGAGTTTTGATGCGAGAGTTTTGATGCGAGAGTTTTGATGCGAGAGTTTTGATGCGAGAGTTTTGATGCGAGAGTTTTGATGCGAGAGTTTTGATGCGAGAGTTTTGATGCGAGAGTTTTGATGCGAGAGTTTTGATGCGAGAGTTTTGATGCGAGAGTTTTGATGCGAGAGTTTTGATGCGAGAGTTTTGATGCGAGAGTTTTGATGCGAGAGTTTTGATGCGAGAGTTTTGATGCGAGAGTTTTGATGCGAGAGTTTTGATGCGAGAGTTTCGATGCGAGAGTTTCGATGCGAGAGTTTTGATGCGAGAGTTTTGATGCGAGAGTTTTGATGCGAGAGTTTTGATGCGAGAGTTTCGATGCGAGAGTTTTGATGCGAGAGTTTTGATGCGAGAGTTTCGATGCGAGAGTTTTGATGCGAGAGTTTCGATGCGAGAGTTTCGATGCGAGAGTTTTGATGCGAGAGTTTTGATGCGAGAGTTTTGATGCGAGAGTTTCGATGCGAGAGTTTTGATGCGAGAGTTTCGATGCGAGAGTTTCGATGCGAGAGTTTTGATGCGAGAGTTTTGATGCGAGAGTTTCGATGCGAGAGTTTTGATGCGAGAGTTTCGATGCGAGAGTTTCGATGCGAGAGTTTCGATGCGAGAGTTTCGATGCGAGAGTTTCGATGCGAGAGTTTTGATGCGAGAGTTTTGATGCGAGAGTTTCGATGCGAGAGTTTCGATGCGAGAGTTTTGATGCGAGAGTTTTGATGCGAGAGTTTTGATGCGAGAGTTTCGATGCGAGAGTTTTGATGCGAGAGTTTCGATGCGAGAGTTTTGATGCGAGAGTTTTGATGCGAGAGTTTCGATGCGAGAGTTTTGATGCGAGAGTTTCGATGCGAGAGTTTCGATGCGAGAGTTTTGATGCGAGAGTTTTGATGCGAGAGTTTTGATGCGAGAGTTTTGATGCGAGAGTTTCGATGCGAGAGTTTTGATGCGAGAGTTTTGATGCGAGAGTTTCGATGCGAGAGTTTTGATGCGAGAGTTTCGATGCGAGAGTTTCGATGCGAGAGTTTTGATGCGAGAGTTTTGATGCGAGAGTTTTGATGCGAGAGTTTCGATGCGAGAGTTTTGATGCGAGAGTTTCGATGCGAGAGTTTCGATGCGAGAGTTTTGATGCGAGAGTTTTGATGCGAGAGTTTTGATGCGAGAGTTTCGATGCGAGAGTTTCGATGCGAGAGTTTTGATGCGAGAGTTTCGATGCGAGAGTTTTGATGCTAAAGTTTTGATGCGAGAGTTTTGATGCGAGAGTTTTGATGCTAAAGTTTTGATGCTAAAGTTTTGATGCTAAAGTTTTGATGCTAAAGTTTTGATGCTAAAGTTTTGATGCTAAAGTTTTGATGCTAAAGTTTTGATGCTAAAGTTTTGATGCTAAAGTTTTGATGCTAAAGTTTTGATGCTAAAGTTTTGATGCTAAAGTTTTGATGCTAAAGTTTTGATGCTAAAGTTTTGATGCTAAAGTTTTGATGCTAAAGTTTTGATGCTAAAGTTTTGATGCTAAAGTTTTGATGCTAAAGTTTTGATGCTAAAGTTTTGATGCTAAAGTTTTGATGCTAAAGTGTTGATGCTAAAGTTTTGATGCTAAAGTTTTGATGCTAAAGTTTTGATGCTAAAGTTTCGATGGGAGAGTTTTGATGCGAGAGTTTTGATGCGAGAGTTTTGATGCGAGAGTTTTGATGCGAAATGCTCCGTTCGCCCAATGCTGCATGCAATTAATATTCATTCATATTCATTGAAATGCGAGCTGGCAGCTCTTCAGGAGTCCTGTCCAGGAATCCTATTCAGGAATCCTGTTCAGGAATTCTGTTTAAGAATTCTGTTCAAGAATCCTGTACAGGAATCCTGTACAGAAATCCTGTCCAGGAATCCTGTTCAGGAATCCTGTTCAGAAATCCTGTTCAGGAATCCTGTTCAGGAATCCTGTTCAGGAATCCTGTTCAGGAATCCTGTTCAGGAATCGTGTTCAGGAATCCTGTTCAGGAATCGTGTTCAGGAATCCTGTTCAGGAATCCTGTTCAGGAATCCTGTTCAGGAATCGTGTTCAGGAATCCTGTTCAGGAATCCTGTTCAGGAATCCTGTTCAGGAATCCTGTTCAGGAATCCTGTTCAGGAATCCTGTTTAGGAATCCTGTTCAGGAATCCTGTTCAGGAATCCTGTTCAGGAATCCTGTTTAGGAATCCTGTTCAGGAATCCTGTTCAGGAATCCTGTTCAGGAATCCTGTTCAGGAATCCTGTTCAGGAATCCTGTTCAGGAATCCTGTTCAGGAATCCTGTTCAGGAATCCTGTTCAGGAATCCTGTTCAGGAATCCTGTTCAGGAGTCCTGTTCAGGAGTCCTGTTCAGGAGTCCTGTTCAGGAATCCTGTTCAGGAGTCCTGTTCAGGAATCCTGTTCAGGAGTCCTGTTCAGGAATCCTGTTCAGGAATCCTGTTCAGGAATCCTGTTCAGGAATCCTGTTCAGGAATCCTGTTCAGGAATCCTGTTCAGGAATCCTGTTCAGGAATCCTGTTCAGGAATCCTGTTCAGGAATCCTGTTCAGGAATCCTGTTCAGGAATCCTGTTCAGGAATCCTGTTCAGGAATCCTGTTCAGGAATCCTGTTCAGGAATCCTGTTCAGGAATCCTGTTCAGGAATCCTGTTCAGGAATCCTGTTCAGGAATCCTGTTCAGGAATCCTGTTCAGGAATCCTGTTCAGGAATCCTGTTCAGGAATCCTGTTCAGGAATCCTGTTCAGGAATCGTGTTCAGGAATCGTGTTCAGGAATCGTGTTCAGGAATCGTGTTCAGGAATCGTGTTCAGGAATCGTGTTCAGGAATCGTGTTCAGGAATCGTGTTCAGGAATCGTGTTCAGGAATCGTGTTCAGGAATCGTGTTCAGGAATCGTGTTCAGGAATCGTGTTCAGGAATCGTGTTCAGGAATCGTGTTCAGGAATCGTGTTCAGGAATCCTGTTCAGGAATCCTGTTCAGGAATCCTGTTCAGGAATCCTGTTCAGGAATCCTGTTCAGGAATCCTGTTCAGGAATCGTGTTCAGGAATCGTGTTCAGGAATCGTGTTCAGGAATCGTGTTCAGGAATCGTGTTCAGGAATCGTGATCAGGAATCGTGATCAGGAATCGTGTTCAGGAATCGTGTTCAGGAATCGTGTTCAGGAATCGTGTTCAGGAATCGTGTTCAGGAATCGTGTTCAGGAATCGTGTTCAGGAATCGTGTTCAGGAATCGTGTTCAGGAATCGTGTTCAGGAATCGTGTTCAGGAATCGTGTTCAGGAATCCTGTTCAGGATACAGTCCATGGGAAGGAATGTAACCAATTCACGTGGTCGTAGCAGCACAACTGGTAGCGTAAGTTTTTGTAAACGGACTTACGGTGCCAGGAGAAACTGTGAGGTCCCAGCTGAGACTTATGTAGGCCTTGTTTTTGTTTCGTTATGGACCATCTCTTTTCGCCTGACTGCTGTCCTGTTTTTCAGCACCTACTGCTTTCTTCTTCTACTTTTATATGGCTTCAAGAACTTGTTTCCCAACTTAATGTTTCTATTTACATAGTGCATAGATTCCTCGTTCCCTCAATATAATGGTGACTTCCTCCATCCTATCTATGGAACGTCTTTTTTGCAGTTAGGGACGCTTCAAACCAACATCTAATCCATTCAACCAGAAGTATTGCTACGACCCCGAAAATTAGTTGTAAATTCCCTTGGTAGAGTTTGGATAAAAGCTGTCTTCTCTGACACTCATCCCCAGTGCCAGCGTTCGCTGAGAGATTCTTATAGCAAAGTTATAAATTCTGCTTCAAATTCTGCTTATAAATTCTGCTTCTGCTTCAAATTCTGCTTCAAAGGAACTACGTCCATCTTATTTCCACTTGAAAAAAGTAAAGTAATTTACATCCTCTGAAGGTACACAAAAAAATCGTTTCACGCTTTTTTGAAAACGATAAAATATTTTTAAATCTTCAACTAGTGTAGAGAAATTGTATTATACTCCTGCTTTCTTTTCTCTTGAAAAGTTCCCGCCCAAATTTCCAGCAAGGAAACCAAGCAAGAGATAGGGGCGACCGCCACAGAAAATACAATCCTTTAGTCTCACCGCGGCATTTTTTGCTACTGAATGGAAGTCTCCAAAAGTTCGTGTGAATACAATGGTAAAGTTTGTCTTTTCAGACCAAGTTTTGTGAACTTCTGGGGTAGAAGTCAAGTCCGCTCTAAAGGCAAGGGTCTTTGTCTTGTTGCTTGCGAAGTGTAGCGGGACTTTGTGAGGTCTTCGGACTCTCCGGGTTAAAATTTTGTTTGGTTAATCGATATTTAACTCTTTGACTGCAACGTGCGCCACCGGTGGTACACGGAGGTAATTTTCATAATGCTACTGGCCGACCAGTAGTCGCAAACTCAATTTTCATAAATACTTAACTAAAGCTGAACGAAGACAAGATGCAGTTCATGCTTGGTATTTTAAAAATAGTGTACTACAATTGACTTAAAATTTAAATTTGGTGTTGAACTTAGTATTTAGTTGCTGCAGTCAAAGTGTTAAACACGTTCCCTGTGTATAGGGCCATACCTGCACCACTCCGTCAATTGCTCATTCGCGTACAGGTATAATTGAATGACACTTCATCTGTTCCGCGACCTTTTTAGATAAAAAACTGTTACCATTCGAGGCGACATGGTATCGTGCGGTGGCGCTCTTTATATTTCTTAAGAAGGATAGAAATGTATTCGAGCAACAAAGTCGATTTCCCAATTCTGCCACTTGCAACCTAACCAAACCAACCGTTACCAACCACGGAAATTGGGTGAACATGTTAAATGCCACCGTACCTACGTAAAGTTGAAACGGTTATTTTGGTGCTAGAACTAACGTTCACTCGTAGAAGAGGTTTCAAATATTCATTTTATATAAAAATCCTTTCTTCTTTCGGTTGTTCCGTTTTTGTGGCAGGATAAGATCGGAAGAAATTCAAGTTCAATACAAATGAGCTGCAATTCGTGAAAATTGAAAAATTGTGCGTCATTGTGTAGTGTTCAGGTGTCCAGTTTACGCACACATCAAACAAGCAACCAATCATGCAAGGAAGCAAGCGAGGAAGCAACAAACCACCAACCTGTATTTTTATATAAATAAATTTTTAGCTCTACGTGAAATACGGGAATATCAAAGCAGGTATCAAAGGGCAGGACCGGCAATTATTTCTGCCGCTTAATTGCAGTTCTAGCTAAACTTTATGAGGAAAAGCTTCCATGCTGCTGTGAGGGCAGGCGTAAACTTAGGTGACTTAACGGGTGACTAGTTACGGGTGTGGATGTAACTAGTTACAGGTGTGGACGCAACTAGTTACAGGTGTGGACGCAACTAGTTACAGGTGTGGATGCAACTAGTTACAGGTGTGGACGCAACTATTTACAGGTGTGGACGTAACTAATGGCAGGTGTGGACGTAACTAATGGCAGGTGTGGACGTAACTAGTGGCAGGTGTGGACGTAACTAGTTACAGGTGCAGGTTTGAATAGTTACATGTTGTGTAATCTATTTTTAATTCCAGGTACATGGTATCAGGAGCTCAATTAATTTAAATATTGGAGTATTCTACAACAAAACATCTGTACAAACAGATTTGTGTTCTTTCATCCTAAGTGCTTCCTCATCAAGTTAGTTGTCATTCGTGCACCACGAGTTAGGCCTAGTTTCTGCCCAGTTTTGACAATGCAACATTTCACCTCCATGACTGTCCTTACTAAGGCTGGACACATTTGCGTGGTGGCTGCGCTGCCGCGGCGGCAAACGGCGCGTCCACCCCGGCAATCCCAGGCGATCTGATAAAACAAATTTAAATCCCCGGCGCAGCGACGGATTACTGGCGGCCAATGGTCGCGCGAGGATTTGTTGCAAGGTGTGCGCTCAGATTTACTGGGAAATATTGGTGTGCTGCTGGATTGTGTTGGGAGCTGTTGTAGCCATTTTTTATGTCGCACCTTCTATTGGAAACGTTGCGGCTTTGCTATGTCGTTTTTGTTGTTGACTTTAGCTTTGTTGGTCCTGGCTCGAGCCCGTTTACTAACACGTCAAGCGAGGTGTGACCCACTGGTAATCACAGACTGGATTTTTATGATGCTCATGAACGACTAGTAGTCACAAATTATTAATTTTCATAAATACTCGGTCGAAAATTAATGAAAGCATGATCATATTCTTGATTATTATTTTTAAAACTAATTTCTAAATTTACCACTCATTTGAATTGAGTATAAAACTTCAGTTAAGCCCGTCACACTTAACGTGCTAATTCCTGCAAGTGCTACCATGTGAGGGCCTGAGCTAAAGGTTCGTTAGGCTTCCTTTTTGTTGTAATAGAATAGGTTTTTGCTTTGTTACGGACCATCTTTTTTCAGTTCACTGCTGTCCTGTTTTTCAGCACCTACTACTTTCTTCTTCAACTTTTTTCTTGTTTCATGAACTTCTTTCCTAGCTTACTGTTTCTCTGCACCTTGTGCATAGATTCCGCGTTCCCTCAACTCCATACTAAATGGTGCCTTCCTATTTCCTCTCGTAGAACATCTTTGTCGTGGTTAAGGGAGGCTGAAACTTTCTTATAAAATAATAATAATAATAATCCTGAAAGTGCTTGCAGAGGAATGATAACTTTTTATTAAAACATAACACGGTTTTTCGCACAGTAAGTTTCCCATGAAACTTTGCGCAAACACGAAGGAAAGATAACGCATAAAAGTTAAATGTAAGTGCATATTTTCTATACATGCACTCACAGTTATGTAACTCTTGACTTCAAATTTGAGTTGATTAGTGAACTTCAGTTTAACCCATCGCAGTCATTGTGTTAAATTACTGTATTAATACTTGGGTTATTGTGTCAAGCTCAAGGCATTTTAAAAACCAATGATGTTTTTGTATCATCTCTATTGGAAATAAATTGTTTTTTTTGTTCATTGGGTTGAAACGCATCTGATTGCGCACAATAGTGTGTTATTGGTGCGATTGTCAATGTATTATTTACGTATTTGGTGGGTTGTTAGACATACACTAGACGCGTCGCTGAGCTTTCCCAGCTCATCACATCAAAACTTCTCTTGCATAATTTATTAAAACAACCAACTGAAAAAAACAACCTAAGGATGTGAGAATAATTAAACAGCCGCTCACTCCGAAATTTGCTCGCCGTGTTTAAAACGTCTCATGACCTGCAAATAAAAGTTGAAATACTTACGTAGACTAGGAAGCTTCAAGTTGATAAAGCTGACTTGAAAACTTTATGAGCCGCATCAAGTTTTGCCACAACCCCCTTGACAGCCCCCCACTTAAACCCCCCCCCCACTTAAGCTCCCCCCTCGGGGGTCAAGAAGCTCTGCCCCCAATTTCCCTGACGAGGAAATAGGTCTAGCTTCAGTAGGCTCTTTTATTCTCAGTTGGCGACTTTCAGCAAAGTTGCGGAGTTCTTTTTATGGTCGCGTGGGTCACCCACCGCCTTCCAAGTCCCAAACTATTAGCTGATACGTTCAGTTTTTCGTTCATAAAAGGAATATAGTCATCAGAGTTTATCTTCCCTTCAATTGCAACCAATTTTCCTGTACCCGATGCACCAAAACAGCCCCAAAATATCAGTGATCCACCTCCGTGTTTAACTGTTGGCATAGTGTTCTTCGGCAGGAAAATTTCGCCATTCCTACGCCAAACCTTCTTCACGTCATTGTACCCAAAAAGCTCGATTTGGGTTTCGTCACACCACAATACTCTTCCCCAAATGCCTCTGTCCTTATCCAAGTGTGACTTTGCAAAGTTCAAGCGAGTAGCAACAGCGCATGGTTTGTGGAGTGGAGTCCTTCGAAGTCGGCGTCCGAGTAAATTGATTGCAATTGGAGGGAAGATGAACTCTGATGACCATATTTCTATTTTCGAAGAAAACCTGAAGGTATCAGCTAACAGTTTGGGACTTTGAAGGCGGTGGGTATTTCAACAAGACAATGACCCAAAGCACACGGCCAAGTCTACAACTAGGTGGCTCCAAAGAAATATGATGTAAGTGCTGCCATGGCCTTTAATGAGTCCTGATCTCAATTCTATTGAAAATTTGTGGCAGGAATTAAAAGTCAACATGAACAAGAGAGCTCCAAAAAATCTTCAGGAATTGAAACGCATCGCCGTTGAAGAATGAAACAATATTTCATCTGAAACTACGGAAAAGCACGTCAAAATCTATAATAAAAGGCTTAAAATCTTATGAAGATGAAAGGTCACGCTATTAATTATTAAAAATGTACTCAAATGATAGATTCATCTTAATACAGTGTTATACTACTCACTGTATGAAAATTTTTATCTTCTCGTGTTTCTGAAGTTCAGCTTGTTGAATCTTTCAAAAATATTGTTTTATTTTAGAAACTTCGAATTATTTTCACTAATATACCATTCACACCCTGTGAAAATCTTATGCGTGTGGCGACAATAGTTTTTGAATAATGCTAGAAAGTTTTGAAAGATTAGGGGCGTACGAATAATTTTGTCGCCAACTGTAAATACTTAATTGACGAAATATCGTCATGGCTTATAATTCCTCTACTGTGGTGGCAGCACGACTAACGATTATTATTTAAGACGTGGACGCTGGAAAAATCTCATTTAACTTTGATTGTGAAAATATAAGAAAGTGGCCTAAGACGTCACGATGAAGATACAAATAAATAACGTGCCTCATTGGAAGTCCCATCACAAAAGAAACCAATATATAGAAGTGATGACAGCGATCATAACAGCGGAGTGCAACGATGAGATGTACAAATAGGACGAACATAACAGTGATGGCGTTATCGGTGGGATTTTAGCATATATCATCAATCCCAAGCAAAACAAACAAACATCGGCATCTTTGGGATGCTTTATTTCCAATCAAGCCCGATACATATGATCTTAAGCATTGGTTTTTCAAATGTCTTATAACTATCCCTATATATAGGACACCATGACGGTTCCCCCGTAAAGCCGGTACCCATTTCCGACACCTGGGTTGAGTGGGGTATTGTGCTTGAGCTCTCCCTTATACCCAACGGGGAAATTCTCCGCGCAGCACGCGTACATAGCATTGGATGGCAGCGATGTGGATGTCATGGATCTCAACCGATTGCACTCGCACAAAGTGACGTACATAAAAGTTTAATTAAAAACTTCTCCAGTTTCCCTTTCCCGTTTTTAGGGACTACGAATGACCTGGAAGACTGCGATTCAGTTCTCCAGAAGCTCTTTAGTCTTTATTTTCTCTCCAGTTCTAGTTACTTGAATGACTAAAAAGAGGCAATGGGCAACTCATGAGAAGCGATGGGTGACTCAAAAGAAGCAAGGGGAGTCACACATCAATCTAATTGTTTCCAGCGCACTTGAAATCAATAAAAAAACACTTTTTCAATCCTAACGAGCTTCTGTCTGTTTTGTAAGGTTAATCGCAAAGAAATGGTGATGAAGGGTCAGTACGGCAAGATGATCAGTCAACTAGCGCTTGAACTGATAGACACCGCTGGCCCTCGGTGATCCTTCTTTTTTGTTTTCCCGGAGCGAGACAGTCCTCTGCCTTACTAACTGCAGTGACACACGAGCGCCTGCATATAGCGAGAGGTTATGGGGGTGATTGTCTCCAGTGGTGCTGCCTTCATTACTTCCCTTCTAGTGACCCTCACACGCACAGCACAGCATTACACACAGCATAGCATCACGCACACGCACAGCACAGCATTGCGCACAGCACAGCATTGCGCACAGCACAGCATTGCGCACAGCACAGCATTGCGCACAGCACAGCATTACGCACAGCACAGCATTACGCAGAGCACAGCATTGCGCACAGCACAGCATTGCGCAGAGCACAGCATTGCGCACAGCACAGCATTGCGCACAGCACAGCATTACGCACAGCACAACATTACGCACAGCACAGCATTACGCAGAGCACAGCATTACGCAAAGCACAGCATTGCGCACAGCACAGCATTGCGCACAGCACAGCATTGCGCACAGCACAGCATTGCGCACAGCACAGCATTGCGCACAGCACAGCATTGCGCAGAGCACAGCATTGCGCAGAGCACAGCATTGCGCACAGCACAGCATTGCGCACAGCACAGCATTGCGCACAGCACAGCATTACGCAGAGCACAGCATTGCGCAGAGCACAGCATTGCGCACAGCACAGCATTACGCACAGCACAGCATTACGCATAGCACAGCATTGCGCACAGCACAGCATTGCGCACAGCACAGCATTGCGCACAGCACAGCATTACGCACAGCACAGCATTGCGCACAGCACAGCATTTTGCACAGCACAGCATTACGCACAGCACAGCATTACGCACAGCACAGCATTTCGCACAGCACAGCATTGCGCACAACACAGCATTGCGCACAGCACAGCATTGCGCACAGCACAGCATTGCGCACAGCAAAGCATTGCGCACAGCACAGCATAACGCACAGCACAGCATTTCGCACAGCACAGCATTACGCACAGCACAGCATTACGTACAGCACAGCATTACGTACAGCACAGCATTGCGCACAGCACAGCATTTTGCACAGCACAGCATTTTGCACAGCACAGCATTACGCACAGCACAGCATTACGCACAGCACAGCATTACGCACAGCACAGCATTACGCACAGCGCAGCATTACGCACAGCACAGCGTCACGCACACGCACAGCACAGCATTACTCCGCAAATTGAAAATAATTCAGCATTCACGTGAATAATGAGCGACGTAAGAGTGCGGTGTAAGAGTGCGACGTAAGAGTGCGACGTAAAAGTGCGACGTAAGAGTGCGACGTAAGAGTGCGACGTAAGAGTGCGACGTAAGAGTGCGACGTAAGAGTGCGGTGTAAGAGTGCGACGTAAGAGTGCGGTGTGAGAGTGCGACGTAAGAGTGCGACGTAAGAGTGCGACGTAAGAGTGCGACGTAAGAGGGCGACGTAAGAGTGCGACGTAAGAGTGCGACGTAAGAGTGCGACGTAAGAGTGCGATGTAAGAGTGCGACGTAAGAGTGCGACGTAAGAGTGCGACGTAAGAGTGCGACGTAAGAGTGCGGTGTAAGAGTGCGACGTAAGAGTGCGACGTAAGAGTGCGACGTAAGAGTGCGACGTAAGAGTGCGACGTAAGAGTGCGACGTAAGAGTGCGACGTAAGAGTGCGACGTAAGAGTGCGACGTAAGAGTGCGACGTAAGAGTGCGACGTAAGAGTGCGACGTAAGAGTGCGGTGTAAGAGTGCGGTGTAAGAGTGCGACGTAAGAGTGCGACGTAAGAGTGCGATGTAAGAGTGCGACGTAAGAGTGCGGTGTAAGAGTGCGACGTAAGAGTGCGATGTAAGAGTGCGATGTAAGAGTGCGGTGTAAGAGTGCGACGTAAGAGTGCGACGTAAGAGTGCGACGTAAGAGTGCGACGTAAGAGTGCGACGTAAGAGTGCGACGTAAGAGTGCGACGTAAGAGTGCGACGTAAGAGTGCGACGTAAGAGTGCGACGTAAGAGTGCGACGTAAGAGTGCGACGTAAGAGTGCGACGTAAGAGTGCGACGTAAGAGTGCGACGTAAGAGTGCGACGTAAGAGTGCGACGTAAGAGTGCGACGTAAGAGTGCGATGTAAGAGTGCGATGTAAGAGTGCGACGTAAGAGTGCGACGTAAGAGTGCGACGTAAGAGTGCGACGTAAGAGTGCGACGTAAGAGTGCGACGTAAGAGTGCGACGTAAGAGTGCGACGTAAGAGTGCGACGTAAGAGTGCGACGTAAGAGTGCGACGTAAGAGTGCGACGTAAGAGTGCGACGTAAGAGTGCGACGTAAGAGTGCGACGTAAGAGTGCGACGTAAGAGTGCGGTGTAAGAGTGCGACGTAAGAGTGCGACGTAAGAGTGCGACGTAAGAGTGCGATGTAAGAGTGCGACGTAAGAGTGCGGTGTAAGAGTGCGACGTAAGAGTGCGACGTAAGAGTGCGACGTAAGAGTGCGACGTAAGAGTGCGACGTAAGAGTGCGACGTAAGAGTGCGACGTAAGAGTGCGACGTAAGAGTGCGACGTAAGAGTGCGACGTAAGAGTGCGACGTAAGAGTGCGACGTAAGAGTGCGACGTAAGAGTGCGACGTAAGAGTGCGACGTAAGAGTGCGACGTAAGAGTGCGACGTAAGAGTGCGACGTAAGAGTGCGGTGTAAGAGTGCGACGTAAGAGTGCGACGTAAGAGTGCGACGTAAGAGTGCGACGTAAGAGTGCGACGTAAGAGTGCGACGTAAGAGTGCGACGTAAGAGTGCGACGTAAGAGTGCGACGTAAGAGTGCGACGTAAGAGTGCGATGTAAGAGTGCGACGTAAGAGTGCGACGTAAGAGTGCGACGTAAGAGTGCGACGTAAGAGTGCGACGTAAGAGTGCGACGTAAGAGTGCGACGTAAGAGTGCGGTGTAAGAGTGCGACGTAAGAGTGCGACGTAAGAGTGCGACGTAAGAGTGCGGTGTAAGAGTGCGGTGTAAGAGTGCGACGTAAGAGTGCGACGTAAGAGTGCGACGTAAGAGTGCGACGTAAGAGTGCGACGTAAGAGTGCGACGTAAGAGTGCGACGTAAGAGTGCGATGTAAGAGTGCGACGTAAGAGTGCGACGTAAGAGTGCGACGTAAGAGTGCGACGTAAGAGTGCGACGTAAGAGTGCGACGTAAGAGTGCGACGTAAGAGTGCGACGTAAGAGTGCGACGTAAGAGTGCGACGTAAGAGTGCGACGTAAGAGTGCGACGTAAGAGTGCGACGTAAGAGTGCGACGTAAGAGTGCGACGTAAGAGTGCGACGTAAGAGTGCGACGTAAGAGTGCGACGTAAGAGTGCGGTGTAAGAGTGCGGTGTAAGAGTGCGGTGTAAGAGTGTTTATAAGTCAAGGCCGCGTTCAATATACACCAACGCACACGCATGTGAAACAATACACAATTAACCCTTCAATGCATGAATTACTTCAGGAAATGCACTCGTCAGTAATAGCGTCGAAGCTGAACACTACCGCTCGCGTGGTGTATCGTACACGTATCATATATACGCGCTCATTTTATGTATGGTATGTTTTTGTAATTACCGCAGAAATGTACTTGTCTCAATTAATTCTTTCTATGTACAGCAAAATTCGGTATGTGTCATATTCGACACACCATGCAGTGGTCGTTTAACTTGTCTCACAAATAATAAGTACTGTAGAGAGCATTATTCTCATCTCGTTTCACTGTACAAATTATTTGTTTTTCTCATCATCAACGGAGGGATTGAAATGCTGGCTCAGTGTGCCTTCAATGTACAAGAAAACAGCTTTTAATTCCTCCGAAGGTTTATTTTTAGAGGTTATTGGGTTTTATTATTGTTTGTTCAAATTCCATTATATTTTTCACGTTTCATGATTAGATGTTAATAAGTTTTGTTCCTCTATGAGTTTCCCCTCAAGGGGATACAACTATTGTATATATGGAAATTAGCGCTCTCAGGGGAAAAATGTGAGGGCCCGAGCTGAGAGTTAGGTAGGCCTTCTTTTTGTTAAAATAAAATGTTTTTTGTTATGTTAAGGACCACCTTTTTTCGTTTCACTACTGTCCTGTTTTTCAGCACCTCTGACTTTCTTCTTCAACTTTTATCTTATTTCATGAACTTCTTTCCCATCTTACTGTTTCTATGCCCTTTCTGCATAGATTCCTCATTTTATTATCTCCATACTAAATGGTGCCTTTCTCCTTCCTCTCTTCGATACGCTCTATTTTTGCAGCGGTTAGGGAGGCTTAAACTAACTTATAATCTAATCTAATCTTTTAACGTTTCATTATTAGATGTTAAGTTTTGTTCCTCGATGAGTTTTAACTAGTGTTTAAAAAAGCGACTGCTTGACATTTTGCCGTGATTCGTGCGATGAAATGTCGATTCACTGAGGCTCTTCCAGGTATTGGAAGTTACGTTTAAACATTATGAGCAAGCTGTTTGGGGGCTTGACTCTAACTCTACTCTAACTCTACTCTAACTCTACTCTACCTCTACTCTAACTCTACTCTACCTCTACTCTAACTCTACTCTAACTCTACTCTAACTCTACTCTAACTCTACTCTAACTCTACTCTAACTCCACTCTAACTCCACTCTAACTCCACTCTAACTCCACTCTAACTCCACTCTAACTCTACTCTAACTCTACTCTAACTCTACTCTAACTCTACTCTAACTCTACTCTAACTCTACTCTAACTCTACTCTAACTCTACTCTAACTCTACTCTAACTCTACTCTAACTCTACTCTAACTCTACTCTAACTCTACTCTAACTCTACTCTAACTCTACTCTAACTCTACTCTAACTCTACTCTAACTCTACTCTAACTCTACTCTAACTCTACTCTAACTCTACTCTAACTCTACTCTAACTCTACTCTAACTCTACTCTAACTCTACTCTAACTCTACTCTAACTCTACTCTAACTCTACTCTAACTCTACTCTAACTCTACTCTAACTTAACCGCTTTCACATCAAATATCGCAGCGATGTTCAGTTGCACGCAGCTACTCCTCAGGGGGATACAACTATTAAATCTACGCGAATTAGAACTCCCAGGGGGAAAATGTGTGGTCCAGGGGTGAAAGTTAGGTAAGCCTTCTCTTTTATTGGAAAAAATGTTTTTTGATTTGTCAGGGACCGTTTTACTCTGTCGCGAAAACAATGCTCTCTGAGCACGTAACGCAGAGGGAATTTCAACCCCCACACACAAATAATATAGTACACCTTTGTATTTGCATGGTACCCACATAATAAGCAGGGAAAAATAAAAAACCTTGAAAGATTAAAACACATTCTGTTTAAAATGAACACGTGAAAAATTGGCACAGGGAAACATATTACCGCAACACTCATTTTCGCACCAGAGCCCTCAGGCAAGATGTTAATGATCTGCGACATGATAGTTTTATCCGGCAAATGATATGCTACATAGACAAACGGAGAAAAATTCGGTGCAGGACATCAATCCTGCTTATCACACGGTATTCATTATAAGGAAGACCTCCTTGTAAATTTGCACTTGATGCCTAAATTCATAATACTTTCTGCGCGCTAAACATAGATCTGCACTGTTCGGCGTGCCTCTTCTTCCTCTCATTCTTCACCATTACAATTGGAGTAAATTCATTGTCGTCGGCCTGCCGCGGCTCGACGCCCAGCATCCAGGCTAAATGTTAGCGCTGACTACCAGTTTGGCTACCCGCTGCAAGGCTGTGAATGCCCGGCCGGTTGTGACGCAACAGAATCATCTACAAGTGCAAACCCTGTGAGAAGTCATACAACACGTGAACAATTCGAAAATGATCTGAAAATAAAACCCACAGAACTAATTTGTACCCGAATTTTAACTATAAAAATGAAATCACCCCGCCTAAGCCAATAAAGCTTACACGCCCCGGTTGTAATATGGCATTTGAACAAATACAAAGACGGTCCTAGCACAGAACACAGAATATCATCTCACCTCCCAGATTGGCACACGCAGGCCTACATCTTCACTTAGTCAGGATCACGTAGAAATAGACCGGTTACCCGCGTTGCTATGCTTATATACCCCCGCCGCACAAAGGACGCCTGTCGTGGATGGTGCGGGATGCCCGCTAAAATTATTAGTGACGTAGCATCTCGCGATTGGGTGCTTCTCACGCGTCACCTCTGACGTGTTCCCTGCGTCACAAAACTTGGTATTGCTACGCGCATTTCCCTCTAACATATTCTTCTGAGATGCATATTTTCCATGGTTCCCCTACTCGTTGTTAATTACTTTTGACCTATTGTTTTTCTCTAGTACACAACCAAGTTGTCCTCGAGTGATACTATGTATAGTTTTCGCGCTAGCTTTTTCACAGACGCTACCCCCTACGTACTCCTTCCTTCTCCTCCTATCCTGCCTTTCCAAGCTCCCTCGGCCCGCACAGCGTCCTTCCGGTTGCCGGCTGCGTCGTGCCTGTGCTGCTTATATATGCCTAATATCAATTATTTCTTAACAACTCGGTTCACTGTTATTTTGTTTTCAGCATTTCTTACTTTTTTCTTCAACTGTTATCTTGGTTCATAACTCCTTAACTCCTTGTTTCTGTGCTCAAGAGACCAGCGTTCCCTTAACTCCTACCAAATGGTGCCTTCATCCTTGCTCGCTTTCAACATTTTTGTTGAAGTAAGGGTGGCTAAACAAACTTTATACTCTTGTCAATTTCACGCAGCAACAGCAGCATTTACTCACCAGGCAGCGGCGTCGCTACGCAGAAATGACCACTTCACCGCAGTAGCGGCCGCCGTCAAATGTATTGCAGCGATTTGGCGTCATTACTGTGCTGAGCTGCGCTGATCTGCGCTGAACTGCGCTGATCTGCGCTGAACTGCGGTAATGACTTCACGTACGTCTTAGTTTGTTCATTTATTTCTGTCTTTTTTCTTGGCTTGATTTTTCGCGTTCGTAAAATCATTGCTATTCATCGCTCATTTTCTGATGACGCTCTTTTTAATCATGATTTTGCGTTAACGAGTCAGACGTAGCTGCACAAAACAGCTGCAGAAGTATAACGCAGATTAGCTCAGGATGCCGACTGAGTCCAATATATTTCAAGTCAATATCGAATTGGTTCCTTCTTCAACTACAAAGATAAACCTCTAAAAGGTATACTCTCTTTTGTAATTTATCAACACAGTTGCGCACAGTGTAGGTCGAGGTATGTGGGTTCTACCACTAGAGCTTTGCATATTCGCGTTGCAGAGCATGCCGGCAGAAGCTATCGCACTAACCGTCTTCTTGCTGCTCCTTCTCACTCAGCCATACGAATCCATGCTGAAAGCCCCTCAGGGGGATACAACTATTGTATCTATGCGAATTAGCGCTCCCAGGGGAAAAATGTGAGGGCCCGAGCTGAGAGCTAGGTAGGCCTTCTTTTTGTCGAAATAAATTTTTTTTTAGTTGTGTTAACGACCAACTTTTTTCGGTTCACTGCTGTCCTGTTTTTCAGCACCTCTAACTTTCTTCTTCAACTTATACTATTATTTCATGAACTTCTTTCTCAACTTGCTGTTTTTATGTCCCTTCTGCGTAGATCCCACATTCTCTTATCTCCATGCTAAATGGTGCCTTCCTCCTTCCTCTCTTCGGTACGCTCTTTTTTTGCAGCGGTTAGGGAGGCTTAAATTAACTTATAATCTAATCCATGTTGACAGATGTAATCCTCCAATAAAATTAGACGATTTTTACGTTTTAGCCGCTGCTTCAAACCCCGTTGATCTGCGCGTTAGGGAATCATTTTGTATTTTACTACAAAAGCCTTTCTCAATGACTCCGCTTTACCTTTGCAAATAGTTTAGGGATAAAATTTGGTTGTATTCAGCTTTTCTAACTTTTACGTTTATTTTCGATACATTCAATATGTATATGTACATATTTTTCAAAGAATTGTGTTGAGAATGACTCATTGAGTCGAAACGTTCAGTTTCAACTATAAAGCTTTTAAAATAAATGGTACGAATCATAGCCTTGTTTCTTGCTATTATGTTCCTAATTAAAATTTATAAAAATACAAGCCGACGTGTGCTTCCATCATACCGTGGTCCTGCATCTCACTTGGCGAACTCATTCCCGATGCTTTGATTCACAGCAGATGGGAATCAGGGAATATAAACACGAGTCCAGTCCTGGGCTTTGGCCGCGGGTCATTCCCATTAGAGGCAGGCGGAGTTTTATGCAAGGGAAAACTGAAGAGCTCACGACCCCATGTTGCTGCCGCTACTTTTGGCAGGAAGTTAGAGTTTTTGGGACCCGGGTTTGCTGGTCTCTATTAGACGAAACCTAACGCGGTCCACACACCAAACTCCATCCAAGCCTCCATTTGACATCGTCTGCAGTTCCTACAGTTCTTTAGTTTTTTCCTACAGTTGATGAGGGCTTAATTAGTTACAGCATCTGAACGTTTGGATTTATTTGCTCATAAACTACGCGAAACGGGGATGACGTTTCGTATTTGGAGGAGGGGAATATGACACCGAGTGTGTATGTGTCAGTGTGCGTGTGTACGTGTGAGTGCATGTGTACACCTGCATAGCATTTAACGTTACATAACACTACAACGGAAATATAAATATACGAGTTTGTTCATACTTGATCGTTTTAAGACTAATTAAGTGTGGAACCTACTTTACGTCTTTTAAGTTTGGTTCATTAGAAATTTTATACATTTTGTCTCAACGTTTTCTAATGGGTGCTTGTACTTCTCGTTCAGAAGCTCTAGGCTTTTCATTTAACGCTCTTCAAGTTACCCAATTTATTCATCATTAGTGAACTTGGCCCGTCACTAGTGTACGCGGCCCGTCACTAGTGGACACGGCTCGTCACTAGTGTACGCGGCCCGTCATTAGTGTACGTGGCCCGTCTCTAGTGTACACAGCCCGTCACTAGTGTACGCGGCCCGTAAATAGTGTACACGGACTGTCATTAGTGTACACGGCCCGTCACTAGTGAACATGGCCCGTCACTAGTGTACACGGCACGTCACTAGTGTACGCGGCCCGTCATTAGTGCACGTGGCCCGTCTCTAGTGTACACAGCCCATCACTAGTGTACGCCGCCCGTAAATAGTGTACACGGACTGTCACTAGTGTACACGGCCCGTCACTAGTGTACACGGCCCATCACTAGTGTACACGGCCCGTCACTAGTGTACACGGCCCGTCACTAGTGTACACGGCCCGTCACTAGTGTACACGGCCCGTCACAAATGCCGGGATTGAATATTTTGCTAGAACAAACCTTGCACATGTGGATGCCAAACAAATATATCCATCCCAACAGTACCCGCCATTAAAATATTTTTGTACTTGTGCACTGGTGAAACTCGTATCACAGATACGGTCATTGAGCGTCCGTGTGACCGCCACAGACACACGGACGCTCAGATGCCCATTGTAGTAGCATGGGAGAAAATACACGCAAAAAATATGTAAACTTATTTATTCATGGAGACACCTGACATTTTATTATATGAGGAATGACGAACAGTTACTTTATTTTATGCCATACAGACTCTCACCCCCAGGGGGTATACTGTCAGGCCCCCGTCAGCTATAGATAGGATTTCAAGACTTGTGTCTATCGTGCCCCCTATGTTTCTTTCGGTTTTCATGCCATCTTCGGTCTCTCTTCTTTGTCTTTTCCTACCTTGCTGTTTCTTTGTGCATATATTCCATTTTAAATGGTCTCCCCACTTTCCTCTGCCGCAGCATCCTTGCAATATACGCTGAGCTTCGAACAAACCACAAGACAAGGGGGGCAGAAGCCTATTCCCTTTGCGACCTGGTCTCGGGAATTCATGATTTTCTCATTGAGGAAATTGCCAGAACTCTGGAAAAGATGGAAGTCTTACGGAACAAATGATGGAATGAGAAAGTCTTTACAAGCCTTGAAATCTTATGCAATTCATGGGCTGTGTGAGAACACAGCGCCACACAGCACCACACACCTACACCACACAACACCACATACCACCACACACATGCGTCGCACAGCCTCACACACACACCTGCGTTACACAAAACCACACACACCTGCGTCACACAGCACCACACACAACACCACACATACATGCGTCGCACAGTACCACACACACACCTACGTCACACAGCACCACACATACATGCATCGCACAGTACCACACACACACCTGCGTTACACAAAACCACGCACACTTGCGTCACACAGCACCACACACAACACCACACACACAACACCACACATACATGCGTCGCACAGTACCACACACACACCTACGTCACACAACACCACACATACATGCATCGCACAGTACCACACACACACACACACATGCGTCACACAGCACCACACACACACACCTACGTCACACAGCACCACACATACATGCATCGCACAGTACCACACACACACACGTCACACAGCACCACACACACACCTACGTCACACAGCACCACACATACATGCGTCGCACAGTACCACACACACACCTACGTCACACAGCACCGCACACAACACCACACACACCTGCGTTACACAGCACCACACACACCTGCGTCACACAGCCTCACATACACCTGCGTTACCCAGCACCACACACACACCTACTTCACACAGCACTACACATACATGCGTCGCACAGTACCACACACACACACACACACACACACACACACACATACACACACACACACACATGCGTCGCACAGTACCACACACACACACACATGCGTCACACAGTACCACACACACACACACACACACACACATGCGTCACACAGCACCATACAACGTCACACAACACCACGCACACCTGCCCTACATACCTGCACTACGCACACCTGCACCACATACCTGCACTACGCACCACATACATGTGTGCACAAATATAACGGAAAATGTGTGTACAGTATGATCAGTTATTCAAGTGCAATAATGAGGATATTTGTTCTTTCACTGGTGTACATCGCTGCCGTGAGTTCGCTTATGTTAAAGGATATCTGTGCTTCATCCGAGAACTCCGTTATCTAACTGTACGTTAAGGTGTCCCTTAAGAAACCGAGGTAAATCGGACACGCTCTAGCACTTGTTGCCCTTGTTTCCTGTCGTGACATGGGACCGGAAAATTTTCAGCTTCCTATCTCGTCTTTTACTGGTCGCGCATTCCATTCAGCTTTCTGCTGGGCGTCAGGTTGTGCAGCGCTCACCAGCATATCGTGGAGCGGTCAATGTTGTAAGGGCGTTAAGTGAGATCTATTTTACAATAACAAATATTTTACTTTATATATATATGTTATTTTTTATATTTTATTCTATAAAATTTTATTTTTTTACAATAACAAAAGAGATTGCCATGCCTCTCTTCTTCAAGCCTGAAGTCCCTTTGGTGCTTCATTGGGAAGGGAAGTTGTCACCCAGTCTAGCGGACGGAAGGTCATTGGAGGAGAGGGTCTTGGTGTCCAAGGAGGATACGGAGGAACTTCTGGGTGTTCCTGTGTCTTTTAACGGAACAGGACAAGCTGTTGCAGAAACAGTCTTGAAGCTGGTGTGGGAAAGCAACTTGGAAGGCAACATAATTGTAATGTCATTCGACACGACAGCAGCCAACACAGGGATGGTTCAAGGAGCATGTATCAGGCTTGAACCTGCATTGGAAAAGCCCCTGGTGTGGTTGGCATGCCGCCACCATATCCTGGAAGTTGTTCTGAAGCATGTCTTCGAGGCTTGCATGGGTCCATCATCTGGTCCTGACATTTCCCTTTTCAAGAGGCTCCAGAATCGTTGGCCTTCTGTTAACCAGAGACGACCACAGCCCCTGACATTGACTGTTCTGTCATCCGACGAAGAAGCTCACAGCCTTGAGATGCCTATATTGAAGAAGGAGATGCCTATATTGAAGGAGGAGGTGCCTATATTGAAGGAGGAGGTGCCTATATTGAAGGAGGAGGTGCCTATATTGAAGGAGGAGATGCCTATATTGAAGAAGGAGATGCCTATATTGAAGGAGGAGATGCCTATATTGAAGGAGGAGATGCCTATATTGAAGGAGGAGATGCCTATATTGAAGAAGGAGATGCCTATATTGAAGGGGTGGCCTATATTGAAGGAGGAGTCTCTACATCCTTCCGTGCTCCTTGTGCTTACTACATGGCCAGATGTGGTAAGAAGGGCGTCAGGTTGATCAAGGGCGTCAGGCAAATGGCCAAGGCCATTTATGCCGTGAAGGTCATGCTATTCCATGACCCGCTAGACATGAGCGGGGGGGGGTGAGTTGGCAGAGATCCGTCGATTTTCCCTTTTGAATATATTGAAAACGGAAATTTGATGGAGTTTATATTTATTTCCTTTTAATGGTATTTTATAATCGTTTCAATAAATATCAAATTTCTGCAGCCATTAGTTGTCGGTCTATATGCAATAGAAGAAAAAGCCAGGATTTTATTATTTGATGGAAATCGAGGTTGAATCTCACAGGAGCTGATTGGAACATTCGTTTTGCCCAACCATTAAATATTGCCCAATGTGAGCCGCACGTGAGCCTGCACGTGCTCACGTCGGTGCCGGACGCGCTATTGCTGCTGGCGGCGGGCAATACTGACTATTGCTTCGTGACCCTGACTGGCGGCCGGCTCTCTGTGAGTATTGCCCCGTATTGCCTCGTGTTGTGTTGGTATTGCCTCGTGTTGTGTTGGTATTGCCTCGTGTTGTGTTGGTATTGCCTCGTGTTGTGTTGGTATTGCCTCGTGTTGTGTTGGTATTGCCTCGTGTTGTGTTGGTATTGCCTCGTGTTGTGTTGGTATTGCCTCGTGTTGTGTTGGTATTGCCTCGTGTGGTGTTGGTCTTGCCTCGTGTTGTGTTGGTATTGCCTCGTGTTGTGTTGGTATTGCCTCGTGTGGTGTTGGTATTGCCTCGTGTTGTGTTGGTATTGCCTCGTGTTGTGTTGGTATTGCCTCGTGTTGTGTTGGTCTTGCCTCGTGTTGTGTTGGTATTGCCTCGTGTTGTGTTGGTATTGCCTCGTGTGGTGTTGGTATTGCCTCGTGTTGTGTTGGTCTTGCCTCGTGTTGTGTTGGTATTGCCTCGTGTTGTGTTGGTATTGCCTCGTGTTGTGTTGGTATTGCCTCGTGTGGTGTTGGTATTGCCTCGTGTTGTGTTGGTCTTGCCTCGTGTTGTGTTGGTATTGCCTCGTGTTGTGTTGGTATTGCCTCGTGTTGTGTTGGTATTGCCTCGTGTTGTGTTGGTATTGCCTCGTGTGGTGTTGGTATTGCCTCGTGTTGTGTTGGTATTGCCTCGTGTTGTGTTGGTATTGCCTCGTGTTGTGTTGGTATTGCCTCGTGTGGTGTTGGTATTGCCTCGTGTTGTGTTGGTATTGCCTCGTGTTGTGTTGGTATTGCCTCGTGTTGTGTTGGTATTGCCTCGTGTGGTGTTGGTATTGCCTCGTGTGGTGTTGGTATTGCCTCGTGTTGTGTTGGTATTGCCTCGTGTTGTGTTGGTATTGCCTCGTGTTGTGTTGGTATTGCCTCGTGTTGTGTTGGTATTGCCTCGTGTTGTGTTGGTATTGCCTCGTGTTGTGTTGGTATTGCCTCGTGTTGTGTTGGTATTGCCTCGTGTTGTGTTGGTATTGCCTCGTGTTGTGTTGGTATTGCCTCGTGTTGTGTTGGTATTGCCTCGTGTTGTGTTGGTATTGCCTCGTGTTGTGTTGGTATTGCCTCGTGTTGTGTTGGTATTGCCTCGTGTTGTGTTGGTCTTGCCTCGTGTTGTGTTGGTATTGCCTCGTGTTGTGTTGGTATTGCCTCGTGTGGTGTTGGTATTGCCTCGTGTTGTGTTGGTATTGCCTCGTGTGGTGTTGGTATTGCCTCGTGTTGTGTTGGTCTTGCCTCGTGTTGTGTTGGTATTGCCTCGTGTTGTGTTGGTATTGCCTCGTGTTGTGTTGGTATTGCCTCGTGTTGTGTTGGTATTGCCTCGTGTTGTGTTGGTATTGCCTCGTGTTGTGTTGGTATTGCCTCGTGTGGTGTTGGTATTGCCTCGTGTTGTGTTGGTCTTGCCTCGTGTTGTGTTGGTATTGCCTCGTGTTGTGTTGGTATTGCCTCGTGTTGTGTTGGTATTGCCTCGTGTGGTGTTGGTATTGCCTCGTGTTGTGTTGGTATTGCCTCGTGTTGTGTTGGTATTGCCTCGTGTTGTGTTGGTCTTGCCTCGTGACCCTGACTGGCGGCCGGCTCTCTGTGAGTATTGCCCCGTATTGCCTGGTGTTGTGTTGGTATTGCCTCGTGTTGTGTTGGTATTGCCTCGTGACCCTGACTGGCGGCCGGCTCTCTGTGAAAAAAAGAAAAAAAAAAGAAAGAAAAAATGTTTATTTCCAAGTTGTCACATGAGATACATGCCAACATATTGGCTTTTAAAAGTTTCTTAAATATAGGGCATCCTAAAACAAATGTTCCATACGAGGAGTACTAATTGACAAACCATCCGAGGTGTACAAGTAGATAAGCCATACGATGCATAATGATAGACAAACTATACGAGGCGTACTAATAGACAAACCAGTCGTGGTGTGCTAGTAGTCTAACAAAGGTTCTATACTAGGAGTACTAATTGACAAACCATCCGAGGTGTACAAATAGATAAGCCATACGAGGCATAATAACAATAGGCAAACCTTACGAGGTGTACTAATAAACAAGCTATCAGAGGTGTACAAATAGATAGACCATGCGAGGCATATTAATTGACAAAAAATACGAGGCGTACTAATAGACAAACCATACGTGGCGTGCCAATAGTCTATCTCTGTCAAGGGTAGTTGAATGAGAAATGAAAAATATGTCCTAGAAATATGCAAAGCCCTATCCCCACCAAAAACATATTTCATATCTTCTCGATATTCACCACATCATGCGGACATGGGTACATGGGATAAAATAGAGATACAGGGAAAGCCGGTTACCACTCATGATTGACAAATATCTACAAAATATTGGTAGAAATGGGTAAACAAACATATATTCAATATCAAAATTCATTGCTTGTACAACATACGGACAGAAAGATAATTTTACTACGATTCATATGCTCAAATTGCACTTAATTTCATTAATTATATATGACATTAATCCGATTCACAGAAACGCCCTCTGGTGAAATGATAGATCTATTTTTGAATCATTTCGACATAGCAGTAAAATTTATTAACCGGATGGTTTTTGCGTAAAGAAGTGAAATAGAAACATGTATATCTATTTATGTAGATACATATATATACCTACACACGTACACACACATATTAATATATGTACCTATTGAAAATGAAATATTGGAAAAAAATACATATATAAGATAAAAGATAAAAGGAACCTACCATCTACTACACAGAAAATGACAGTTGAGCTCACTGTAATCCTAAGAAATTTTTCGCAAAAAAATAACTAAAAGGAGAAGAAGACTTCGAAAACATAAAAATGAGCTGGTTTTTAATTTCTTCAGAGAAATTTTTGAGAAAAATCAGGTTATATGTCAAGAAGCAACACAACTCTTCAGCATTATACGGACATGTGTACGCGGGATAAAATGGAGTAACATTGTGGCCGGATATCACATCTGAGTGGAGAATATTCACAAAATTGGCACATATAGGTAGATTAGGCCTTGATCCAAAGTGATAATTTTAATTACAGAAATTTAGAGTTTTTCCGATTTGAAAGTTCAGTGCTAGTGCGCGCTGAACGCACGAAAAAAAAATAAAATAAAAAGACTAAATGCAATGCTTAAATTACCCCTTTCCCCCCAGCTCAGCCGAAAATCGATTGAAAACATCTTCGAGAATGATTTTGAAATAGCGAGACAACGTTAGCCAAAAATTTAATTCATTATAAACTTTGCTCAATCCTCACATCTATAAACCTGTTTATTGGTGTACACACAAAATGTATTTCATGGTATATTTGACATACGGACGCTAAATATTAATACAGAAAAGAGAAAGAAATAACAAAATAAAGATGAGGAAATACTCCTAATTATGGAAAGAACGTTCGTTCTGCTGCACTGAACTGACGGCTGTGGTGCTCATTGTTGTCGACAGAAATAAGTAAGATGAATATACGAATCGCTTAGCAAACGTAAAATGAAATAGTTTCGAAATTTCTAACAGAAATTTCAGGAAAAATTAAAATTTCTGATAGATAGGAAGTTCACACCGAAATGCTGCAGGCCCTATGACAGAGATGCAAAATGATGTGACACATTTACTCTAAATTCTTTTACAGTTTTAGAGTTTTTGATATGCTGGGGAAGCTTGTTCCACAAAAAAGCTCCAGAAACTGAGAGAGCTTTTTGTCCCACGTTAGATGAACGGTAACTGACTAAAACATCGTTCCTCCGGTTTGGTCTTTCGTTTGGGATATTAGATGGAAAAAATTTTACCACCTCTGCATTACTTTGGGGGAGGTACAGAGAGGAGAATACTCGTCGAACTTTCTGGATTATGAATCTGTTCGGTATTGGGATCCAGTCGAGTTTTCTTAAAAGAGGGGTGACATGATCGTATTTATTGAAATTTCCTTTGCATACCACTTTGGCGGCGAAGTTTACACATTTTTGCAACTCTTCCTGACGACATTGAGGTAAATCTCCCCACACAAGACTGCAGTAGTCCAGACGCGATAAAACTAAAGACTGAATCACTAATAACCTAGAGTTTTCGTCAAGTGTGTTCTTTATACGATGAAAGAACATTAAGGTTCCGTTAATTTTGTTGCACATTGTTTCGACGTGTGAATTGAAAGTCATATTTTTGTCGAACCAAACACCCAGATTTTTAACCTTATCTACTGGTTTAATTGTATCGTCTCCAAATGTTAGCTTGAATGGTGGTAAATTTTCAGTCGCATTCTGTGATCCAAAAATAATGGATTGCGTTTTACTTGCGTCAAGTTTGAGCCCATTATGGTCATACCACAATTTCAGATTTCTCAGAAGGTTTTCAGCGTTGGCTTGTGTTTCTTTTAAATCCGCTGTTGAGCTTGTCATGGCAATTTGCACGTCATCAGCATACATTGAGATTTTTGTGTTTGCCGGCATGGTGGGGAAATCATTGATGAAAATTGAAAATAGGAGTGGGCCGATGATTGAACCTTGAGGAACGCTAAAATTATTTGGTATGAATGATGACATTTTGTTATTCAAGCACACTGCATGAGCGGTTTAGTAGGTAGCTTTCAAACCACTGAGTGTCTATTCTGAGGTTTGAAATTTTTTGTAGGAGTTTCTTATGCTCAACACTGTCGAAAGCTTTGGAAAGATCAAGCAATAGTAAGAGAGTTAATTTTTTTTGGTCAATATCATTGTAAATTTTTTCTGTTATGTTCAACAGGGCGTCCTGAGTACTGGTATTCCTCCTGTAAGCATATTGATTGCGATGCAGTAGATGTGACTCGTCTATGTAAGACGAGAGCTGGTTTGTTTTCACTTTTTCTAATATTTTGGACATAACAGGAAGGAGACTGATTGGTCTGTAGTTTTACGCTATGTCGATATCACCAGATTTATGTAATGGCTTAATAATGGATAGTTTCCATTGATCGGGAAACTTGTTTGTGACAATAGATGTATTTATTATCAAGCGAATAAGGGGTGCTGTGACAGGGAAGCTGTCTTTTATATGTTGGAGGCTTATGCCATCATGTCCAGTTGCTTTAGTATTCTTTAGTGAGTATAAGATTTTTCGTATCTCTATGACGCTAACTGGCTTTGGTCTCCACTTGTTGCTACTATTTGGGGATGAAACATCGCTTAGATTTGCCTCTGTAGATGTGTCTGAAATTGCCCTGGATACTTCATTGAAAACATCCTCGCCAACTTTTGAGAAGAAAGTGTTAAAGTCATTCGCCATTTTTGAGGGGTTGTTAAAAGTGCTTTTGCAGTCTGAATTTTTATACTGAGCAGCTTCTCTGATGATTTCCCAAGTTCTTTTAGGGTTTTGTTTTGCTGTCATGAGTTCTTTGTGGAAGTAGTCCCGTTTTGCTTCCTTAACTTTTCTTCGCAGGATCTTCTCATGATCTTTATATAATTTTCGACGCGTACAGTCTGATTTATTCAGTTTGTAATCACGCTGCAAATTTCTTTTAGCTCTGCTCAACTGTTTTATCTCATCTGTTATCCATTTAGAAATTCTTGGCTTAACTTTCTTCGTAGTGAAAGGTGCGCATTCGTTAAGAGCTGATACGAAATTTTCGTTGAAAAGCGAAACTTATAGATTGACATCATCGGTGTTTTCCATGCCTTGAAATTCACTCCATCTGTCTAATAGCTTTTCTTGAAATATTTCAGGGGAGTAGTGGTTTTTCATGCGATATGTAATGTAACTAGATTTCTGTTTCTCTTTTGCAATATTGATTTGACATTCTACCGAATGGTGATCAGAAAAGGACGGTAAGATTTCTGTGCTGAGTACTGCTTGGGGATTGTTTGTAATTGCTAGGTCAAGAAGAGTTTTAGAAGTGTTGGTAATTCGCGTTGGTTCTTGGACCATTTGAGAAAGATTAAGTCTGTGCAGCATCTTGCTTAGCTGATTGTTTTTATTTGTCAGATCCACGTTAAAAAATCTCCGAAAACATAGAAAGACTTTTTGCCTGCAGAGGTTGATCTAAGCGAATTTTCAATGAAATCTAATGTTGGACGAAGAGATGCTGACGGATGTCTGTAAAGACTGCCGATAATGAAAGACTTGTGTTTGTTTACTTGAACATTGAGCCAAACCATTTCTATGTCTTCGCATTTTTCTTTTATCGGAACTAAGGATGTAGAGTAGACATCTTTGATGAAAATGCATGAACCGCTACCTCTCTTACTCTTGACTTAGTCATAACGGTACAATTTGTACCCGGTAATGCTGAGATATGAGCGTTCGACTCGTAAATCGAGTATTGCACAGTATTGCCTGGTGTTGCCTGGTGTTGCCTGGTGTTGCCTGGTGTTGCCTGGTGTTGCCTGGTGTTGAGTTGATGTTGTGTTGGTGTGGCCTTGTGTTGTGTGCATTGCCTTTTGGGTTGGTATCGCCTTCCTTGTTAATGTGGCTTTCTTATTTATGTGACCTATATTAGTGTGGCCTTCATAATTAAGGTGACATGCTTTATTAATGAAGCCATCTTAATGGGTTGCTTCTTTGTCAATATGACCTTCTTATTTAGTGTGAACTTCTTTATTAATGTGACCGGGGAGCAGACTTTCACATTATATTAATGTGACCTCAATGAGTTGAGCGTTGAGTCGATGAGTCTTCCTTGTGCACGTGGTCTGGTGCTCCAGTAAGCATTAGTGTCCCCTCAATAAAAGCTCGTATATTATGTCTCGTTATGCTCATTAGCATCCTCTCGTACGAGCGCCCTTCTCTAGTTCATTGTTGATTTTACTTCCGTATGGAGTTCCTCTTAGTTGCTTATTAGTAATCATGGTGATTGTTGTGGGAATGCCTTGGAAATGCGTACACTGGGAATGCCTTGCAAATGCGTACACTGGGAATGCCTTGGAAATGCGTACACTGGGAATGCCTTGGGAATGCGTACACTGGGAATGCCTTGGAAATGCGTACACTGGGAATGCCTTGGGAATGCGTACACTGGGAATGCCTTGGGAATGCGTACACTGGGAATGCCTTGGGAATGCGTACACTGGGAATGCCTTGGGAATGCGTACACTGGGAATGCCTTGGGAATGCGTACACTGGGAATGCCTCGGGAATGCGTACACTGGGAATGCCACCTGAGCTGCATTTTACTCAGCTGTACAAAAGCGCGCAGGATTCGCTAATCGAACAAAGCCAAATCGAGCTTCCGTTGATCAACACTGCTGAACTTACCGGCCTTTTCGCGTGCCAGTCAATGAGAAGCTTGTCCGACACAGTGGACGGGGGAGCTGGTCACCTCGCTGGCGTTTGTTGCGCCGCTCACGCAAACATTGCGTGTTTGTGCTCGTGTGAACACAAATCAAAACATCAATGCCGCACATTATAAAGGTGATAAAACTCTTCTCTTTGATTCGTGAACTCTGATCTCCGCTGGATCACAAAGGATGATTTATTCCAATCAAAGAGATATTAATTAGTACAACATTAATACAATTTACACTTGTGATGCATGTCACGTGCATTTATTGACTGGCACATTTGTCGTGCATGTTCGTGTTGTGGACTCGCTCAAGTTTGATGCAGTGTTTCTTGTGATGTTTAAATAGATGCATTTGATGTCTGCGTGCAGTGTATTGTTTCAGTTCACTTCTCTCTACTTCATTATATAATTCATGAGCATGCTCACGTTTTCCAATATTTTGCTCTATGAAAGAATCGCATTTCCGCTGTGATTCTAATTGGTATTTCCTAAACCGAAAACGCATTTTCCGACTCGAAGTTGCATTACCAATGAAAAAATAGAAGTTGCCCACCACTAGTGACTATATTTTCTGTGCTCAGCCCCCTCAGGGGGACACAACAGTTATGTCAATGGGAATTAGCGCTCCCAGGGGGACTATGTGAGGGCCCGAGCCAAAGGTTAGGTAGGCTCCCTTTTTGTTGAAATAGAATAAGTTTTTGTTTCGTTACGGACCATCTTTTTCGGTTCACTGCTGTCCTGTTTTTCAGCACCTACTACTTTCTTCTTCAAACTTTTACTTGTTTCATGAACTTCTTTCCTAGCTTACTGTTTCTCTGCACCTTGTGCATAGATTCCGCGTTCCCTCAACTCCATACTAAATGGTGCGTTCCTATTTTCTCTCTTAGAACATCTTTGTCGTGGTTAAGGGAGGCTAAAACTTTCATATATAATAATAATAACTCAACAGGACGGGACCGAACAGGAGCGTTGTTTATTTCTGAGGGCATCAATGAGGGAGTGATACGAGGGCAGAATATGAGGGGAGCAGAGTTCGGTGAGGGGCAATGAGAGGGGAGCAGATTTCGGTGGAGGAAATATGAGGGGAGCAGAGTTCGGTGAGGGGAAATGTGAGGACAGAATGTGAGGGGAGCAGAGTTCGATGAGGGGAAATGTGAGGGCAGAATGCTAGGAGAGCAGAATTCGGTGAGGGTATATTACCGGCAGCTGCCTCACAAACACAAAACTGAACGAACTTTTCTGTTTGCGTTCATTAGACGAGCTATTGCTCTGTAACTGGGCGAGCGTCGTGGGAACGCTGGTGTGGGCGAGTAAATATATACCGCATATTAGAATTTTATAGGAGCCAGGTCTGCAGGGCTCTCTGCAGGTGCGCAGTCTGTGGTTCTGTCTGCATGGCAGTCTGCATTATGTTCCGGCACACATGTACTCCCGGCACACATGTACTCCCGGCACACATGTACTCCCGGCACACATGTACTCCCGGCACACATGTACTCCCGGCACACATGTACTCCCGGCACACACATACTCCCGGCACACACATACTCTCGGTACACACATACTCTCGGCACACACATACTCCCGGCACACACATACTCCCGGCACACATGTACTCCCGGCACACATGTACTCCCGGCACACATGTACTCCCGGCACACATGTGCTCCCGGCACACATGTACTCCCGGCACACATGTACTCCCGGCACACATGTACTCCCGGCACACATGTACTCCCGGCACACATGTACTCCCGGCACACATGTACTCCCGGCACACATGTACTCCCGGCACACATGTACTCCCGGCACACATGTACTCCCGGCACACATGTACTCCCGGCACACATGTACTCCCGGCACACATGTACTCCCGGCACACATGTACTCCCGGCACACATGTACTCCCGGCACACATGTACTCCCGGCACACATGTGTGGTAGTTCTGATGCCGTGGGGTCGCGGAATTTATATAAACTGGGCTGCGCGACCACCACTTCACCAGCCTAGCCAACGTAAAGCACGGGTCGTAGCGCTGCTACCTTATTTTCAATGCACTCCAGGATCCGTCTTAATCTATCAACCTATCTCCAGAGCATCCAAGGCTCGAATCAGCCAGCAAATTCCAAAGACGTCCCAGGCTTCGGTACAGTCGCCGACAAAAAGGTTTACCAAAGCGCACCCGAGCACAAAGTACGACCGAACTTCTCTTGACCACTTCGCACCAGCTTCCTGTTAGTTTCTAGACCTAAACTTATGGCGCTATTCTTAAATCCGGCCTTCATGGAAAACAACAAAATGCAAAACTTACGTTTATTGGTATCCACATTCAGGATATTACACTTTAAAACATACCACTTACGATAAAACCGGTCGGCATGACTGTGCTACATGAAACTATACAATCCTGCTCCATACATTTGGCGACTATCTTACGGCGGAGTCTTCTAGCACCGGACGTTAGCCTTTATTACTTGTCCTTGCTCAGACCCACCATATCACGCACAACGTAGTCACCGATGAAAGTATACACGGAGGAGTGCAAAAGTAGCCAAACCGACCTCTACAGGCTTCAAAAACTAACTCTCCTAACCTATCCTCGGCAACCCTCCACATGCTCTCGCTATTACGCGTAACAGGTCGCACGTGGATGTCACTTTCCAGAGTATACAAAACGCAACTACTAACAAACAAGACGCAACTAACAATAATAAGGATTCAAAATAGTAGCACACTACTATACATGTACTCCCGGCACACATGTACTCCCGGCACACATGTACTCCCGGCACACATGTACTCCGGCACACATGTACTCCCGGCACACATGTACTCCCGGCACACATGTACTCCCGGCACACATATACGGCCGACACACAGCCATAAGCACACCAATGCAATATTTAAAAATGCTCAATGATTACGGAAAAGAGTTCTAAGCATTTGATTGACATAATGTGCTTTAATATATTTCTTCTGTGCATTTGTACCGCAAGCGTACGCTTCTTAAATTTCTTTCTATCATTTCTGTATAGATTCATAGTTTCTAACGTTGTAGATCTTCGAAGAGTTGCTTCAACAATTTATTTGAAAAAATTGAAGTATTTTCTCCCTGTGTAACTGTTCTATTGAAAGAGAACTAAGCGATATTTATTAAAATATGAAGTAAAATATTTTTCCAGGATTTTAATTGGGTTTCAAGCAATGTTATGCATTGGAAATTGTTTTTTGATGTGGGTAGATGACTTTTTATGATCGACTTGTTCTGCGCATTAATTTTCTTCGTCCTACACTGACGAACGGTTTGTGGCGGTCAGAATAAAACCTGCATTTTATAAATGGAAATGACACTAAAATGTCAATAACTGCACACATTAAGCACCGAACCATCGTAATATATTTGTTATTTCTGAACAAAAATCTATTACGTACTTTTTTGCTAAATTTGGGCGTTGCGACAATATATGTACTCTCAAACAGGGCTGAAAGTTCTCTAAATCTCATATTTTGTTCCCGTTTACATTGCGTTCTCATTCCCGTTTACATATCCTTCCCGTTCCCGTTTACATATCCTTCCCGTTCCCGTTTAGATATCCTTCCCGTTCCCGTTTACATATCCTTCCCGTTCCCGTTTACATATCCTTCCCGTTCTCGTTTACATATCCTTCCCGTTCTCGTTTACATATCCTTCCCGTTCCCGTTTAGATATCCTTCCCGTTCTCGTTTACATATCCTTCCCGTTCTCGTTTACATATCCTTCCCGTTCTCGTTTACATATCCTTCCCGTTCTCGTTTACATATCCTTCCCGTTCTCGTTTACATATCCTTCCCGTTCTCGTTTACATATCCTTCCCGTTCTCGTTTACATATCCTTCCCGTTCTCGTTTACATATCCTTCCCGTTCTCGTTTACATATCCTTCCCGTTCTCGTTTACATATCCTTCCCGTTCCCGTTTACATATCCTTCCCGTTCCCGTTTACAAATCCTTCCCGTTCTCGTTTACATATCCTTCCCGTTCTCGTTTACATATCCTTCCCATTCCCGTTTACATATCCTTCCCATTCCCGTTTACATATCCTTCCCATTCCCGTATACATATCCTTACCATTCCCGTTTACATATCCTTCCCGTTTTCATTTACATATCCTTCCCGTTTTCATTTACATATCCTTCCCGTTCCCGTTTACATATCCTTCCCGTTCCCGTTTACATATCCTTCCTGTTCCCGTTTACATATCCTTCCCGTTCCCGTTTAGATATCCTTCCCGTTCTCGTTTACATATCCTTCCCGTTCCCGTTTACATATCCTTCCCGTTTTCATTTACATATCCTTCCCGTTCCCGTTTACATATCCTTCCCGTTCCCGTTTACATATCCTTCCCGTTTTCATTTACATATCCTTCCCGTTCCCGTTTACATATCCTTCCCATTCCCATCAACATTTGGTTGAGAGAAATAAACGCAACGCGCGTCCACACACCAGTCCTTTGTTGAGACATTTTCATACCTCGTTAAGTTATGAATCCACGCGAATCCTCCATCCAAATCCCTCGGCAATCCATCAAGTGACTCAGTTCTGCAGGGCTTGGTCCGGCAAATACAGAACTCGTAAAATAGAGAACCCCGCAAATACAGGACCCGTAAAATAGAGAATCCGGCAAATACGATACTCGTAAAATAGAGAACCCCGCAAATTCAGGACTCGTAAAATAGAGAATCCTGCAAATACTGAACCCGTAAAATGAAAAAATCATGCAAATACGGACCCGTAAAATCGTTCCGAACTCCGGGAACGTAGCGCGTGAACACACCGTCGCTGGGCGGACGAGCTCTCCCAATATTTGTCAGGAGCAAGCGAGGAAATATTCAGGGGCAAATTTGGGGTAAATGAGACGAGCGGCACAATGATGGTTAGGAGCGCCCCAAAGCCAATTATGGAGATGCTTCTTGTGGACTCAAGCCGATATTGCGCCCAACTTTAACCTTCAGCTCGCTGCCAAATTTTCCACTCATTCTGGCCATTTCCGAAATAATTTCGCAAAAGAATGGGTCGTAGAATGTTATTTTTTACGAGCCGGCCCGTATTAGAAGGATGATGTAATCGCCTCATTAACTCGCCTAAGGATGCGATTCTCGAGTTTCATTAGAGCGAACATTGTTGCTTTTTCATGATTGAATCCCCTCAGGGGGATACAACTGTTGTATCTATGGGAATTAGCGCTCCCAGGGGGACTATGTGGAGGCCCGTGCGAAAGGTTAGATAGGCTTTTTTTTGTTAAAATAGAATATGTTTTTGTTTTGTTACGGACCATCTTTTTTCGGTTCACTGCTGTCCTGTTTTTCAGCACCTACTATTTTCTTCTTCAACTTTTTTCTTGTTTCATGAACTTCTTTCTTAGCTTACTGTTTCTGTGCCTTTTCTGCGTAGATTCCACGTTTCCTTAACTCCGTACTAAATGATGCTTTCTTCCTGCCTCTCTTTGGATAGCCTTTGTTGCGAATAGGGAGGCTTAAACCATCTAATAATCTAATAAATCTTTCATGATTAAACATGCGTTGCTTTTATCTTAGAACGGAGAGATGCCGGAGCTTGTCAAACACAACTCTGGAATGCCGCGGTATTGAAATTGATGGCCGAAATTGTTATGAGTGACCGTAATGCAATCAGGGGACCTCGGAGCTCAGTGGTTAGGGACACTTACTCTGCTTGGCAGTCGCCGGTTCGATCCCCGACATTACGCGCTTGGTTTTCTTTCTGCTGAAAAAAGCCACAATTCCCCTTAAAACCAAATCCACATGGGGTATCGCAACAGTGTACTATCGGCGTTAATTGTGAGGTATTTACCACGTTGAGAGCGGTGTGACCCATCGGTTGCCAATGAGGGGGTTTATTTGATGGTGTTGACTCACCAGTAATCACAAACATAATTTTCATAAATACTCAATCAAAACTAAATGAAAGCAAGATCCATTTCTTGATTATTATTTTAAAACAAATCTTTAAAATTTCCTTTCAGTCTAATTGAGTGATGAACTTCGGTTGAACCCGCCGCACTTAATGTTAAAAACACAATGTGTGAAATGACAGGCGCCAACTTCATTGGAATGAAATATACTTCGTGTTGCTGGGTGCTGGTGTGAAGTTAATGGCAGGACACAGGAATTGTGCAGTAACTCTAAAACAGTCTTATCGCACTTCATCAGTTTTCGAGGGATGGTTAGCGATGTTAAATGACTCTACTGTTAATTAACTCTGCCTGACCTGAGGCTTCGAACTTTGTACCACCTACTATTGACCTTTGTACCACCTACTATTGACCTTTGTACCACCTACTATTGACCTTTGTACCACCTACTATTGACCTTTGTACCACCTACTATTGACCTTTGTACCACCTACTATTGACCTTCGTACCACACGAAGTCAACTGCAACACGTGGGGCGGACATTTGCAATGACTCACCGTGACGCTTGAGTGATTGGTTATTTTATTTGTGACGCATTTTTCCATACACTAGTACAAAAATTAAGTACCGCGGCGTATTCAAAAATTACCAAAAAATATTGCACAGCGGTCAGATAGGCCTAAAACTGTGGCCTATAAAGCTTGGGGCGATATGAAGCTCAAATCCATCACTTTTTGATAATAATCATCCCCTCCCTAGTTTATTTACGTAAATTGGCACTCCTGAGGGGAATATGCGAGGTCCCTAGCTGAGAGTTCGGTATGCCTTCGTTTTGTTGGAATAAAAGTTTTTTTATGTGTAGAACCATTTGTTTTTCGGTTCACCGCTGTCCTACTTTTCACCACCTACTACTTCTTCAACTTTTATCTCGTTTCTCGCACTTTTTTACAACTTTTTGTTGCTATACACTTTGTGTACAGATTCCGCCTTCCCTTACCTCCATACTTGTGCCTTCTACCTGCCTCTGTTTGGAACGTCTTTATTGCGGTTCGGGAGGCTTAAAATAGCATCTAATCTAATCTTGATAATTTTCTTAGACCTTCTGACCATAAATTTTCCATCCATAGAATGAAAGAGAAAGTACTCTGAACGACTAACCCTTTCTCTTTTCGATTAATTTTGCTGAACATTTTTTTTAATAAATCTTGTGAGTTATGAGGCAAAAAATAATCCAGACATGATAATGATCGGGCACTTTTCCAACACGTGTAGGAAATGTGAACATGAAACGGTGATGTTCCAGCAAATTTGGTTTAACAAAACCACGTGCATTTAGAGGGTGCATCATACGTTTAATATTAGCACTTGGACTGCGACGTGACCCACCGATGGTCACTGAGGGAATTTTCATAGCGCTACTGACCGACCATCACTCACAAAATCAATTTTCATAAACTCTTAACGCAAACTAAATGAACGAACAATCCATTTAAATGTTCTTTACTTTTCACACGTTCACTGCGTTTCCGCCGTCGTTATCGGTAGGTTTGGTTAGGTTTGGTTAGGTTGTATGTAGCAGAACTGGGAAACTAACTTTACCGCTCGAAATACGTTTTTATCCTCCCTAAGAAAGATGAAAATACAATTGCACGATAGCTTTTCTCCTCGGATGACGAGTTATTTTTCTTTGAAGATCGTGAAGCATACATATACATACGAAAACATACAAATCGTATACATACAAAATTATTTCCAGGGCGGAAAATTTTAATCTCGATCTCGTTATCTGGCGGGCGTCCAATATTCATTTGTTAAATGAGCGTCTCAATGAAGGGTCTCCGAGGGAACACGAAGTAGATTGCAGCGCAGCGATCTACCGGAGTAGATTGCAGCGCAGCGATCTACCGGAGTAGATACATAGATACATAAACATACATATACATACATATACGATCGCGCAGTTCAGTTATACATATACGTGAATGATCAACATGTCGAATGATACACATATGGCCCAATACGCGAGGAACGTTTGAAAAGAAAAATATCGAAGGGAAATTCCGTGTCGTAGAGGGAAGCTGAAATTATCGTTTTTCTTTGGAGTTTCATTTTTTCCTCAGTTTTGAGATCGGCCGCTTAACGCTGCGTAGAGAACATTAAAATTGCAACACAAAGAGCCTGCATTTCCAATTGAATAACTTCCAGAGCTTTGAGAGTTACGTATGCATTACGCATCACAGTAATTTTCATTTCGTAGAATAGCAGAGAATTTCTACTCTCCATGAAGATACACACGCACTCGCCATCATGCAATACGAATCACGCACAGATAGACAAACTTGTCGCGGTTTGTTCTCGTATCGCTAGAGTAGTCCGTTTAATGCTGCTTGATTCCAGTGAAACAGTCAGTTTCATGCAGCATTACAGCGCTAAAATAGCCCGTTTCATAAAGCTACTTATTGTTTGAACAGCTAGTTGTATGCGGCTTTGTATCGCTGAAATGACCAGTTGTATGCAACTTCATATCGCTAAAATAGCCAGTTTTACCCTGCTTTATGTCACTAAAATAGCCAGTTTCACACAGCATCACTTGATCAATACCCGAACAGCCGTCGCTGTCAGCTCCAGCACACACCGTCAGTCACTCAGCTGACGCCCGCAAATTGTCGGAATTTTTGACGGCCGAAGAAGTCATTCCATACTTCAGGGTGCGCTCGACGTCATGTCGTGTGCCTTCCGGACCTCCTTATCGACCCTAAAACTTTACGAGCACTTCTCTAAACTGCCAAAATTTGCGGATCTTGAACCTCCCGAGCTCTTGAATTTTCCCCCAAGGCCGTCGGCTAGGTTGAAGGAACAAGGTAGCTTCAGACCATTTTTTCATAGATCGTGTCGCAATGGTGACGTCATGGCAATGAACCAATGGCAGTGCTCATATTACATCTGGGAACACTGCTAACCTCAAATCTGGCCCCGCTATTGGCCTAACGACATGTCACAATGGTGACGTTGTTCAGTGTATTGGAAATGAAGCTTTTCTAATGGCCAGTTGAACAAGAGGAGATGTATTTTCCCCCATAGAAATTACTTTGCCTTGCTTCCGTCATGCGCAAGCCCTGTAACCAAAACGTCGTGGTGTGCCATAGGGTTCAGGCCGAAGTGGCGGCCGCTTCCGTTATTGTCAGCTAAATAATGCGAGTAAAGCTCGTATCAAGGCGAGTGAGGCTTGCATTAAAGGCGAGTTAGGCTCCCATTTAGGAGAGAGAGACTCGCACTAGGGCGAAAAAGACTCGACTTAGCGTCATGAAGACAAATTACGTTGGTAGTAACTGGTGTTTCATAAGCTGGCTCTCATAGTGAACTTATATTGTCACTTAAAAATAAACGGGCTTAGAGGATGAAGAAAAACCAAGCAACAAAATGGCACAAATGATCTGGAGAGTCACATTACTTAATAAGACATTGGGGTCGCATCAGTGAGCTTTGTAGCAGCAAGTGAACCTGTGACGATATTTCAGCTCCGTCACTCACACAGATAGATCACGTGCTGTTATGCCGACGTATTGGGGAGAAGAAAGAAAGATAGGTGTTTTATTCCAATCAAGCCTGATACATTTCATCTTGTACATTAATTTTTCAAATACCTTATAACGAACACCAAGACGCAATGACGGTTACCCCCGGTCAAGCCGGTACCTATTTTCGACCCCTGGGTCGAGTGGGGAATCGTGGCTGCGTACTTCCCTTTCCCAACGGGGAGAATCTCACTGAGGCCCTTTCGGGATTCGAACTGCTGACCCTTCCTATGAAGAGCGTGCTCTTTAACCACTCGGTCACAGTGACTTCGGTGCTAGGGAGCTTGTGTGTGTTGCGACAACTGCAGTCACGACTTATTGAAAATGTAAAACTATGATTACTTTAATCGGGAAATTTTGTTTCAAGGGTATGTTTGTTATTAAAAGAAAATTGTAGTTAGAAGAGTACTACGAATCAATGGTTATTTATGTTTCACACGTGGCCTTAGTAGCTCCACCGAAGCATCTTGCCTATAAAATAATGTGAGCCAGTCATCGTAAAAGTTAATTGTGTGATTTATTAGCTGTGGCATTTTATCATTCATACCCCGTTCAAGTAGCACATTTGATAACATCTTGTCGAGAGAGGATAGACTGCAAAATAAAAATTCTAATCAATGACGGAATTCTAAGGAAAGCTTAAGGAAACAATCAACTTTCAATTCTCGCTCTGAACAAAAGAAAAATTATGTGAGCCTTCAATGCTATAAAACCAAAACTTGTCTAATTTTCATTGCTGTATTCCAGTAAAAGACGCGATATAAAAGGGAAAAATGGGAAAAGTTATTTCCAGGGCAGAAAATTTTAATCTCGATCTCGTTATCTGGCGGGCGTCCAATATTCATTTGTTAAATGAGCGTCTGAATGAAGGGTCTCCGAGGGAACACGAAGTAGATTGCAGCGCAGCGATCTACCGGAGTAGATTGCAGCGCAGCGATCTACCGGAGTAGATTGCAGCGCAGCGATCTACCGGAGTAGATTGCAGCGCAGCGATATACCGGAGTAGATTGCTCTCTACGTCGATGTAGGGGACAATCTCAGACTCGATAGCTGTTTCTTGATGTGAGATTACCGTGAGGTGAAGTGCTGTTACAGAGGAGAGATGTGAGGTCCCGAGCTCAGGGATAGGTAGGCCTTCCTTTTGTTGACATATATCAACACGTTGACTGCGATGGGTTAAACTGAAGTTCAACTCAATTTTAAAATCAAAAGTTGTAAGAAATTTTACAAGTACCGAACATTGACTGGGTCCAGTACATGCCAATAGTTTTAAAAGTTTGTTAAAACTTTTTTACACTACCCATCAATGAGTCGTATTGCTTGCAGCGTGGTGGGTGTTTTGTAAAGCACCAAATTTCCTGATAATTGCTGTCCTTTTTTCAGCACCTTCTACTTTCTTCTTTAACATTCAGCTTGTTTCTTGACCTTCTTTCTCAGTTAACTGCTTTTTTGAGAGGGAAATCTTGTTAGGGACAATGTCTTATGCATAAATTTTGCGTTCCCCTAACTTCATACCTTCCTCCTTTTGGGAACACCTGAACTGTGGTTAGTGAGGCTTGAACTATTTTATAATTTATTCTAATGCTTTAACCTCGTCAACGCCTATACTTTGTTCTTTCACAATCTGTGATTGCTGCTCCGATTTGCTCTCCGTGCTCTCCGTGTTCTCCGTGGCACAGTGGTTAAGGGATCAGCCTTGTATGTTGGAGACGAGGGTTCGTACCCCGGCGCTGGCGCGGAGATTTTCCCCGTTGGGTATAAGGGAAAGCTCAAGCACAATACCCCACTCAACCCAGGTGTCGGAAATGGGTACCGGCTTTACGGGGGAACCATCATGGTGTCCTATATATAGTGTTAGTTATAAGACATTTGAAAAACCAATGCTTAAGATCATATGTATCAGGCTTGATTGGAAATAAAGCATCCCAAAGATACCGATGTTTTTTTTTTAATTAAAGCGACAACCTCATTTTTTAATGCTACACTTCTTTACCTCATTAACTATGAACTTATCTCATTTAAGATGAGTATTAAAGAACCTACCTCTTACAAAGAAAGCATTCTATGCATGGTGCGCCCGTTCATGTCGTCACTGACGTATACGACAATCGCTCATGTCGTCACTGGGCATGAAATTGTCGTACACGACCACCTCTAACACCTCCTCTTCGACCAGGAAATTGGCGACCAGAAATATGCAACATTTACGATCCCGCTAAAGTTTCCAATCATATATTTTGAAAATTTAACTCCCAGAAATTTTCGACCCGGAGTTAGCAAAATTTACAACGCCAAAAATTTGAAACCCAAATAATGCGAAATTTAGGACCCAAAATATTTTTTGCCCGAACTTTACGATCCAAAAAACTTTCAACCCAAAGTTACTCGACTCCAGAACAGGAGACGCATGGAGTGCTTCATACGTTTCTGGATTTCATGGAGGGAATTTGGAGAATTTGGAGGGAAACTTTGCTGCCGCGGAGACGAAAACAAAGCCCCATTTCATGGGCGGTGGGACTTTCCAATGAGGGAAGAGGGGAAGTTTTGGAAAATTTGGAGAATTTTAGGGGAACTGAAGCGCAATTTCTCCGGCGGTGACAAACTGCCTCACGCGCTCGGCTTTTGTTCCTCGGGGAACTTGTGCTCATTTGGGGAGTTTTGTGGGGACAGCTGCTGCAGCGCTGCAGCACTTGCAGCACTTGCAGTACTTGCAGCACTTGCAGCAGTAGCAACACCTGCAGCAGTAGCAACACTTGCAGCAGTAGCAACACTTGCAGCAGTAGCAACACTTGCAGCAGTAGCAACACTTGCAGCAGTAGCAACACTTGCAGCAGTAGCAACACTTGCAGCAGTAGCAACACTTGCAGCACTTGCAGCAGTAGCAACACTTGCAACAGTAGCAACACTTGCAGCATTTGTAGTATTCGCAGCAGCAGCACTTCCGGCAGCAATTCCATATGTGTGCCCGAAAGCATTTTTCCAAAACTCATTATACTTAAATTATATAGTTCTTCTTATCATACTAACAAAAATACTGGCAACTTTCGCAGCATCGCTACGCTCGTGTGGCCATGCGAATGGAGGCTGTATCCTAGCACCCGATCTCATCCCTTTACCGCCAAAGGGGATTTCAAAATCCACTTTCATAAACAGCTCCAATATATTGTATTTCTTGAGAAATTTGTGCCCTAGTGTGTTCTTCGAAGTTCATTGTCGAGTGGCAGTCACTTTTTCGTTGTGATGTCGGTGACTACATGATGCCGGTTCCAGTTTAGTGATGGTGGTTGTGATAACGGTAAAGTGAGTACAAAGTGCGGACGTTAAATGGTTAATGATGGTCGTTGTGATAACGGTAATATGAGTGTCAAATGCGGACGTTAAATGGTTAATGATGGTGGTTGTGATAACGGTAATATGAGTGCAAAATGTGGACGTTAAATGGTTAATGATGGTCGTTGTGATAACGATAATATGAGTACAAAATGCGGACGTTAAATGGTTATTGATGGTCGTTGTGATAACGGTAAAATGAGTAGAAAATGCAGGCGTTAAATGGTTTGAAGGAACATTGCACAGTCCTATTTTTATCACCATTCCTAGAAAGCCTTTCCAACCCTAACGTTTCCTAACAAGGGATCCACCGGTGGTCACTGAGGGGACTTTCATAATACTACCGACTGACATGCAGCCATCAACTCAATTTCCATAAACACATAACAATAATTAAAGAAGGCACGATCCAGGTAATGTGTGCTATTTTCAAAATTGCTCACTGCAATTGACTTCAAATTTCAATTGAGTTTTGAACTTTAGTTTTACCCATCGCAGTTAAGGTGTTGAAGAAAGTGATTAAGAAACAACATATTTGGGTTCTTTCTCAACATTTTACGCAACTATGAAGTTGTCATGATATCTATTATGATGTCTGCCAACCATGAATTTTCATGTAGAGACAACAATAAATTCTTGCGAGTTTTATGTGTAAACTCTAATAATAATATAGGGTTTTATTTTCATTTTTTTCTTCTCTTCTTTCTTCTTTCATATTTCCTTTATTATCTTCCTTGTAGCGGACGCGCTGAGTCGAGAATAAATTTCATTTTGAAAGTTCACTCAACTTTTCACTCATACCAGAGTCGCAATCACCAAGTCACAACCATAGTACTTACTCATATCATGGCTCGTACCGTGGCAAGCGTAGCCTACAGAGATGCGAGCGCAATCGCTGGTCAAACAAAACGTAGCGCGTTCGAACTCCACAGCGCAGTCCAGGTGTTTCTTCCAGATGGGAAACGCAAGGAAAGTTGTAACCCCTCATGAGAATACAACTCTTGTATCTATGGGAATTGGCGCTCTCAGAGAAATGTGTATTAGGTCCCGACCTAAGTGCTTAGAAAGCCTTCCTTTTGTTTGAATGGAATAGGGTTTGGATTTGTAACGGACCATTTCTTTAGGTTCATTACCGTCATATTTTTCAGCACCTACTAAGTTTTCTTTACTTTTTGTCCTGTTTCATTAACTTCTTTCTCAACTTGCTGCTTCTATAGGTCTTCTGCATAGATTCCGTGTTCTCTTTAGCTCCATACAAAATGGCCCTTTCCACTCCTCTTTGAAACGCCTTTGTTGCGCTCAAAGAGGATCACACTAACATCTAATCTAATCTTGTTCGGCCTACTGTAACCATCTTTGTGTCCTGGTAGAAATTGTATTAGAGTATTTCAAAATCTAATGTGATATTCAGTAACTTTATTGGATTAAAATACCGTTCACGGCAATAAAAACTCACGAAATGCTGCATTGTTAATAATATACACATGCAATCTTATCACATGGTGGCCACATTCCTTCTCATCTTTGCGTCTCGGCTTATGCAATTTAACTCTTATCATTTATTTTGATTTTCTTAACCCAAACTCTTCCAAATTTCTGAAATGAAATTCTACATTTTTCTCACTGTCTCCTCCCCAGCACTCGCCGTATTAACAACGTTCTCTAAAGTCTACTTTGCTCGCCAGCTGGCGCCGTCTTTTTGCTCCCGCTGTTGCCATTAAGTTTATCTGGCGACGTTGTCCCCTTCTCACCGTATCGTGGCTACCGAAATAGCGGTAGAGGCGGCTAGCCAATAGAAAGGCTTCATTTAAGATGCACTGGATTGCGTCACCATTGCAACATGTCGTTAGGCCAATATTGGTGTCAGGTTTGGGGCTAGCAGTGTGGTCAGATACAATTTGAGCGTTGCTATTGGTTCATTGCCGTAACGTCAGCATTGTCACACGGCATTTAAGATGCACTGGATGGCGTCACCATTGTCAGTTGTCGTTAGGCCAATAGGGGCTAAATTTGGGCTAGCAGTGTTTCCAGATGCTATATGAACGCTGCTATTGGTTCGTCGCAATGACGTCACCATTGCGATAAGTCATTATGCCAATAGCGGTGCCAGATTTGAGGCTAGCACTGCTGTCATATACAATCTGAGCGCTACTATATGTTCGTTGCCATGAAGTCACCATTACGACACTGTAGACAAAAGAGACTGGCGTGACGCTACCGTGTCTCTTCTACCGTTCCTCGCGCCGTCTTCGCTGAAGCCAAATCCGAGAGCGGAGTAATTACGTGGGGGAAAAGGCCCTGTTCTTATCTAAAAGTAAATGCTCCCCGTCTCACAGCCTGAGAGTTCGTTCTTCGCAGCACCAGTTGTGGTGTGTGTGGAGGGGCAGGCAGAAATTTGTGTTTTTGTTTATGTTGTTTGTTATGTACGGGTAGTACTTTTTGTTTGTTTAAATTTTTTTTTGCGGTACTGAACACTTGAGGGAAGAGATAGCCACCGAAAAGTCAATTCTCCGACATTGCGCAGTTGTGGTTTTCATTGCGTCTCCAGCATGTCATCCTCTCGAGATACACAATTTTTGTTTTTCCCAGACCATTCCTCACAATTAATCTTTTGTTTTGCTTCCCAATTATTCTCCTTGTTTTTTTTCCGTGTTTAAGCAAGCCAACTCGCAAAAATTTAGTGACGGACCCAAGCTCGTGGTGAGCGCCTGCCGGCTGTGCCACCCGTGATTCCCTCCAGCGTTCGACCGAGCTCTTCTTGCAAGAATTATGGTACGAATTATGACAAGAATTATGGCATGATTATGACAAGAATCATGACAAGAATTATGGCATGATTACGGCAAGAATTACGGCAAAAATTACGGCAAGAATTGTGACATGAATTATGGCAAGAATTAGGGCAAAAATAAAGACATGAATTATGGCAAGAATCTTGGCACAAATTATAACGGGAATTATGGCAAGAATTAGGGCAAGAATTATGATATGAATTGCGGCAGGCATAATTATGGCAAGAATTACGGCGAGAATTATAGTAGTTTCCGTGAAAAAGAAATAAAGTAAGTCGGTGGTAAGTCGGAGTTATGGCCGTCCCGCTGAGAGGTAAGGGGCCGTATTTTATGGAGGTTGTTTTATGGGCCGACCTGGTCACGGTCATTTATGGATATTATTATACGGAACTTAGAAATTAAGGAGTCCATTTATGGAAATTATGGAAATTAAGTGGAATTCCATTGATGGAAATAATGAGAAACTCCATTGATCGAAACTAAGGGGAGTATCATTCACAAAAATTATATCGAACTGAAACAGGAAACTGAATCTTGTGAAACAGGAAACTGAATCCTGGGATACAGAAAACTGAGACTCCTGAAACACGAAACTAAATGTCCTGAAGCAGAAAACTGAATCTTGTGATACAGGAAACTGAGTCTCCTGAAACAGGAAAATGAGTCTCCTGAAACAGGCAATTGAATCTCCTGAAGCTCAATTAAATCCCTTTTGAGCCCGTCCGGCAAAATCGAACGGTCTCGCACCAATTAGACAGTCCCGAGCCCGGATAATTGGTGCCGGGAACAATCATCCGTAGCCGGGATACTCGCCCTCATGTTGCCGGATGATGGGTCAATCAATCATCCCAGTGCGGTGGATGTGGCGATCCACAGCTCGGATAAATATTTAGCCAGTTTTTTCGCACCTGGATTGCGAGATTTATTCAGTTTTTTAGAAAGTTTCGATAATATTCAAAGTTTCTGTTTCAGTTGCTGTTTTGGGAAAAAAATGTTAGATTTGGACGTTTAATACGTGTGAACATCGAACGAACCGTCGGTTCAGATGGAATGTTTGGTGAGAAATGTTTGATTTATCATTCAATGCTTGAAAAGTTTGAAACTTTTCAGGAAAAGAAAGAAACATCCGCCAGAAATTGGCAGACTGTCTCGAGGCTGTGATTCATATCGACTTCTAGAGCCGACATTGCTGCTGCGAGTCGCCTAAAGTTCGGCGTGCGTAACTTATGACTTGACAGTTCAATATATTGCCTTTATGTCAACTTTGATACGAGCCAAGACAAACTGGAGCTCAAAAACCAGTCTAGCTTGAGACCAGCAGTTCGTTGGGAGGCGTGACAACTGGTGAGTGAAGACTGGTGAGTGAAGACTGGTGAGTGAAGACTGGTGAGTGAAGACTGGTGAGTGAAGACTGGTGAGTGAAGACTGGTGAGTGAAGACTGGTGAGTGAAGACTGGTGAGTGAAGACTGGTGAGTGAAGACTGGTGAGTGAAGACTGGTGAGTGAAGACTGGTGAGTGAAGACTGGTGAGTGAAGACTGGTGAGTGAAGACTGGTGAGTGAAGACTGGTGAGTGAAGACTGGTGAGTGAAGACTGGTGAGTGAAGACTGGTGAGTGAAGACTGGTGAGTGAAGACTGGTGAGTGAAGACTGGTGAGTGAAGACTGGTGAGTGAAGACTGGTGAGTGAAGGGACGGTGCAGTTTGTGGCGAAGGAAATTTACAAAGTATTTCATAGATGCTCTGTTAAATGAAGTCATCTTTTGCTCTGAACAAAAATACATTCAGTCTCATAGTGTGTGTACCTCTTTTTTTAAAAAGTAATACATTACCTAACATTGTTCGTCAACGTGAAACCACCCTTTTTCTCCAGTCAATATTAATGATATTATTTTCATTCACATGACACAAAAACAGGCCGAACTCCAGCAAAATGCAATCACTTCGAAGTGACATTGAACGCTGCCTCAGTTTACAGACGCACGCGTCGTGATATATCTATTTACTAAACAAACGCGGGCTCCAGGCGAGAAATGCGTCCTCCACCAGCACAGCGGAAGTTAAATCATCACACTGGGCAAGTGGAAATACAACTACTTCTGCACCCGGATATGTTCAGGGAGTTTTGGAGCATCTTACGTAAAATATTGCAGGGTTTTAGATCAAAAGAGGACTTTTTCGCTCAAAACACACCACGCTTGGAAATTATTGAAGAGCTATTCGATTGGGGTTGTTGCACATCAATTGATAGTACGAAACTTACCCCAACTCTAGGGAACAACACCAGTGCAACACACAGCTCGGTATGTTGTCTTTACAACATACCGAGTACAACATACAACATAACATATCGGCACGAGTGTTTACACAATCTCTCGTATATTTCCTTTTAATCAAATTAAATTTCAGACAGCAATTGAATTTCTGTCCCAATGTTTTTTTATTCTTTGCAGAGGCTTCGAATTAGAGCGGCTGGCTAGGCCCCTTGTGGTCATTGTACGACATCTTAGTGATAACAGCCTGAGTAACTTATATTGTTATAGAAATGCAGGAATATGAACGGTGTTTGTTCAATCACTTTTTTGGGATCGATGTATGATATGAAGGAAAAAATTCAACATTATTCTCAGAACACTTCCCTGAGTAAACAATGACTAATATAACTACGGGTGTCATTTCTCTGTTCTATTGTGAGAATGTAACAATGGGTGTCATTTCTCTGTTCTATTGTGAGAATGTAACAATGGGTGTCAGTTCTCTGTTCTATTGTGAGAATGTAACAATGGGTGTCAGTTCTCTGTTCTATTGTGAGAATGTAACAATGGGTGTAATTTCTCTGTTCTATTGTGAGAATGTAACAATGGGTGTCAGTTCTCTGTTCTATTGTGAGAATGTAACAATGGGTGTCATTTCTCTGTTCTATTGTGAGAATGTAACAATGGGTGTAATTTCTCTGTTCTATTGTGAGAATGTAACAATGGGTGTAATTTCTCTGTTCTATTGTGAGAATGTAACAATGGGTGTCAGTTCTCTGTTCTATTGTGAGAATGTAACAATGGGTGTCAGTTCTCTGTTCTATTGTGAGAATGTAACAATGGGTGTCATTTCTCTGTTCTATTGTGAGAATGTAACAATGGGTGTCATTTCTCTGTTCTATTGTGAGAATGTAACAATGGGTGTCAGTTCTCTGTTCTATTGTGAGAATGTAACAATGGGTGTCAGTTCTCTGTTCTATTGTGAGAATGTAACAATGGGTGTCAGTTCTCTGTTCTATTGTGAGAATGTAACAATGGGTGTCAGTTCTCTGTTCTATTGTGAGAATGTAACAATGGGTGTCAGTTCTCTGTTCTATTGTGAGAATGTAACAATGGGTGTCAGTTCTCTGTTCTATTGTGAGAATGTAACAATGGTTGTCAGTTCTCTGTTCTATTGTGAGAATGTAACAACGGGTGTCAGTTCTCTGTTCTATTGTGAGAATGTAACAATGGGTGTCAGTTCTCTGTTCTATTGTGAGAATGTAACAATGGGTGTCAGTTCTCTGTTCTATTGTGAGAATGTAACAATGGGTGTCAGTTCTCTGTTCTATTGTGAGAATGTAACAATGGGTGTCAGTTCTCTGTTCTATTGTGAGAATGTAACAACGGCTGTCAGTTCTCTGTTCTATTGTGAGAATGTAACAATGGGTGTCAGTTCTCTGTTCTATTGTGAGAATGTAACAACGGCTGTCAGTTCTCTGTTCTATTGTGAGAATGTAACAACGGCTGTCAGTTCTCTGTTCTATTGTGAGAATGTAACAACGGCTGTCAGTTCTCTGTTCTATTGTGAGAATGTAACAATGGGTGTCAGTTCTCTGTTCTATTGTGAGAATGTAACAATGGGTGTCAGTTCTCTGTTCTATTGTGAGAATGTAACAATGGGTGTCAGTTCTCTGTTCTATTGTGAGAATGTAACAATGGCTGTCAGTTCTCTGTTCTATTGTGAGAATGTAACAATGGGTGTCAGTTCTCTGTTCTATTGTGAGAATGTAACAATGGGTGTCAGTTCTCTGTTCTATTGTGAGAATGTAACAACGGGTGTCAGTTCTCTGTTCTATTGTGAGAATGTAACAATGGGTGTCAGTTCTCTGTTCTATTGTGAGAATGTAACAATGGCTGTCAGTTCTCTGTTCTATTGTGAGAATGTAACAATGGGTGTCAGTTCTCTGTTCTATTGTGAGAATGTAACAATGGGTGTCAGTTCTCTGTTCTATTGTGAGAATGTAACAATGGGTGTCAGTTCTCTGTTCTATTGTGAGAATGTAACAATGGGTGTCAGTTCTCTGTTCTATTGTGAGAATGTAACAATGGGTGTCAGTTCTCTGTTCTATTGTGAGAATGTAACAATGGCTGTCAGTTCTCTGTTCTATTGTGAGAATGTAACAATGGGTGTCAGTTCTCTGTTCTATTGTGAGAATGTAACAATGGGTGTCAGTTCTCTGTTCTATTGTGAGAATGTAACAATGGGTGTCAGTTCTCTGTTCTATTGTGAGAATGTAACAATGGGTGTCAGTTCTCTGTTCTATTGTGAGAATGTAACAACGGGTGTCAGTTCTCTGTTCTATTGTGAGAATGTAACAATGGGTGTCAGTTCTCTGTTCTATTGTGAGAATGTAACAATGGCTGTCAGTTCTCTGTTCTATTGTGAGAATGTAACAATGGGTGTCAGTTCTCTGTTCTATTGTGAGAATGTAACAATGGGTGTCAGTTCTCTGTTCTATTGTGAGAATGTAACAACGGCTGTCAGTTCTCTGTTCTATTGTGAGAATGTAACAATGGGTGTCAGTTTTCTGTTCTATTGTGAGAATGTAACAACGGCTGTCAGTTCTCTGTTCTATTGTGAGAATGTAACAACGGGTGTCAGTTCTCTGTTCTATTGTGAGAATGTAACAATGGGTGTCATTTCTCTGTTCTATTGTGAGAATGTAACAATGGGTGTCATTTCTCTGTTCTATTGTGAGAATGTAACAATGGGTGTCAGTTCTCTGTTATATTGTGAGAATGTAACAATGGGTGTCAGTTCTCTGTTCTATTGTGAGAATGTAACAACGGCTGTCAGTTCTCTGTTCTATTGTGAGAATGTAACAACGGGTGTCAGTTCTCTGTTCTATTGTGAGAATGTAACAATGGGTGTCAGTTCTCTGTTCTATTGTGAGAATGTAACAACGGGTGTCAGTTCTCTGTTCTATTGTGAGAATGTAACAATGGGTGTCAGTTCTCTGTTCTATTGTGAGAATGTAACAATGGGTGTCAGTTCTCTGTTCTATTGTGAGAATGTAACAATGGGTGTCAGTTCTCTGTTCTATTGTGAGAATGTAACAATGGGTGTCAGTTCTCTGTTCTATTGTGAGAATGTAACAATGGGTGTCAGTTCTCTGTTCTATTGTGAGAATGTAACAATGGGTGTCAGTTCTCTGTTCTATTGTGAGAATGTAACAATGGGTGTCAGTTCTCTGTTCTATTGTGAGAATGTAACAATGGGTGTCATTTCTCTGTTCTATTGTGAGAATGTAACAATGGGTGTCAGTTCTCTGTTCTATTGTGAGAATGTAACAATGGGTGTCAGTTCTCTGTTCTATTGTGAGAATGTAACAATGGGTGTCAGTTCTCTGTTCTATTGTGAGAATGTAACAATGGGTGTCAGTTCTCTGTTCTATTGTGAGAATGTAACAATGGGTGTCAGTTCTCTGTTCTATTGTGAGAATGTAACAATGGGTGTCAGTTCTCTGTTCTATTGTGAGAATGTAACAACGGGTGTCATTTCTCTGTTCTATTGTGAGAATGTAACAATGGGTGTCATTTCTCTGTTCTATTGTGAGAATGTAACAACGGGTGTCAGTTCTCTGTTCTATTGTGAGAATGTAACAATGGGTGTCAGTTCTCTGTTCTATTGTGAGAATGTAACAATGGGTGTCAGTTCTCTGTTCTATTGTGAGAATGTAACAACGGGTGTCATTTCTCTGTTCTATTGTGAGAATGTAACAATGGGTGTCATTTCTCTGTTCTATTGTGAGAATGTAACAACGGGTGTCATTTCTCTGTTCTATTGTGAGAATGTAACAATGGGTGTCAGTTCTCTGTTCTATTGTGAGAATGTAACAACGGCTGTTAGTTCTCTGTTCTATTGTGAGAATGTGACAATGGGTGTCAGTTCTCTGTTCTATTGTGAGAATGTAACAATGGGTGTCAGTTCTCTGTTCTATTGTGAGAATGTAACAATGGGTGTCATTTCTCTGTTCTATTGTGAGAATGTAACAATGGGTGTCAGTTCTCTGTTCTATTGTGAGAATGTAACAACGGCTGTCAGTTCTCTGTTCTATTGTGAGAATGTAACAATGGGTGTCATTTCTCTGTTCTATTGTGAGAATGTAACAATGGGTGTCGGTTCTCTGTTCTATTGTGAGAATGTAACAATGGGTGTCAGTTCTCTGTTCTATTGTGAGAATGTAACAACGGCTGTCAGTTCTCTGTTCTATTGTGAGAATGTAACAATGGGTGTCAGTTCTCTGTTCTATTGTGAGAATGTAACAACGGGTGTCAGTTCTCTGTTCTATTGTGAGAATGTAACAATGGGTGTCATTTCTCTGTTCTATTGTGAGAATGTAACAACGGCTGTCAGTTCTCTGTTCTATTGTGAGAATGTAACAATGGGTGTCAGTTCTCTGTTCTATTGTGAGAATGTAACAATGGGTGTCAGTTCTCTGTTCTATTGTGAGAATGTAACAACGGCTGTCAGTTCTCTGTTCTATTGTGAGAATGTAACAACGGCTGTCAGTTCTCTGTTCTATTGTGAGAATGTAACAATGGGTGTCAGTTCTCTGTTCTATTGTGAGAATGTAACAACGGCTGTCAGTTCTCTGTTCTATTGTGAGAATGTAACAATGGGTGTCAGTTCTCTGTTCTATTGTGAGAATGTAACAATGGGTGTCAGTTCTCTGTTCTATTGTGAGAATGTAACAATGGGTGTCAGTTCTCTGTTCTATTGTGAGAATGTAACAATGGGTGTCAGTTCTCTGTTCTATTGTGAGAATGTAACAATGGGTGTCAGTTCTCTGTTCTATTGTGAGAATGTAACAATGGGTGTCAGTTCTCTGTTCTATTGTGAGGATGTAACAACGGCTGTCAGTTCTCTGTTCTATTGTGAGAATGTAACAACGGCTGTCAGTTCTCTGTTCTATTGTGAGAATGTAACAACGGGTGTCAGTTCTCTGTTCTATTGTGAGAATGTAACAATGGGTGTCAGTTCTCTGTTCTATTGTGAGAATGTAACAACGGGTGTCAGTTCTCTGTTCTATTGTGAGAATGTAACAATGGGTGTCATTTCTCTGTTCTATTGTGAGAATGTAACAATGGGTGTCAGTTCTCTGTTCTATTGTGAGAATGTAACAATGGGTGTCATTTCTCTGTTCTATTGTGAGAATGTAACAATGGGTGTCATTTCTCTGTTCTATTGTGAGAATGTAACAATGGGTGTCATTTCTCTGTTCTATTGTGAGAATGTAACAATGGGTGTCATTTCTCTGTTCTATTGTGAGAATGTAACAACGGGTGTCAGTTCTCTGTTCTATTGTGAGAATGTAACAATGGGTGTCATTTCTCTGTTCTATTGTGAGAATGTAACAATGGGTGTCATTTCTCTGTTCTATTGTGAGAATGTAACAATGGGTGTCATTTCTCTGTTCTATTGTGAGAATGTAACAATGGGTGTCATTTCTCTGTTCTATTGTGAGAATGTAACAATGGGTGTCAGTTCTCTAACCTAATTCAATGTTTCAATAAATCGGATAAAAACTGGTTTGGTCCTTACAATGCACTCGAATAAAATCGGCTACCTAATAAAACATATATAAAAATTTGAAATTTATATAATTTTCTTTAGGATGGTTAAGTTCAAATGAAACATGCGTAGAACACATGTTAAACATATTTTGAGCTAATATCAGGACATGAACAAAAATCATTGATATAGTAGCACTTGGGTACGAAATTAATAAACACCTTCCACACATCCGCCCTCATGAAATGTTTGCTCAAGTATGCAAGAGTTTCTGGTAGGAACTGTACAAAGTAATTCCTTGAACACATTTCCTGCGAAGTGACCCACCGGTGGTCACTTAGGTGACTTTCATAGTGCTGCTGACCCACCTGCAGTCGCTAACTCATGTTTTATTAAAATTTAATGAAAGCTAAATCAAGGCCCGATCCAGTTAATGTTTGCTATTTACAAAATTGATTACCACAATTGACTTTAAATTTTATTTGAATACTGAACTTCAGTTTAACCCACCGCAGTTATCGTGTTGAACATCATCCCTGCATGCAGGTCACACACCTCAGTATGCTTGCATGGTCAATTTAGAAGCTTTCTTACTATCAGCATCGAAGGGATTCGGAAGAACAGGTAGAAGCTTTGTCATTATTAGGAAATGAATACAAAATACAAACACCTCCCTCCCCTCAACTCATGCCCCTCACCTCATGCCCCTCGCCTCATGCCCCTCACCTCATGCTCCTCACCTCATGTCCCTCACCTCATGTCCCTCACCTCCCACCCCTCACCTCATGTCCTCACCTCAGGTCCCTCACTTCATGCCCCTCGTATCATGCCCCTCACCTCCCGCCCCTCGCCTCATGCCCCTCACCTCATGCTCCTCACCTCATGTCCCTCACCTCATGTCCCTCACCTCCCACCCCTCACCTCATGTCCTCACCTCAGGTCCCTCACTTCATGCCCCTCGAATCATGCCCCTCACCTCCCGCCCCTCGCCTCATGCCCCTCACCTCCCGCCCCTCGCCTCATGCCCCTCACCTCATGCTCCTCACCTCATGTCCCTCACCTCATGTCCCTCACCTCCCACCCCTCACCTCATGTCCTCACCTCAGGTCCCTCACTTCATGCCCCTCATATCATGCCCCTCACCTCCCGCCCCTCATCTCATGTCCCTCACCTCCCACCCCCACCTCATGCCCCTCACCTCATGCCTCTTACCTTATGCACTCACCTCATGTCCCTCACTTCACACCCATCACCACATGCCCCTCACCTCCCGCCCCTTACCTCCCGCCTCTCACCTCATGCCCCTCACCTCATGTCCCTCACCTTCCACTCCCACCTCATGCCCCTCACCTCCCGCTCCTCCCCTCATGCCCCTCCCCTCATGCCCCTCCCCTCATTCCCCTCCCCTCATTCCCCTCCCCTCATGCCCCTCCCCTCATGCCCCTCCCCTAATGCCCCTCCCCTAATGTCCCTCACCTCATGCCTCTCACCTCATACCCCTCACCTCATGCCCCTCACATCATGCCCCTCACATCATGCCCCTCACATCATGCCCCTCACCTCATGCCCCTCACCTCATGCCCCTCACTTCATGCCCCTCACTTCATGCCCCTCATTTCATGCCCCTCACTTCATGTCCCTCACTTCATGTCCCTCACCTCCCGCCCCTCACCTCATGTTCCTCACCTCATGCCTCTCACCTCATGCCCCTCACCTCCTGCCCTTCACCTCATGCCCCTCACCTCCCGCCCCTCACCTCATGCCCCTCACCTCATGCCCCTCACCTCATGCCCCTCACCTCATGCCCCTCACCTCATGCCCCTCACCTCATGCCCCTCACCTCCCGCACCTCACCTCATGCCTTTCAACCCTCACCTCACCCGTCCCCCTGCCCCTCACCCTGCCCCTCACCCTGCCCCTCACCCTGCCCCTCACCCTGCCCCTCACCCTGCCCCTCACCCTGTCCCTCACCCTGTCCCTCACCCTGTCCCTCACCCTGCCCCTCACCCTGCCCCTCACCCTGCCCCTCACCCCGCCCCTCACTCCACCCCTCACCCCGCCCCTCACCCCGCCCCTCACCCCGCCCCTCACTCAACCCCTCAACCCGCCCCTCACCCCGCCCCTCAGCTAATGCCTTTCAACCCTCACCTCACTCGTCCCCCTGCCCCTCACCCCGCTCCTCACTCCACCCCTCACCCCGCTCCTTACTCCACCCCTCACCCCGGCCTTCACCCCGCCCCTCACCCCGCCCCTCACCTCATACCTTTCAGCCCTCACCTCACCCGTCCCCCTGCCCCTCACCCCGCCCCTCACCCCGCCCTTCACCTCATGCCTTTCAACCCTCACCTCACCCGTCCCCCTGCCCCTTACTCCGCCCCCTCACCCCACCCGTCCCCCTGCCCCTCATCTTGCCCTTCACCCCACCCTTCACCCCGCGCGTATATCACAACCGGTTTTCGCAACGCAGAAACCGAAGGCGCAACTACCAAAACAGGTCCACGGAGGCAGTTTACGAGGCCGCTTTTGTGTTTTTGTTACCTCACTTGTGCTATTGTTGGTGGCTATTGTGCCTGTGGCCGCACAAATTGCTTCGAATATTTCCCGGCCAGAGCGAGCGGCCATTTCGGGGAACCTTTAATGGCGTCTCCTTCTTCTGAAAATGTGGCCTCTTCCGTTTCCTTTTCCTGGCCTTTTCCTTCTTCTTTTTACTGGCCTTATCCCTCTCAATTTCCTGGCCTTTTCCTTCTCATTTTCCTGGCCTTTTCCTTCTCATTTTCCTGGCCTTTTCCTTCTCATTTTCCTGGCCTTTTCCTTCTCATTTTCCTGGCCTTTTCCTTCTCATTTTCCTGGCCTTTTCCTTCTCATTTTCCTGGCCTTTTCCTTCTTCTTTTTCCTGGCCTTTTCCTTCTCATTTTCCTGGCCTTTTCCTTCTCATTTTCCTGGCCTTTTCCTTCTCATTTTCCTGGCCTTTTCCTTCTCATTTTCCTGGCCTTTTCCTTCTCATTTTCCTGGCCTTTTCCTTCTCATTTTCCTGGCCTTTTCCTTCTCATTTTCCTGGCCTTTTCCTTCTCATTTTCCTGGCCTTTTCCTTCTTCTTTTTACTGGCCTTATCCCTCTCAATTTCCTGGCCTTTTCCTTCTCATTTTCCTGGCCTTTTCCTTCTCATTTTCCTGGCCTTTTCCTTCTCATTTTCCTGGCCTTTCCTTCTCATTTTCCTGGCCTTTTCCTTCTCATTTTCCTGGCCTTTTCCTTCTCATTTTCCTGGCCTTTCATTTCTCATTTTCCTGGCCTTTCATTTCTCATTTTCCTGGCCTTTCATTTCTCATTTTCCTGGCCTTTCATTTCTCATTTTCCTGGCCTTTCATTTCTCATTTTCCTGGCCTTTCATTTCTCATTTTCCTGGCCTTTCATTTCTCATTTTCCTGGCCATTCATTTCTCATTTTTCTGGTCTTTCCTTCTTCTTTTTACTGGCCTTTTCCTCCCTCTTATTCTTTTGCCAGGTACTCTCAAGTTTGCCAATTTAGTTCCGCCGTAAATTCTCAAGTTTACCTTTTTAAGAAAAACGCAACCTGGCCACGATATTCAATGGGCATCTGGCAGCCCTGTAGTGTTGCCAGATGTTCAGTCCCATTAAAATAATATATTGTTTGCTTACGGCCATATATTACAAAAATTGGCAACCACAAAACTACCACCTCCACACCACCCCCTCCACACCACCACCTCCACACCACCACCTCCACACCACCACCTCCACACCACCACCTCCACACCACCACCTCCACACCACCACCTCCACACCACCATCTCCACACCACCACCTCCACACCACCACCTCCACACCACCACCTCCACACCACCACCTCCACACCACCACCTCCACACCACCACCTCCACACCACCACCTCCACACCACCCCCTACACACCACCCCCTACACACCACCACCTCCACACCACCACCTCCACACCACCATCTCCACACCACCATCTCCACACCACCACCTCCACACCCCCACCTCCACACCACCCTCTACACACCACCACCTCCACACCACCACCTCCACACCACCACCTACACACCACCACCTACACACCACCACCTCCACACCACCACCTCCACACCACCATCTCCACACCACCATCTCCACACCACCACCTCCACACCACCACCTCCACACCACCCCCTACACACCACCACCTCCACACCACCACCTCCACACCACCACCTCCACACCACCACCTCCACACCACCATCTCCACACCACCACCACCACCACACCACCACCTCCACACCACCATCTCCACACCACCACCTCCACACCCCCACCTCCACACCACCCCCTACACACCACCCCCTACACACCACCCCCTACACACCACTACCTCCACACCACCACCTCCACACCACCATCTCCACACCACCACCTCCACACCACCACCTCCACACCACCACCTCCACACCACCATCTCCACACCACCACCTCCACACCACCACCTCCACACCACCATCTCCACACCACCACCTCCACACCACCATCTCCACACCACCACCTCCACACCACCACCTCCACACCACCACCTCCACACCACCACCTCCACACCACCACCTCCACACCACCATCTCCACACCACCACCTCCACACCACCACCTCCACACCACCATCTCCACACCACCACCTCCACACCACCACCTCCACACCACCACCTCCACACCACCATCTCCACACCACCACCTCCACACCACCACCTCCACACCACCACCTCCACACCACCATCTCCACACCACCATCTCTACACCACCACCTCCACACCACCACCTCCACACCACCACCTCCACACCACCACCTCCACACCACCACCTCCACACCACCACCTCCACACCACCACCTCCACACCACCACCTCCACACCACCACCTCCACACCACCACCTCCACACCACCATCTCCACACCACCACCTCCACACCACCACCTCCACACCACCACCTCCACACCACCACCTCCACACCACCACCTCCACACCACCACCTCCACACCACCACCTCCACACCACCACCTCCACACCACCACCTCCACACCACCACCTCCACACCCCCACCTCCACACCACCCCCTACACACCACCACCTCCACACCACCATCTCCACACCACCACCTCCACACCACCCCCTACACACCACCCCCTACACACCACCCCCTACACACCACCACCTCCACACCACCATCTCCACACCACCACCTCCACACCACCACCTCCACACCACCCCCTACACACCACCCCCTACACACCACCACCTCCACACCACCACCTCCACACCACCATCTCCACACCACCATCTCCACACCACCATCTCCACACCACCACCTCCACACCACCACCTCCACACCACCACCTCCACACCACCACCTCCACACCACCACCTCCACACCACCACCTCCACACCACCACCTCCACACCACCACCTCCACACCACCACCTCCACACCACCACCTCCACACCACCACCTCCACACCACCACCTCCACACCACCACCTCCACACCACCGCATGACCACCCCATGACCGCATGACCACCCCATGACCGCATGACCACCCCACGACCGCATGACCACCCCACGACCGCATGACCACCCCACGACCGCATGACCACCCCATGACCGCATGACCACCCCACGACCGCATGACCACCCCACGACCGCATGACCACCCCACGACCGCATGACCACCCCACGACCGCATGACCACCCCACGACCGCATGACCACCCCACGACCGCATGACCACCCCATGACCGCATGATCATCACACGACCGCATGACCACCCCATGACCGCATGACCACCCCACGACCGCATGACCACCCCACGACCGCATGACCACCCCACGACCGCATGACCACCCCATGACCGCATGATCATCACACGACCGCATGACCACCCCACGACCGCATGACCACCCCACGACCGCATGACCACCCCACGACCGCATGACCACCCCACGACCGCATGACCACCCCATGACCGCATGATCATCACACGACCGCATGACCACCCCATGACCGCATGATCATCACACGACCGCATGACCACCCCATGACCGCATGACCACCCCATGACCGCATGACCACCCCATGACCGCATGACCACCCCACGACCGCATGACCACCCCACGACCGCATGACCACCCCATGACCGCATGATCATCACACGACCGCATGACCACCCCATGACCGCATGATCATCACACGACCGCATGACCACCCCATGACCGCATGACCACCCCACGACCGCATGACCACCCCATGACCGCATGATCATCACACGACCGCATGACCACCCCATGACCGCATGATCATCACACGACCGCATGACCACCCCATGACCGCATGACCACCCCACGACCGCATGACCACCCCACGACCGCATGACCACCCCACGACCGCATGACCACCCCATGACCGCATGACCACCCCATGACCGCATGACCACCCCACGACCGCATGACCACCCCACGACCGCATGACCACCCCATGACCGCATGATCATCACACGACCGCATGACCACCCCATGACCGCATGATCATCACACGACCGCATGACCACCCCATGACCGCATGACCACCCCACGACCGCATGACCACCCCACGACCGCATGACCACCCCATGACCGCATGACCACCCCATGACCGCATGACCACCCCATGACCGCATGACCACCCCATGACCGCATGATCATCACACGACCGCATGACCACCCCATGACCGCATGATCATCACACGACCTCCTCCGTTTACTTTATTACAAAAAAATTCAAAGCTCAATCCGGGCGAGTCTATGGGGAAATTTCCCCACAACTAAATAATCCTTTCTTCTCACTTCTTGGAGATCGCTGGGGCTTTGAGAAATATCAAATAAATTTACAATCAATGTAAAATAAATGACAAATATCACACAAACCCGCAGATAATACAAGTAATTACGACCGCACAGCCTGCTGCTGCTGCTGTGTGTTAACAAGAATTGTATTAAAGTGCACGATGTTTTCCTTCTATAATTTCCCCTTAGGGGAGACAACTATTGTATCTATGGTAATTAGCGCACCCACGAGGGCTATGTGAGGTCCCGAGCTGAGAGTTAGGTAGGCCTTCTTATTGTTAAAATAGAGTAGGTTTTTGTTTTGTTACGGACCATCTTTTTTCGGTTCACTGCTGTCCTGTTTTTCAGCACCTACTTCTTTCTACTTCAACTTTTTCATGTTTCATGAACTTTTTTCTTAGCTTTCTGTTTCTGTGCACCTTGTGCATAGATTCTGCGTTCCCTCAACTCCATACTAAATGGTGCCTTCCTCCTTCCTCTCGTAGAACATCTTTGTCTTGGTTAATGGAGGCTGATACTTTCTTTTATAATAAAAATAATAATAATAATATGTGAAGGACCAACTTTGTTAAGTTCACTTCTGTCGTGTTTTCCAGAATCTACTTTTTCTTCAACTTTCATCATGTTTCATAAACTTTTTTTTATCTTACTGTTTCTATGCATCTTGTACCTAAATTCCACATTCCCTTATCACCCCACAAAATGGTGTTTTCATCTTTCCTCTCTTTGGGTTGCCTATGTAGCGGTTAGGGAAGCTCAAACTCTCATCTAATCCAATCTTCTATAACTTTTCAAGCAGCAGCGACTGAAATAACTCTAAAGAATTTCCCAACAGTGAACTCTGTCCCCTCGTGAGCTCATCAAGACATTCATCAACCCGTTAAGTGCGACGTGACCCGCCGGTGGTCACTGAGGGGATTTTGATAGTGCTGCTGACCAACCTGTTGTCACTAAGTCGATTTCGATAAATGCTTAATAAAAACTAAATGAAAGTGCGATCCATTTAAAAAATTAATCTCGAAAATTTATTCTAATTTGAGTTGAATATTGAACTTCAGTTTAACCCACCGCAATTAACGCGTTATTCTTTTCATTTTACGGACACGTCGTTTTTTCGTCCACTCCTGAACTTAAAAATGCAGGCAGCAAATTACAAAGTCATTTATCAGAAGAGTTTCCGTTGCACTACTTCCGCCATTTTCTACGATCACAAGAGGAGCTGCAAATACTGTATAGAAAATACTGGGTTGCAGGGACTGGACTCGAACCTGGATCTTTCTTGCGTGAAGTGTGATGGCCTATCTTGTGCGATGGTGAAGCAAACCAGCGCACAGCGTTAATTTTGAAACCAATTTATAAAAAAGATGATAAGCAGATTGGAATGAAGAAAAATTCTTTTCCCAAAACATATATCAAGATCAATTTCAACTAATTTCTTCAAATCATAGCATTTTCCCCTCGACTTTGCCTTGTCGTGCTGCAAATCTGCTCAAATCTTCTGCTGAAGGGTTTAATGGTGCGCCTTATGATATATAATAATTGCGTAGCATCAATGTTAAGAAAAATGAAAAAATATACGAGGCGTACTAATAGACAAACCACACGTGGCTTGCCAATAGTCTATCTCTGTCAAGGGTAGTTGAATGAGAAATGAAAAATATGCCCTAAAAATATGCAAAGCCCTATCACCACAAAAAACATATTTCATATCTTCTCGATATTCACCACATCATGCGGACATGGGTACATGGGATAAAATAGAGATACAGTGAAAGCCGGTTACCACTCATGATTGACAAATATCTACAAAATATTGGTAGAAATGGGTAAACAAACATATATTCAATATCAAAATTCATAGCTTGTACAACATACGGACAGAAAGATAATTTTACTACGATTCATATGCTCAAATTGCACTTTATTTCATTAATTATATATGACATTAATCCGATTCCCAGAAACGCCCTCTGGGGAAGTGATAGATCTACTTTTGAATCATTTCGCTATTGCAATAAAATTTAGTAACCGAATGGTTTTTGCGTAAAGAAATGAAATAGAAACATGTCTATCTATTTATGTAGATACATATATATACCTACACACGTACACACACATATTAATATATATACTTATTGAAAATAAAATATTAGAAAAAAATACATATATAAGATAAAAGATAGAAGCAACCTACCATCTACTACACAGAAAATGACAGCTGAGCTCACTGTAATCCTAAGAAATTTTTCGCATAAAAAAAAACTATATAGAAGAGAAGACTTCGAAAAACCTAAAAATGAGCTGATGAGCTGGTTTTTAATTTCTTCACAGAAATTTTTAAAAAAATCAGGTTATAGTCAAGAAGCAACACAACTCTTCAGCATTATACGGACATGTGTACGTGGGATAAAATGGAGTAACATTGTGGCCGGATATCACATCTGAGTGGAGAATATTCACAAAATTGGCACAAATAGGAAGATTAGGCCTTGATCCAAAATAATTTTAATTACAGAAATTTAGAGTTTTTTCCGATTTGAAAGTTCAGTGCTAGTGTGCGCTGAACGCACGGAAAAAATAAAAAGACTAAATGCAATGCTTAAATTACCTCTTTCCCCCCAGCTCAGCCGAAAATCGATTGAAAACATCTTCGAGAATGATTTTGAAATAGCGAGACAACCTTAGCCAAAAATTTAATTCATTATAAACTTTGCACAACCCTCACATCTATAAACCTGTTTATTGGTGTACACACAAAATGTATTTCATGGTATATTTGCCATACGGACGTTAAATATTAATACAGAAAAGAGAAAGAAATAATAAAATAAAGATGAGGAAATACTCCTAATTATGGAAAGAACGTTCGTTCTGCTGCACTGAACTGTCGGCTGTGGTGCTCATTGTTGTCGACAGCAATAAGTAAGATGAAGATGAATATACGAATCGCTTAGCAAACGTAAAATGAAATAGTTTCTAAATTTCTAACAGAAATTTCAGGAAAAATTAAAATTTCTGATAGATGGGAAGTTCACACCGAGATGCTGCAGGCCCTATGACAGAGATGCAAAATGACGTGACACATTTACTCTAAATTCTTTTCCAGTTTTAGAGTTTTTGATATGCTGGGGAAGCTTGTTCCACAAAAAAGCTCCAGAAACTGAGAGAGCTTTTTGTCCCACGTTAGATGAACGGTAACTGACTAAAACATCGTTCCTCCGGTTTGGTCTTTCGTTTGGGATATTAGATGGAAAAAATTTTACCACCTCTGCATTACTGGGGGGGAGGTACAGAGAGGAGAATACTCGTCGAGCTTTCTGGATCATGAATCTGTTCGGTATTGGGATCCAGTCGAGTTTTCTTAAAAGAGGGGTGACATGATCGTATTTATTGAAATTTCCTTTGCATACCACTTTGGCGGCGAAGTTTACACATTTTTGCAACTCTTCCTGACGACATTTAGGTAAGTCTCCCCACACAAGACTGCAGTAGTCCAGACGCGATAAAACTAAAGACTGAATCACTAATAATCTAGATTTTTCGTCAAGTGTGTTCTTTATACGATGAAAGAACATTAAGGTTCCGTTAATTTTGTTGCACATTGTTTCGACGTGTGAATTGAAAGTCATATTTTTGTCAAACCAAACACCCAGATTTTTAACCTTATCGACTGGTTTAATTGTATCGTCTCCAAATGTTAGCTGGAATGGTGGTAAATTTTCAGTCGCATTCTGTGATCCAAAAATAATGCATTGCGTTTTACTTGCGTTAAGTTTGAGGCCATTATGGTCATACCACAATTTCAGATTTCTCAGAAGGTTTTCAGCGTTGGCTTGTGTTTCTGTTAAATCCGCTGTTGAGCTTGTCATGGCAATTTGTATGTCATCAGCATACATTGAGATTTTTGTGTTTGCCGGCATGATGGGGAAATCGTTGATGAAAATTGAAAATAGGAGTGGGCCGATGATTGAACCTTGAGGAACGCCAAAATTATTTGGTATGAATGATGACATTTTGTTATTCAAGCACACTGCATGAGAGCGGTTTCGTAGGTAGCTTTCAAACCACTGAGTGTCTATTCTGAGGTTTGAAATTTTTTGTAGAAGTTTCTTATGCTCAACACTGTCGAAAGCTTTGGAGAGATCAAGCAATAGTAAGAGAGTTAACTTTTTTTGGTCAATATCATTGTAAATTTTTTCTGTTATGTTTAACAGGGCGTACTGAGTACTGGTATTCCTCCTGTAAGCATATTGATTGCGATGCAGTAGATGTGACTCGTCTATGTAAGACGAGAGCTGGTTTGTTATTACTTTTCTAATATTTTGGACATAACAGGCAGGAGACTGATTGGTCTGTAGTTTGACGCTATGTCGATATCACCAGATTTATGTAATGGCTTAATTATGGATAGTTTCCATTGATCGGGAAACTTGTTTGTGACTATAGATGTATTTATTATCAAGCGAATAAAGGGTGCTGTGACAGGGAAGCTGTCGTTTATATGTTGGAGGCTTATGCCATCATGTCCAGTCGCTTTAGTATTCTTTAGTGAGTATAAGATTTTTCGTATCTCTATGACGCTAACTGGCTTTGGTCTCCACTTGTTGCTACTATTTGGGGATGAAACATCGCTCAGATTTGCCTCTGTAGATGTGTCTGAAACTGTCCTGGATACTTCATTGAAAACATCTTCGCCAACTTTTGAGAAGAAAGTGTTAAAGTCATTCGCCATTTCTGAGGGGTTGTCAAAAGTGCTTTTGCAGTCTGAATTTTTATACTGAGCAGCTTCTCTAATGATTTCCCAAGTTCTTTTAGGGTTTTGTTTTGCCGCCAAGAGTTCTTTGTGGAAGTAGTCCCGTTTTGCTTCCTTAACTTTTCTTCGTAGGATCTTCTCATGATCTTTATATAATTTTCGACGCGTACTGTCTGATTTATTCAGTTTGTACTCACGCTGCAAATTTCTTTTAGCTCTGCTCAAATGTTTTATCTCATCTGTTATCCATTTAGAAATTCTTGGCTTAACTTTCTTCGTAGTGAAAGGTGCGCATTCGTTAAGAGCTGATACGAAATTTTCGTTGAAAAGCGAAACTTGTAGATTGACATCATCGGTGTTTTCCATGCCTTGAAATTCACTCCATCTGTCTAATAGCTTTTCTTGAAATATTTCAGGGGAGTAGTGGTTATTCATGCGATATGTAATGCAACTAGATTTCTGTTTCTCTTTTGCAATATTGATTTGGCATTCTACCGAATGGTGATCAGAAAAGGACGGTAAGATTTCTGTGCTGAGTACTGCTTGGGGATTGTTGGTAATTGCTAGGTCAAGAAGAGTTTTAGAAGTGTTGGTAATTCGCGTTGGTTCTTGGACCATTTGAGGAAGATTAAGTCTGTGCAGCATCTTGCTTAGCTGATTGTTTTTATTTGTCAGATCCACGTTAAAATCTCCGAAAACATAGAAAGACTTTTTGGCTGCAGAGATTGATCTAAGCGTATTTTCAATGAAATCTAATGTTGGACGAAGAGATGCTGACGGATGTCTGTAAAGACTGCCGATAATGAAAGACTTGTGTTTGTTTACTTGAACATTGAGCCAAACCATTTCTATGTCTTCGCATTTTTCTTTTATCGGAACTAAGGATGTAGAGTAGACATCTTTGATGAAAATGCATGAACCGCTACCTCTCTTACTCTTGACTCCGTTATAACGGTACAATTTGTACCCGGTAATGCTGAGATATGAGCTTTCGACTCGTGAATCGAACCATGTTTCAGATACGCATAAAATATCGATATCGTTAGTGATCAACATTACTCGTACGTCATCCATTTTACCATTGAGGCTGCGAGCATTTATGTGCAATATTTTGATATTATTTACCTCAATAGGCAGGTCTTTAGTGGAGTTATTGCATTTTTTAGGTCTAGCAGGGCATTTAGTGTTCGTCTCTAGGTCTTTATTGCCGCGTTCATTGTTTGTGGTTTCAGCTTCATATTCAATTTGATCACTGTTATTTAGTCACAAAATGGGGGAGGGAGCAACACGATTTTCATCACGCATTTTCAAGAGGGCGCTATAGTGGTCCTGTTTCCGGTGTATGTTTACGGGAGGACAGTTTATCAGAGCATTTGATGTAGGGGAGATTGTCGTCTTCCAAATCCCATTGTCTCTTTCATCAAATACGTGAATTGGTGTTCTCGTTAAATTAGAAAGTATTTGGGGTATGAGGTCTCCAACTGCGTGATCGAAGACTTTTCTATCGATGTATTTATCGATGAGTTGTTCGAAACTGCCACTGTTCTTGTCAACGAATTTTGCATACTGGTCCTTGTTTCTGGAGCTCTCAGTTTTGATGGCTTTTTTCAGAGATATATAATTCCATTTCGATTTTTGTTGTGAAGCAAGCTGGGTCGTTACGGCGTGGAGGAGACAGTGTCCGTCACCTACAGAGTAAGCAGGCTCCAATTTGAGCGATCGTTTCAAGTCGTCCAGTGTGTATGCAACGCGTGTGCAAATTTGATTCACTGTTGATTTTTCGGTAGCAGTATTAGTTTGGTCGTTCGACGGAGGCCCGGCAGAGGCATCAGATTTTTTTCGAATAATTTGATTTTCTTTGGAATAGTTTTGAATATCGGTATTCGCTTGACTTTCCTTGGTTCCTGCGTACTCGCTGGAAAGTTGAGAATTGGTTGAAAAGGAGGGCATGTCGCAATCACTATTTGTGTCTGTTGCAAGTAACGCAAATTTATTTTTCGTACTGACATTATATTTGTCTGAGATCGAATCAGGGAAAGGCTCAGGGTTATTTACGTTCCTCATGCTGTGGGTGAGTGAGTTACTCAGACCTCTGCTTGATGACGCAATCAATTTTGAAGGATTTGGTGTACCATGTGCAGTGAGGTGCATAGGCTTATATTCTTTTTGAAAGTCTAATTTGAGACTATTTGTCTCATTCCGTGAATTTTTCGATTCATTGGAATGATCTACAATTCCATTTATTGCTTGACATTTGTTGAAACGAGGACACTATGGCACGGTGATTCGCAATGTTGATTTCATTGCAAGTTGTTGAAGAAAACAGAAGTTCTCTTCCTGGGTCCGAGGCCATTGAAAGTTATTGAGTGCGTCACCATTTTCATTTTCTGGGTAAGTTTGAAATTGAATCAAGTTTAAGCCCAGGTTTTTGCAAAAATGCTTCGCTTTGTTGAATTCGTTTGCACTGCAAGCATTGGCAATATAAATACGAGAAAGTGCGTACTTTCTTACAATTTGTTGTTTGATTCGAGCAAGGTCTGAGGGCGAGTGGCCAGAGACCATCAAAACTTAGTATATAATTTTTAAATCTAGGCATGCAATTTACAGTATGGAGAAGGTCATCGAAGCGCCCTGATGGAACAGTTTTGATCCAGCACGAGCGATCGATGTCCTTTCTTCTGATCGTGCTTAGGATATTATCACCTAGCAGCAAAGTGTCGTAAGGTTCTCGACAATTGGAGTCGATTTCACAAGAGATACTAGCAGGTACCACAGGTGCAAGGTCTTGAGAACTTATATGTGAATTTAAAGCAAAAAGCTGTTCGGTTAGGTTCTGAATGTTTGATACTGTAGGGAAAATCGACGACGGGCTTGGAGGCTCACGTTGTCTTAGGGATTTATTGAAAAACGCTGTTGTTAGAGACAAATTGTGAATAATTTCATGAATTTTTTGAGAGCTTGTTATTCGAAGCGGGTGCAAGTAGCCATTAAAAGAAGCAACAGTGTTATTTTTATTGCTCTGTACTGGAAATTTTATTTTGTTTTCACAGCTTGCGCTCTGGGGTAATTTACTGCCAGTATCGGTTTGTGCGCGAAAATTATCGAACATATTATCTGGAGAATGAGAAAAGTCTACCACGCTTGAAATGTCCTTATTAGTAAAAACTATTTTTTCTTGTACCACTGATGAGGATGGTGTTTGTGTCCCCGCCGCTGGCGGACAGTTCGGAGCGTTGTTGTTGACGCAGAGCTGGGGAGCTGGCACGCTGTTTTGCTTGTTCAGATGAGGAGCAGGTGGTTGTGGTGCTGCGGCTGAGACTTCACTGCTTCGAACCTTCAAATGATTGCTGGAGGTTTGGCAGATATGTTTTCCCTCATCCGGCGATATTGGTTGCATAGTCTTCACTGACGTTGCTTCGGAAGGTGACACACATTCTCTGACGGGGTTACTGGCAGCTGGTAACAAGTCTCCCGTCTTTTGAGCATTAGAATCTTGTGCGTGAGAGGATGTAGGTCCCCTACTTGCAGGCACTTTGCTTGGTAAAGTCGTATTTTTACCCCTGAGAGAACCATTTTTTCGGGATGTTGTGTAGGGCAACATTTGTGCAGAGAACGGCACTTTCCGGCCTGCGAGGCGAGTCTCGTAGTGATGCATCATCGTGCGTTGTAATTGTATAGTTATGATGTTTTAAACTATTCGGTGTCAGTAGGGAAACGGAGGTACGAAACACAATAATTCTTCCGTGCACATTTTTCGTCTTGGCCACGTAGGAAGTGAACAAAAACTTCACTGAGATGTTAGACATTACCAAAAATTTATCAAATCAAACGTAATTTCTCTGGTTGCTTGGAGCGAAAAAGTTCATCAGGATTTGCCATGCTCTGAACAGTCAGAGAGACGGGAGGCAGGGGTACGGGAAGAGGGGGGGGGGGGGAGTGAACGGGTTCGGTGAGGGGTGATTGAGGGGACAAGGACACTTCAGACAGACAGGTCTATAGGTCGAGACTGGGCTGAGCACACCATTTCTTTCGTGTTGGTAGCACTGCTTTGTTAGCTTCGTACTTAAATTGCACTGTTTTATGCAGAAATAAGACAAAAGTTATTTTTTTTTCTTTTCGCAGTTCCACAGGTAGCAAACATATTCACTGATAGTAAAATTTTAGTATTACAGTAGTATGACAGAGAGTATGACAGAGCCCTCGTAAAGGTCTATAGTTTCAGACATGTACAGGGTTTCACATTTTACTCGCTCAGTTTTACAATATTTCACATTTACAATAATTGTTTTCCCTCTTCCCCGTTACACGTCACTATTTCATCAAAGTTTCTCGATAAAACGACAGTTACTTACAGGAAAAGGAATTTGAAACACAATTTTGTGAATTAAATGTCTAAATTAAGCGTCATATACACTCAACATGATGTTTTTTTGCAATAACAGATGAGAGAAACCGAAGATGAAAAAGTTTTTTATCCTTCTCAGATTTTACGTCACTAGTTAACCAACATTTTCCATAAAAAAAACAAGATAATAATGTAAGCCAATTTGGTGAATCAGAAATTGATTGTGTGCGTTAGAGATTGTTCAACATTCATGCTCTATTGTAACATAGAAATAGTTCACGAATGATGGTCACTGTTATTTTCCCAAAAGATGCGAAATTACCAGAGTACACTTTCTATTTTTTCTTCTATTTTTTTTAACATGGCAAATTATTTCCGAAAGTTGCTGGATCAAGTTTTTTCAATTTTTAAGTTTAAAAGTTCCTTCAAAGAAGAAGTTTTTTACCCTTCTCACATTTAACGCCACTAGTTAACCACTAGTTAACCTAATAAACATTTTTTCTTTCTTTCTTATTTTAAACGAGGATAATTGGCAATTATTTATTTCTGCCTGCCAGGCCGCAGCTTACACGTTGGCGGGCCCCTCAGGGGGATACAACTATTGTATCTATGGGAATTAGCGCTCCCAGGGGAAAAACGTGAGGGCCCGAGCTGAGAGTTAGGTAGGCCTTCTTTTTGTTGGAATAAAATGCTTTTTGTTATGTTAAGGACCACCTTTTTTCGGTTCACTACTGTCCTGTTTTTCAGCACCTCTGACTTTCTTCTTCGACTTTTATCTTATTTCATGAACTTCTTTCCCATCTTACTGTTTCTATGCCCTTTCTGCATAGATTCCTCATTTTCTTATCTCCATACTAAATGGTGCCTTCCTCCTTCCTCTCTTCGATACGCTCTATTTTTGCAGCGGTTAGGGAGGCTTAAACTAACTTATAATCTAATCTTACACGTTGGCGGGAGTGTGTGACTTGTGTTGCAACTTGAGATGTGGCCTGGAGCTCTGTGTGGTGGTTGTGTGGTGTGTGGTGTGCTGTGTGATTTTTGTGTTGCAACTTGAGATGTGGCCTGGTGATTTGTGTGGTGGTGTGTGGTGTGGTGTGTGTGGTGTGTGTGGTGTGGTGTGTGTGGTGTGTGTGGTGTGGTGTGTGTGGTGTGGTGTGTGTGGTGTGGTGTGTGTGGTGTGCTGTGTGTATTGTGGGGTGTGGTGTGTGTGGTGTGGTGTGTGGGGTGTGTTGGGGTGTATGGTGTGTTGTGGTGTGTGGTGTGTGTGGTGTGTTGTGGTGTGTGGTGTGTGGTGTGTGGTGTGCTGTGTGTGTTGTGTGTGGTGTGCTGTGTGTGTTGTGTGTGGTGTGCTGTGTGTGTTGTGTGTGGTGTGCTGTGTGTGTTGTGTGTGGTGTGCTGTGTGTGTTGTGTGTGGTGTGCTGTGTGTGTTGTGTGTGGTGTGCTGTGTGTGTTGTGTGTGGTGTGCTGTGTGTGTTGTGTGTGGTGTGCTGTGTGTGTTGTGTGTGGTATGTTGTGTGTGTTGTGTGGTGTGCTGTGTGACTTGTGTTGGGACTCGAAATGTGGCCTGGTGCTCTGTTTGGTGGTTGTGTGTTGTGTGGTGTGTGCGTATTGTATACAGTGTATGTGTTGTGTGTTGTATGTGCGGCGTGTAGGTGTGTAACGTTTGGTACATGTGTTGACTGATAGCTTTGTACTGCATATAGACCATGTATTGTGTGCATTATATGGGGTGTTTGCAACGTGTCTGTGTGTGTGTGGTGTATGGTTTGTATGTGTGAGTTGTGCTCACGCAGTCAGCCCCGTGTTTGTGCCAGGGTGAGCACAAACACAACACAACACACATGCGCCACACAGCATCGCTGCCAGACACAAGCCTCGTGTTCACTCAAGACGACGCGCCACTTTACCTGCCGCTGGAGTGTTGCTGGAACTTTTGTTGGCCTTACAGTTGCTTTTTTGCTTCCGTGTTGAGTGACGGTGGAGGTATGATCCTACTCACACACACGCACGCACACACACGCAAAAGCACACACACACACGCACGCACACGCACATGCACATGCACGCCTCCGTAACAAAGCACACACAAATTACGTGTTCCCTTAGTCGGAATAGTTACCTTAGTCCTTAGTTACCATAGTCCTTAGTTACCTTAGTCCTTAGTTACCTTAGTCCTTAGTTACCTTAGTCCTTAGTTACCTTAGTCCTTAGTTACCTTAGTCCTTAGTTACCTTAGTCCTTAGTTACCTAAGTCCTTAGTTACCTTAGTCCTTAGTTACCTTAGTCCTTACTTACCTTAGTCCTTAGTTGCCTTAGTCCTTACTTACCTTAGTCCTTAGTTACCTTAGTCCTTAGTTACCTTAGTCCTTAGTTACCTTAGTCTTTAGTTACCTCAGTCCTTAGTTACCTTAGTCCTTAGCTACCTTAGTCCTTATCTACCTTAGCCCTTAGTTACCTTAGACCTTAGTTACCTTAGTCCTTAGTTACGTTAGTCCTTAGTTACCTTAGCCCTTAGTTTCCCTCACTGAAGACGTGCGTAGAAGTTGTACTCAGGAACAAAGTTTCACAACATCCATCTCCATTATCCCGAAAATCTCCTCTAAAAGTCTCAATTATTGCGGCCAAATGCATCCATTTTCATTTAGGACCTCTGAAAATATGGAAGCGTTCTTCATTCGGTGAAATTCCCCTCGAAACTTTCAGTTGATTTACTGCGGAGAAGAGCTAAGGAAATAGACCCCAGCATGACCGCAGAAATTGTAGCTATTATTCTCCAGTAATTTCCGGAGGGGATTTTGCTGGGAAATTTATCACAAGACCTCCAATTTCTGGACGTCGAGTGAAGGGAAGAATTCCTGAGCTCTGAAGTCCAGCAAATTGAACTGAAGCTTAAAACACATGGCGGACGTTGTGGTCGAGTGGCTGACTTTATTCCTTACGAAAACGAGAGTTCCAATGGAAGAAAGATGTCTTCTTTGCCAATATCATAGAGTGAAAGATGTCTTCTTTGCCAATATCAGGGAGTGAAGATGTCTTCTCTGCCAATATCAGGGAGTGGAAGATGTCTGCTCTGCCAATATCAGGGAGTGGAAGATGTCTTCTCTGCCAATATCAGGGAGTGAAAGATGTCTTCTCTGCCAATATCAGGTAGCGAAAGATGTCTTCTCTGTTAATATCAGTGAGAGAAAGATGTCTTCTCTGCCAATATCAGGGAGTGAAAGATGTCTTATCTGCCAATATCAGGGAGTGAAAGATGTCTTATCTGCCAATATCAGGGGGGAAAGAGAATTTTTCGCCATGATCAGGAAGAAACAGATTTCTTCTTTTTCACCTTCATCGGAGAACGAAAAATACTTTTTTTTAGCCATAATCAGAAAGAAAACATTTATATTCACATACTGCTGAAGGGACCCGCGTCCAAATGATCTCAAATTCTCAACAGGGCTCCTGAGGGCTTACAAAGTCTAAATTCTCACCCAATTCAGCCCATTTAAGTCGAATTAGAATGTTTCTGCTGAACGCATTCAGACCAGCCGTAAATTTCTTGCATCCTGGAATAAAAGAACACTTTGCGCTAGCTTTCGTTTCGCAGGTTTATTGGCGGCACAAATTATAGCGTTTGCTTTCGTGGGACTAAAAATACAGCAACTTACTAGTGACATCAGCAGAAACTTTGAAAATTTCATTTATTCTTTACGGGTGAGACCCGTGTGTGATGTTTGTGTGTGCTTACGCCTAGTCTAAATAATCCTCTTACACCTCGTTTCCATGGTCCGTTTGCACCTGGTCTCTATGATCCGTTTGCACCATGTCTTCATGATCCGTTTGCACCTGGTTTCTATGATCCGTTTGCACCTGGTCTCTATGATCCATTTGCACCATGTCTCCATGATCCGTTTGCACCATGTCTCCATGATCCGTTTGCACCATGTCTCCATGATCCGTTTGCAAATTGCATTCAAAATAAATGAATTTCTACACGCGAGCACAAAGAAGCTGCCCCCAAACTACGTGGGATGCGTAGATAACAAAATGTTGCCAATGCGCTTTGATATAATTCCACTTTGGAGCTGAAACTTTTATTTCTCCTCTCAACCGACAAATGTGAGCTGAATTGTGCATTGTTTGTCTACTGTATTGCGTAATGTTTGTCTATTGTATTTGCAATTGTGTGTCTATTGTTGGTTTCAGCGCTTGCTTACCCTGAATTCAGCTCCATAGTTTGAGTTACTCTGAATTACTCTGAATTCAGCGGCGTTATTTATGAGTTACCTGGAATTACCCTGAATTCAGCACCGTTATATTTGATTTACCCGGAATTACCCTGTATTCAGCGTCATGGATTGAGTTACTCGGAATTACCCTGTATTCAGTGTCATGGCTTGAGTTACTCGGAATTACCCTGTATTCAGTGTCATGGCTTGAGTTACTCGGAATTACCCTGTATTCAGTGTCATGGCTTGAGTTACTCGGAATTACCCTGTATTCAGTGTCATGGCTTGAGTTACTCGGAATTACCCTGTATTCAGTGTCATGGCTTGAGTTACTCGGAATTACCCTGTATAATTACCCTGTATTCAGCGCAAAATTTGCTCGCGTTTCCTTGCTTCTCCGCAAAATTCAGCGAGGCAACGCTGAGACTAATTTCAATCGCCCCTATATTGATTATAGCAAAAACAATGATTGAACTAATTTGAAATAATGTTTTCTGTTAATGATGATAGGCAATAATATTAATAGTTATATTTTATTTAATTTAAATGTTATTGATATTATTTAGCTGAGATTTAGCGTAGGAACACACCTTGTGCATAGATTTCCTGTTCCCTCAACTCCGTTCCAAATAGTGCTTTCTATCCATTCTCTCCTTGGCACACTTTTGTTGTGGTTAGGATGGCTCAAACTAGCTTATTTAATCTAACAAGACGAAAATAATCTAATTAGACGAAGATAATCTCATCAGACGAAGATAATCTCATCAGACGAAGATAATCTCATCAGACGAAGATAATCTCATCAGACGAAGATAATCTCATCAGACGAAGATAATCTCATCAGACGAAGATAATCTCATCAGACGAAGATAATCTCATCAGACGACGATAATCTCACATAACGAAGATTATCTATTAGGACGAAGATAATTTAAAAATAATAAGAAATGAGTAACTAACAGGAGGACTAACTTATCTTGTCTAAATATGCGAAGAAGCGAGTCATTAAGAGAAAGACAATTATTTAATCTGAAAATTTGAAGGAATTATTAGTCTGACTATTCCAATTTAAGTAAGAGTTATGATTAGGTAAAGAAATTTGTTATAGGATTTCTCCTAACCTGTCACATGTGATGCACTGCAAATACACGCATCAGAATCTGTTTAATGAAGTTCGCTAAATCATTCATGCTTTATTTCCTAAATATTTAAAGTTCATTATTGATATACGTATAGTTCGTAGCTCTCTCACAAAAAATGTTCAAGTTTTGCAAAACTGTACACAGTTAACGAGAGCTCATGCTCTGTTTCGTTGAGGTATATTTACGTGTGTGAGGAGTATATGATTGTGGATCTCAGAACTGCTGTGGGCGAACACATGATTTACGGAAAGCAAAATTGTGTTGACATATAATTTGCAAAATTGTGTTGACAATGTCGACATATACGTCATAATGAAATCTTTTCGATATTCATTTGAGTACCGCATGCCTTTTTACGTGCCTGATTCGTGCTTCTTGTTCTGAATATGGCGAGACAGGCGCAGGGCATAACATTTTGAACGAGAAGGGGTTCGAATCCCCGTGCGAGCGTCGTATGTTTGTCAGAGCGTGCAGCTCCTCTGCTTATGTAGAAAACTGAGCTGACAGAAAATAGAAAGCTTACAGCCACGTTGTGTTTTTTCTTTTCATTACAACATGAGGTTTATTTAGCTGTAGCTGCGAACTACAGCTTCAGTAGCTTTAGACTACCAAGGCAGGGGAAGGAAACGCTCTGGTACGCACGTTTCAGTGTACTAGCCTCCGTCGGTTACAGACTTCCTCTTAAATCCAGCCGTGCCCGGAAGTCAGGCAAAAGCACGTAACAATAGCTTTCCGGAACTTGTAAAGGAAGAGCGTAACAACAGCTCCCGTAGCTCTTACTCACAAATCCAGTGCCACATTATAACGAGGCATATTTTGATATACAACAAGCCACTACTCAGTGATTAGCAATTCACTTCATCCCCCTGAAGTTAACACCTAAAAAATAGTGAACAAACTGACGCATATAAAACTAAAATGAAGAGATCAACAAAAGTCTTGTGTTCTTTTATTTAAAATAATTACTAGTTCCCATCTGCATCTAGCAACTCTGCAAGGCTGCCAAATGTTGGATGCTCAAATTCAATTCACGAAAACCTCAGAAATTCTACATTTAGGGCAAAAAAACGCCACATAGCACAGCACAGGATACGTGTTTGCTGCAGTGGGTTAAACTGAAGTTCAATATTCAACTGAAATATGAATTATCTTCAGAGAACATTTTTGAATATAACTAACCATAACTAGACGGTGCTTTCATTTGATTTTCATTGAGTATCTACGAAATTGAGTTATTGATTGCAGGTCGGTCAGCAACATTATGAAAATCCCCTCCGTGACCACCGGTGGGTCCCTTCGCAGGAAACGTGTTACGCTGTTCAAGAGACCAAAAATTAAATAATTCCTCGTTAAAGTACAAGTAAAGTTCTAACTCAAAAAATGCTTTGCTAGACTTCCATTTCGCCTTGACGAAAAAATAAGCATCATGTTTGTGCTCGTGGCGTCAAATGAACTTCTTCTCGAGGCGTACAACCAGAAATGTGTAGTGTTCTTTGTACTGAACGCGTAGCCTTCTATTTTTTAAAAGCCTGCGGAATATTGGTTGCTCTTAGTAAGCTGCTTACGTCAAACCTCACCGAATATTCCAGGTTTCATCATGCACGTAACTGAAGAAAAAAACCATGAGTGTTCCTTGATGAAAGAAACCTTACAGAGCACTCGCTGTTTCTCTCTTCAATTACGTGTAACACTTTTAATATATTTACCAATTTATGCGCTTTTCTGTTTTCAATAATTTTCTCTGCCGTAGCGTGTGCGATGAACTTCGGGGGAATTTTGCCTGCGGAAATTTCGCTTAAAATCTGCTGGAATTTCTAAAGGTTCAGTGCTTCTCTCAACAGCAGCACGAGGAAAGCTGGTTGTTTTTGGCCGCAACTGAAGGTTAGGTCGCAATTTGGAGTTTTAATGAGCCGCTCTGTTGTGTCTCCTTCCATTGCAGCTTCCTGAGCACTGTATCTGTGGTGCAGTGATGAGCATTGAGGCACAATTGTGATGCTGTGATATATTTACTGCATATGTGTTACGAATGTGATTACTGTAAAATATTCTCAATATCTGGGATAATCTTTGATCATTGTTCACTATTCACTGTATAATCACAAAATTTATGATACAATTTTAGAAATGTGATATAATTGTGATCACAATGATATTATCATTGTATGTGTGATACAAGTGTGAGTCCAGTTGTTGGATCGCTGATAAAAGTGTGATTCCAGTTATTGTATCTGTGATTCAAGTGGGATTTCAGTGATACATTGATTGTATCTGTTTTACGCTTGTACTCAGTATGGTACTATTTTTTTAATTTCGATCAATCTGAAGCTGGGATATGAGATGCGGAGTAATTCTTTATAGAGATTTATGGCACTGCAATTGTTGGATCCTGTGTTTCCTGTACAGGATACTGTGTGTCCTGTACAGGATCCTGTGTCCTGTACAGGATCCTGTGTATCCTTTACAGGATCCTGTGTCCTGTACAGGATGCTCTGTGTCCTGTACAGGATCCTGTGTGTCTTTTACAGGATCCTGTGTGTCCTGTACAGGATCCTGTGTGTCCTGTACAGAATGCTGTGTGTCCTGTACAGGATCCTGTGTGTCCTGTACAGGATCCTGTGTCCTGTACAGGATCCTGTGTCCTGTACAGGATCCTGTGTGTCCTGTACAGGATCCTGTGCGCCATAACAGCTGTAAAGTTGCAGCCCCCCATTCGAGGGTCCCCCCTTCCGAGGGTCTCCCCTTCCGATCCCCCCTATTCGAGGGTCCCCCCCCTCCCCCTGTTCGAGGATCCCCCCTCCCCCCTATTCGACGTCCCCCCTTCCCCCCTATTCGAAGATCCCCCTCCCCCCCCTATTCGAAGGTCCCCCTTCCCCCCCTATTCGAAGGTCCCCCCTCCTCCCTCTTCCATAATTCCGACCCTAGCCTCTAGAGCACCGGTCGAGGGTCCGTATTTCGCCAGCCCAAATTGGGCAATATTTTATCGTGCTCCCATGTCATCGACCGGCCTCCAAATTCCTGCAATTTATTTATTTATGCATTATTTATGGGCGAGGCGGCAGCCTGTCGTGTACGGTCACCTCTCGTGTACGGTCACCTCTCGTGTACGGTCACCTCTCGTGTACGGTCACCTCTCGTGTACGGTCACCTCTCGTGTACGGTCACCTCTCGTGTACGGTCACCTCTCGTGTACGGTCACCTCTCGTGTACGGTCACCTCTCGTGTACGGTCACCTCTCGTGTACGGTCACCTCTCGTGTACGGTCACCTCTCGTGTACGGTCACCTCTCGTGTACGGTCACCTCTCGTGTACGGTCACCTCTCGTGTACGGTCACCTCTCGTGTACGGTCACCTCTCGTGTACGGTCACCTCTCGTGTACGGTCACCTCTCGTGTACGGTCACCTCTCGTGTACGGTCACCTCTCGTGTACGGTCACCTCTCGTGTACGGTCACCTCTCGTGTACGGTCACCTCTCGTGTACGGTCACCTCTCGTGTACGGTCACCTCTCGTGTACGGTCACCTCTCGTGTACGGTCACCTTTCGTGAGGAATAATTGCATGAATCGCTCACACAATCGTGAGTTCAAAGAAAGAAGCGACAAGTTTTCTCAAACTTTAATAAGAAAGTTAGTTTAACTGCAACAGCTCAGTGTAACGAAGATATTCTAAGTGCTGTAACTGTGTCCGTAACAAGAACACGACAAAATCGCATAGTTTGATTTTATTTTTGTCTTCAGAGTTTAAATTGAATGATTTATTAAGGTTAGATAGTATAGTTATTTGATTTAAATGTGCTAGATCGCACAGTTAAAAGCAGGCGTCCAGGATAAGTCATATAATCTTGCCGACATATGCCAGGTTGAGCTGAAAGTAGGCTAACTGCAGGACAGAAGCTTGGCTCTATGAGCTAGGTGCCGGAAATTCCAAGTCAGCAGCGGCAGGGCAGCTGGCCATAAAGTCACGCAGGGAGCCTGGCAGCAGAAGGCAGACTGCCCCGATTCCACCACAAAATCCTCATCAAATTCCACACCCACGAGCGAAACAAAAGGCCAACACCCAGCACCAGCTGGAGGACAATTTAGAAAATGAAATAAATACAAATTGAATGGAAAAACACGGGTCGAATTACAGATGCATCAATAAAATTGAAGCGGTTATTTCTCATAGGATTCCCTAATTTATGTTCATCAAGGGAGTTGACCGAGCAGACCATCTAAGCGAAGGACTTGCGCAGCGACGAGAAGCACGTACTGTCGAAATGAAGTTACCCAACATTAGAAACCAGACTTCGACTATTACAAGGAACGGGTCAAACGATGAGTACAAATTTAAGGCAAAAAATTCAATGAATATGACGATTATGGCAATTAACAGTTAACTACTAACCTGAGCTTATAACTGGAACTCGGTGCATGAACTTTTCGGCGAAGAATGATTTATAAGGAAATTTGAGCCGAAATCTGCAAGGGGTAAGTTTCCCTGGCGTGAAGGATAGTAAGTGTAGAAGGAGATTTCAATTTTTTAGAAATTAGATATGAGAGTAATGTTTGATACCAAGTCGCTTGCGCAAGCGAGAAGCTAGATGAACAGAACTCGTTAAGTTAGAATAAAAATGATAGCCAAGACAGATGATTTTAAAATAATTTTAATTTGTGAACGTTTCGGCTTCAGGCTCAAGCCATTATCAACACCTGTAAAAGATAATTGGAATACAGAAGATCAGACATGGCTAAAGGACAAAAAGAATACAACTTAAAATAGTACAAAAGTAGTTAAAAAAGGAATGGAGAAATAATACTGCAATTCATTTATGAAAATCAGGCTATTTCTAACTGGAATGATGACAACATTGAATTTAGAGCTGGTATCAATTGTTTAATATAAAGAGATTCTAGTATATGCAGGTCGTTTTTATTTGAACAGAAACTCAAAATTGAAAAATCAGATTAGCTTGCTATTACACTACACTGCTCAGCGTGATCCCTAATGGCTGAAAAAGATGGCTTAGCTAACACTCTACCCGTTCTGGAGCTCCTACCAACGTGCTCGAAAATCTAGTTCTAAAACTACGCTGGGTGCAACCCACGTAGCTAGACCCGCACAGCGGGCAACAAAACTCATAGATTATGCGCGAGCACAGTTCAGTGGGCAGACGGTCTTTAAATCAAAAAAAACGATCCTATAGCACATTTGTTTGTCAATATTGGAATAAAATCTAAGCAGTTGTAAAATTTCTCCACCAGCTTTGAACGTCACTGGCTAGCTTCTCGGACTGTGCACCATAATAAAGCAGGTTACAATAGAATTTATTTTTCTCTACAGTTGTCTTAGAGTAGGTCGGTTTATATTTTTTGTCTAAAAATAGTCGTATTCTTTTAGAGATTAGGTTATTTGAAAAACCATTGTTGCTGAAAAAAGTTTGTAGAAAATTAAATTCATCATGCATATTGCGGTACGTTGAACTTATATAAAATGCGCGGTGCAGCAAGGTTTTAACGCTATTGAGCTTAAATCTAAATGAACAAAAGCTAAAAAAGCTAGTGCCTAAGCCCGTAAAGGTATTTTTCCTACAAACAGAAGTTACGAAACTTTGATTTAGTTTTTCCACGGAACAGTCTAGAAAGGCAAGCTTGTGATTAGTCTCACATTCCATCGTAAATTTCAAATTGGCGTGCTTGGAATTGATGTAGTCCAAGAATTTCATTGCATGACACTCCTCACGGAGTATAATAAAAGTGTCGTCAACATACCTCTTGTAAAAAATTGGCTTAAAGTCTAGCGGACACTCAAATAACCAGTTCACTTCATGATGACACATCAAGATATTTGCGAAAGTCGGTCCTAATGGCAGACCCATTCCTAAACCTTCTGTTTGCTGATAAAATCTACCTTGAAACATGAACACTGAATTCAGCACAGCCATTTCATGTGAGGTTTTAAAATAATTCACAGTCAAACATGACACTACTTAACTAGACCGATACAGGTACCCTCAGCAAATATATACTGTCTCATGTAGAGGCACATTAGTAAAAAGATTTTCGACGTCGTACGAGACCATAAAACAAGGGGTATCTATTTTCAAGTTACTGATTTCAGCGGCAAATTGTTGAGAATTCGTAACAGTTAACTGGTGAATCTTGCTGCACCGCGCATTTGATATAAGTTCATCGTATCGCAATATGCATGATGAATTTAATTTTCTACTAACTTTTTTCAGCAACAATGGTAATCCAAATAACCTAATCTCTAAAATGATACGGCTAATTTTAGATGAAAAATATAAACCAACCTCCTCTGAGACAACTGTAAAGAAAAAGAAATTCTATTGTGACTCGCTTTATTATGGTGCACAGTCCGAGAAGCTAGCCAGTGACGTTCAAAGCTGGTGGAGAAATTCTACACTTGCTAAGATTTTATTCCAATATTGTCAAACGAATGTACTATAGCATCGGTTTTTAGATTTAAAGACCGTCTGCCTACTGAACTGTGCTCGCGCATAATCTATAAGCATTGTTGCCCGCTGTGCGGGTGGGTTGCACCCAGCGTAGTTTTAGTGGGTTGCACCCAGCGTAGTTTTAGTGGGTTGCACCCAGCGTAGTTTTAGAACTAGATTTTTCGAGCACGTTGGTAGGAGCTCCAGAACGGGTAGAGTCTTAGCTAAGCCATCTTTTCAGCCATTAGGGATCACGCTGAGCAGTGTTGTGTAATAGTGAGCAAATCTGATTTTTCTATTTTAAGTTTCTGTTCAAATAAAAAAGACCTGTATGTACTAGAATCTCTTTACAATTAAACAATTGAAACCGGCTCTAAATTCAATGTTGTCATCATTCCAGTTAGAAATAGCCTAATTTTCAAAAATGAATTGCAGTATAATCTCTCCATTCATTTTTTTACCATTTTTTGTACCATTTTATGTTGTATTCTTTTTGTCCTTTAGCCATGTCTGATCTTCTGTATTCCAATTATCTTTTACAGGTGTTGATAATAGCTTGGGCTTGGAGCCGAAACGTTCGCTAATTAAAATGATTTTAAGGAGAGCGTCCCCCTTATGAATCCATGCTTATGAGATTTCTTGAGAAACTGGGATTTTTGCTGCTAGAAGAAGTGCAAGAGGTCAGGTACATCCTGTGAAAAAATGAGACTCGTACGTTCACTCGTTCGCCCGCTACGGGGGTTTAAAGAATGGGGGGGAGGGGAGGGGGAAGTGGTATTTTATCATGCTACACCTCTCCAATGGCATTTTCTTCACGGCGCTAAATTGCTATGTCATCTCCTATGGCTCTGGATTACTCTATAATGATTTCAGGGGGTCTAACTTGAACCAAAAATTTTACAAAATTTTTTATTTGAATTGTTTATGTTTCTTTGTTTTGCTTATAATGTAAACAACGGTTTTTGGGGTTTCGAACAACTTCTCCTCCTACAGTTTTCAAGCTACAGTAATGATTTTAGTATCATTGGATGCGGAAAGACACGGGCTTTTAGGGAAACTAAAATTTGTTTTCTCAAATTTCCATTTTTAACATGAAAATGTGTAAAAATAGGAAAAAAATGTACTTTTCGGATATGTACAATTTTATGACGTCATAACTCATGATCAATAAATAATTTTGGAATGAATTTTAGTTACCATAAAAGTCCGTGTCTTTCCGCATCCAATGATACCAAAATCATCACTGTAGCTCAAAAACTGTAGGAGGAGAAGATTTTTGAAACCCCCCCCCCCCCCCCTTCGAACTTCGTTTTCTTTGATTTCCCATTTTCTTTTCAAGAAAATTAAACTTTTGCTCTAAGCAAAAACGGTTCTAAATTTAATATCCCATCAGTATACCAAATTTCATTGTTCTAGGTTCAATAATAAAGAAAAAAGTCCGTATGGGGGACGCTCTCCTTGAATCAGCTATCTTTGCTATCATTTTTATTTTAAAACTTGCAAGAGTGTTCCAACCTAATTAAATCGTAGGTTTTTGGTTTTATTACGGACCAATTTTTTTTCGGTTCACTGCTGTCCTTTTTTGCTGTTCCTATTGCTTGCTTCTTCATCTTTTGTCTTGTTTCAGGAACTTCTTTCTTGCTTACTGTTTTCACGCACTCTAAGCGTAGATTCCGCGCTGCTCTAACTTCATATTAAATGGAGCCTTCATCCTTCCTCTCTTTGAACATCTTTGTTGTGGTTAAGGGAGGCTAAAACTTTCTTATTATAATTAATCGATCAGTCCAAGCAGCTCCTGTTATTGGAAGGAGGATTGAATACATTGATCACATCCCAAGTTCTTGACATTCAACACCAGGGTAATATAGGTAACATGCGTTAAGTTATGACCCTCATGTAAGCCTAGCTTCCCCCCCCCTCCCCCACGTATTTTGCCAGGCCGGCTGGCCGGCTGCAGCCTGTGATGAACTAGGCTCTCAGGGCTTCTATCTCACAGTTTCTTACTCCATCAGTTTTGTTATTCTAGATGAAACTTTGGCCCTAATTATAGTCCCGTCGTTTTTAAGACGCTTCTTAAGACTGCAAGGTTTTTTAGGGGTAGGAATGGTGAAGGTTGATATTCTCGGGGTAGGAATGGTGAGGGTTAATTTTCTCGGGGTAGGAATTGTGAGGGTTAATTTTCTCGGGATAGGAATGGTGAGGGTTAATTTTACACTCTGACAGAAACGGAGAGGGTTGTTTATTAACCCTTAGCTTTAATCTAAGAACGCATTGCATAAATGAGGGCAATTTTCGCTTGCTCCTCACAGAACTCAATACCTTAGATCCAATTTCAAGTTTTTCGTTGAGTGAAGAAACTCTTGCGATGTTTTCATGTTCGACAGGCTGGGCAGCGAGAGAACGCTGCTGTGAACCTCCTTTGTTTAGTATTTGATCTTGCGGTTAGCGAGTGAACTTTTCAAATGAATGTATGCTATACACAAAAACATTTATTTTTATAATATATATTTATTCTTGACAAAACATTTCTCTAGAACTTGCAGCCACACTATGTGTGCTGAAAATGATTGTTTCTCACCGCAGTCTGAAACGAATCGCGCATATTTGCATTATTTTTTGCATTATTTATTAACATGAATTGCTTAACCCCGGGAATGTGTTGCAACGTGTGTTCATCCCTCGATATTTCGTTAATCCTTCGATTTTTCGTTAATCCTTCGATTTTTCGTTAATCCTTCGATTTTTCGTCAATTTTTCGATTTTTCGTTAATCCTTCGATTTTTCGTTAATTCTTCGATTTTTCGTTAATTCTTCGATTTTCGTTAATCCTTCGATTTTTCGTTAATCCTTCGATTTTTCGTTAATCCTTCGATTTTTCGTTAATCCTTCGATGTTTCGTTAATCCCTCGATTTTTCGTTAATCCTTCGATTTTTCGTTAATCCTTCGATTTTTCGTTAAACCTTCGATTTTTCGTTAATTCTTCGATTTTTCGTTAATCCTTCGATTTTTCGTTAATCCTTCGATTTTTCGTTAAACCTTCGATTTATCGTTAAACCTTCGATTTTTTCGTTAATTCTTCGATTTTTCGTTAATCCTTCGATTTTTCGTTAATCCTTCGATTTTTCGTTAATCCTTCGATTTTTCGTTAATCCTTCGATTTTTCGTTAATCCTTCGATTTTTCGTTAATTCTTCGATGTTTCGTTAATTCTTCGATGTTTCGTTAAACCTTCGATTTTTCGTTAATTCTTCGATTTTTCGTTAATCCTTCGATTTTTCGTTAATCTTTCGATTTTTCGTTAATCCTTCGACTTTTCGTTAATCCTTCAATTTTTCGTTAATCCTTCGATTTTTCGTTAATCGTTCGATTTTTCGTTAATCCTTCGACTTTTCGTTAATCCTTCGATTTTTCGTCAATCCTTCGATTTTTCGTTAATTCTTCGATTTTTCGTTAATCCTTCGACATGAACAGGACGATACCAACTTAACACGTTCCCCACTTGGTGGGCCACATGCGTACTACAGGGTAAATTGCGCATTCACGTACCGGTACAGGCATTTCATGTTTTGTGACCTTTTAAACAAATGTTATCAAACGAGGTTTATGTTATCGTGCAATTATATTTTCTATACTTTCTGGAAATAATAGAATTGTATTCCAACACTAAAGTTGATTTCCCAATTCTGCTACTTACAACCTAACGAAACCAACCGTTACCGACAACGGAAACGCAGCGAAGGGGTTGCCGTAATTTAAGCTTTAATTTTGACTTGCGCTTTTTTATATTTTACTTCCTGCTTTTGCCAGCCTTAGGTACGTTGTGTTGTGACCGCCCCTTGAGGTGCACGAATTTTGTATCCTTGAGTAATATATAAAACAAATTCATCATAAAATACGTCAACATGTGCGCAATGTTGGCGCAATATGAAGAGGCGGCAACTTATCGTGGCCTGGAGCCATGCTCCAAACTACATCCCAGGAATCTCAAGGAATGTAACGAAGGCATCTCTAAAACGCTGTTATTATGACGGGAAATACTTGGACGTATATTGATACGTTGTTCTCATTCTGAAGACCAGAATGATGACGGGAATATATGCACATCAATGTGGTGTTTTCATTGTGTTCATATTCGTACTTTCGATGCATGAACAGAATGATGATGTGAATATATTCATGTCAATTGTGAATATATTCCCAATCAATTTCAATTGTGTTCATATTCGACTTTTGATGCATAAATTTTCATTGCAATTTGGCCTCTTCAGGGATTTGTCAGCAAAAATGAACCTTTTTCTTACCGAAAAGAACACTTTGTGTGAGGGTAAACAATGACTATTTAAAATCTGAAAATTAATTTAAATAGAAAATAAGAAAAAATAATTTATTTAGAAAATATTGTAGCTTCTTCCTTCGTCCTTCCTTTGCTGAATCGCCTTTGTTGCGGTTAGGGAGGATTAACATCTAATTTAATCGGTTCCAGGACTTCGAGTCGTTACTGTAGCAGTGGACTTTCTTGTGTTCAAAGTCGTCACATTTAGCATTTTTTTAAAAGAAAGCCGTTAGATCTGGTAATTTTGATAGCTATCCTGGTCAAGTTTTGCATCTTGCCGGCCAGTGATGTCACGCAACATTTTGTTCAGGTTCTCACGATCAAATTCGTGTTTTTGGCTAAGTTTACGTTTGGTCATCGCATCAATAAAAACGATCAAGATAAGTCTTTTTTATCTTGAATGATCATATTTAGTGTGTTAGGGTAAAATATCCCCATGGTAACTCATCACGATTGTCATTTGGTGATTGCTTTTTCTGTTCGTATTTTGTTCGGGAAACAGTCCAATTCGATTAGTTTTGACGGGATGTTGCTCATTCGCTGCCTTTCTAGCGATAGCTGTGTGTGTGTGTTTTATTTTTATTTTGCGGCCTGATTTTGCCAGCCTTAGGTACGTTGTGTTGTGACCGCCACTTGAGGTGGACGAATTTTGTATCCTTGAGTAATATCTAAAACAAATTCATCATACAATTCGTCAACACGTGTGTTATGTGATGAAGGCATCTCTAAAACGCTGAAACTGCCTCCCAATCGAACTGAGGGAGTCCCGTGGGAAACTGGCTGCCTTCAAATCAAGCTTGGATAGGTTCTTGGCGTCGTTCCCGGATCGACCTCCGACTCCGCATTACCACCAGCCTGCGGCGGGCAACAGCCACCTGCAGAAGGTGGCGCAGCTGCGGGTGGAGGAAATGTAGCGGCGAGTCGTCGTTGAGGGCGGTGCATCAGCATGGCCCGGGCCTGTCGGGCCCGAACTACATCCCAGGAATCCCAGGTGTTTGTGTTTGTGTGTGTGTGTGTGTGTGTGTGTGTGTGTGTGTGTGAACGTGTGTGTGTGTGCATGTGTACAGAGCAATACCTAATAAAATACCGGCAATTGCCCCACCTTCACGCAATAAGGGACGCGAACAGCGGGCAATAATTCGGTGCCAAGTAAGCCAGAGAGCTCAGAGCAGGCTCCAATTGGGCGCAATGTTGCAGCACTTCACCGTAATGTGAACACAACACACACACACACACACGCACGCACAACACATCTGGTGCCTGGAATTAGAACACGGCTCTATAGGCTGAGGAGGGGCCGGCCGTGCACATATTAATGTCTTCTTAATCTGATTTGTGGAGTCTGTTAAAGCGGTTTTGTTCAGTTTTGGTTCTTATGAGATATTTATTCAGTTAAAATGTACTGGAATTGTGCCATGCCAGGTAACGGTAACCATGGAAACACGAACTCCAGCTGGGCTTCGATATACACGAGTTGGGCTTCGATCCAAGCACCCCTCAGGGGACACAACTATTGTATCTTGGGAAATTAACGCTCCCAGGGGGAGCATGTGAGGTTCAGAGCTAAAGCTTAGGTAGGCCTTCCTTTTGTGTTGAAATAAAATAGGTTTTGTGTTGTTACTGATCATTTTTTTGCGGTTGACTGCTCTCTTGTTTTTCAGCACCAACTACTTTCTTCTAAACTCTTGCATTATTTCATGAACTTCTTTCTCAACTTACTGCTTCTAATGTCTTCTGCATAGATTTCGCGTTCCCGTATCTCCATCCTAAATGGTATTTTCCTCCTTCCTCTCCGTAGAGCGACTTTATGGTGGTTAGGGAGGCCTAATTAAACTAACTTCTAATCTAATCTGATCCGCTGCTTCAACATCCGTGTCATTCTCCTGTGTGTCACGTGTGTCCGTATCACAGTTTAGTACAAATGAAGTTAAAGATCTTGTGCACGAAATAATTTCCTCTGGAACCCAAATTGAAAGCAATGTTCTCTCAAAAAGTTTCTTACAAGAAAACAACGCAAGCCGATGTCGATGCAAGCTTAACTTCATAGCGTAATATAATTGTATTTTGTTGCTTTTCTCGTTTTTGTAGAACACGCTCTTGAAAGAGCAACTAGTGAAAATGCCGGGCTTCTGCTGGTACTGTGTTCACAACATTGAAGAGAGAAAAAATATAAAAACTAGGGTGAAGTTGTGAAGATGGCAATGCCTTTCTACTTATATTTTGAAAGCAGTCTCATCCATGAATAAAAACTTATTCCGACTGAAAACTTGTAGGCTATCTTTGCTCACATTTTAAAGCAACACATGCGGTCGCAGCACCACCCTGAGAAGCGTAAAGGGTCGTTTACATTAGGGGACATTTCGGCCGTGAGGCGCGACACGTGTGTACGAGGCTCACCATTGAGGCTCATATTTGTGTGTGTATACGAAGTTCCCTATTCGCCACGGTACTACGGTAGTTGCGAGGCTCTTGAGTGTCGTGCATTACAAATTCGATCATAGCGAATAGGGAACATCGTATATACACACACACACAAATATGAGCCTCAATGGTGAGCCTCATACACACGTGTCGCGCCTCATGGCCGAAATGTCCCCTAGTGTAAGCGACCCTCAAATCCTTAAACACTTTGACTGCGAAGTGAGCCATGTTTGGTGACGGAGGGAATTTACATAATGCTGCACACCAACCAGTAGTCACTAGCCCAATTTTTACAAGTACTCAATCAAAACTAAATGAAGCGTGATCCAGTTCATGTTTGCTATTTTCAACGTTGCTTAATACAATTGACTCTAAATTTGAATAGAATATCGAACCCGAGTTCTACCTGCGACAGTCAAAGTGTTAAGTCGACTGTCGCACGCTACAGTGTAGAAAAAACTGTTGGCCTTTCAGCATGACTTAAGCTACGAGCTATGCCGCTACGACCACGCAAATTGCTTGAAAGCCTGGCCTTTGATATCGCTCTCCTGCTTCACAGGGCGGACATTTGTGAGTCTTTGTCGTGAGTTTGTGTTGAAATCTGCTGATGGTGTCTTGCTGGTAGGGGAGATGAAAGTGTGTTGCGCAGCAGGCAATTATTCGTTGCCAGATTACATTTCACTAGTGTACACGGCTCGTCACTAGTGTACACGGCCCGTCACTAGTGTACACGGCCCGTCACTAGTGTACACGGCCCGTCACTAGTGTACACGGCCCGTCACTAGTGTACACGGCCCGTCACTAGTGTATACGGCCCGTCACTAGTGTACACGGCCCGTCACTAGTGTACACGGCCCGTCACTAGTGTGCACGGCCCGTCACAAGTGTACACGGCCCGTCACAAGTGTACACGGCCCGTCACAAGTGTACACGGCCCGTCACAAGTGTACACGGCCCGTCACTAGTGTACACGGCCCGTCACTAGTGTACACGGCCCGTCACTAGTGTACACGGCCCGTCACTAGTGTACACGGCCCGTCACAAGTGTACACGGCCCGTCACTAGTATACACGGCCCGTCACAAGTGTACACGGCCCGTCACTAGTGTACACGGCCCGTCACTAGTGTACACGGCCCGTCACTAGTGTACACGGCCCGTCACAAATGCCGGGATTGGATATTTTGCTAGAACAAACCTTGCAGACGTGGATGCCAAACAAATATATCCATCCCAACAGTACCCGCCATTAAAGTCAAACGGTTGCTGGTTAACAACAATTTCCCCAATACTCTTATTGATAAAACTATAGGTTAGTTTGGCGATCGAATTTTGAATAGTGACCATAATTTCAGACCTAACCAGTGGAATTTTAATATATTTAATGAAAATAAAATGCATAGAAATTACAAAATTGACGAACGTGTTTATGAAAATATTTTCAACACTTTCGTGAAACCCATAGATCCAGAGATGGAAGTTGAAATTTGTGTACTAAAAAAGTCGCAAAATCAGTGATCTCCTAGTAAGAAACAATATTTCCAAACCACGGGCCATCGACCTAGGCAGAGCCAATGGGATACATCAGTTCAAGTGTTGCAGGAGAGAATGTGTTTCAATAAGTGTTACATTGGCATGACTAGGATGACGCTGAAACAAAGATTAACTGCGCTCAAATATCAAGGTTCCATTTTAATCATTTTCGTATCGCTCATAGTTGGAAGCTCTCAAATGAATATCTGTACTCAAATACAAAAAATGAATAATATTGTAAAAAAGGAGCATATTGAAATACTAGAAGCAGCGCACATTCATAAGCTTAAACCAAGGAAAATACAAATTATTTTTGCTTACAAATTGTTCAGCGGGACAGTGGCTAAGACGTTTGTAACCCCCTGTAGTTCGTTAATTTTGTCTCTGTCTCTGATGTCGTTAACATGTGAATATCTAGTGCATCATAACCACTAGTCAACTGTAAATGTATCTTGTACAAAATTTGTCCTATCTAGTTTTCTGGCAATATGATTACCTAAATTTTTTACCCCGTCTGATGTGGCCTAAGTTTTGGGTAGACATAGTTTTACCAATGTGACTAAGTGTTTCTTTTGTTTTTACAACCTGAATATGATGTTAGCAACATCGAAACGTTGCCTTTAGAGACTCACAAATTTAAATGCTAACAATTGTGTGTTCTTTTAGTAAAGATGATGAGTGATTATCTTCGTATTTTAATGCATGTTGAATTGGAACAGCTTCGCAAGGTTGAGATATTGAAGAAGAAAAATAAGTCCTTAATAGAAGCCGCTACAAGTGCAGTGCTTTTACACCTTTCTAGCGAGGAGATAGTTAAATCTTCGGTGTAATTTCCGTAGGCTTTTGTACGAAAGTATTTACAATTACAAATAATTAGTGTACCGAGATGTTAAAAGCCGCATTTCACAAGAAATAAAGCAAAAAATGAAATATATCCCGTATGCTCAACACTCACGTATTACCATTCATACCTTTCATAAGTACGTTTATGTGAACAACTGTGCACATTCATAATTATCATCACTCAACGTTTGTGGAAACACACGCATGAGACTGTCATTTCTACCGCCTTCCGCACACAATTTTGATCATCTATGCCATTTTTACCGCCTGTGGCTTAAATTCAGCCATCACTAAAGTGCCGCCCATTGCAGCAGTTTTGTGTTTGTGAAGAGTTGAGTGCTGCAAAGTTTGTGCTCTGACGCGCGCAGGCAGCCGAGCTGGGAGGCAGCTTTGTGATGGCGGCATAATGGCCTGCCATTGTATTGGTAGCGGCTGTAGTGGCAGGGGCTGTAGCGGCAGAGGCTGTAGTGGCAGAGGGTGTAGTCTCAGGGGCTGTAGTGGCAGAGGCTGTAGTGGCAGAGGCTGTAGTGGCAGGGGCTGTAGCGGCAGAGGCTGTAGTGGCAGAGGTTGTAGTCTCAGGGGCTGTAGTGGCAGAGGCTGTGGTGGCAGGGGCTGTAGTGGCAGAGGCTGTAGTGGCAGGGGCTGTAGCGGCAGAGGCTGTAGTGGCAGAGGGTGTAGTCTCAGGGGCTGTAGTGTCAGAGGCTGTAGTGGCAGGGGCTGTAGCGGCAGAGGCTGTAGTGGCAGAGGTTGTAGTCTCAGGGGCTTTAGTGGCAGAGGCTGTGGTGGCAGGGGCTGTAGTGGCAGAGGCTGTAGTGGCAGGGACTGTAGCGGCAGAGGCTGTAGTGGCAGAGGGTGTAGTCTCAGGGGCTGTAGTGGCAGAGGCTGTAGTGGCAGGGGCTGTAGCGGCAGAGGCTGTAGTGGCAGAGGTTGTAGTCTCAGGGGCTGTAGTGGCAGAGGCTGTGGTGGCAGAGGCTGTAATGGCAGAGGCTGTGGTGGCAGAGAATGTAGTAGCAGAGGCTGTAATGGCAGAGGCTGTGGTGGCAGAGGCTGTGGTGGCAGAGGCTGTAGTGGCAGAGGCTGTGGTGGCAGAGGCTGTAGTGGCATAGGCTGTAGTGGCATAGGCTGTAGTGGCATAGGCTGTAGTGGCAGAGGCTGTAGTGGCAGAGGCTGTAGTGGCAGAGGCAGTGGTGGCAAAGAGTGGCAGAGGCTGTAGTGGCAGAGGGTGTAGTGGCAGAGGGTGTAGTGGCAGAGGGTGTAGTCTCAGGGGCTGTAGTGGCAGAGGCTGTAGTGGCAGAGGCTGTGGTGGCAGAGGCTGTAATGGCAGAGGCTGTAATGGCAGAGGCTGTGGTGGCAGGGGCTGTAGTGGCAGGGGCTGTAGGGGCAGAGGCTGTAATGGCAGAGGCTGTAATGGCAGAGGCTGTAGTGGCAGAGGCTGTAGTGGCAGAGGCTGTAGTGGCAGAGGCTGTAGTGGCAGAGGCTGTAGTGGCAGAGGCTGTAGTGGCAGAGGCTGTAGTGGCAGAGGCTGTAGTGGCAGAGGCTGTAATGGCAGAGGCTGTGGTGGCAGGGGCTGTAGTGGCAGGGGCTGTAGGGGCAGAGGCTGTAATGGCAGAGGCTGTAGTGGCAGAGGCTGTAGTGGCAGAGGCTGTAGTGGCAGAGGCTGAAGTGGCAGAGGCTGTAGTGCACAAGACAGCAGGTTGTGTGCACAAGGCAGCAGGATGTGCGCACAAGACAGCAGGATGTGCGCACAAGACAGCAGGATGTGCGCACAAGACAGCAGGATGTGCGCACAAGACAGCAGGATGTGTGCACAAGACAGCAGGATGTGTGCACAAGACAGCAGGATGTGTGCACAAGACAGCAGGATGTGTGCACAAGACAGCAGGATGTGTGCACAAGACAGCAGGATGTGTGCACAAGACAGCAGGATGTGTGCACAAGACAGCAGGATGTGTGCACAAGACAGCAGGATGTGTGCACAAGACAGCAGGATGTGTGCAAGACAGCAGGATGTGTGCACAAGACATGGAGGCGGTGTTTTGCATCACAGTTGAGGTTGCTGACTAAGACCAATCTTTTTCTGACTAAAATTCTCGGAATTCAGGATTTCTTCCAATAATTTTTGACTTGAAAATAACAACGTCAGTAACAGACGCTTAAACATTTTTGGACAATTTTATTTGAACGTAAAAATAATTTAGGTAATTCACAACCTCAGACTAACGATGATCATCAAGTGGTTGCATTACTTTTAGTTCAGTGTTCAATGAAAGCAATTTTTCTTTCGGTTCTAATGCTGTGCCGGCAGCATTCGGATATCAAAGTTCAAATTGCATCGTTAGACTTCAAACTTCAAGTTTCAGACTTCAGACTTCAAAGTTCAAGTTTTTAAGTTCACACGTCAGACCCTTCAGGCTTCTGACTTCATAATGTAAACTTCAAATTTCAGCCTTCAGATTAGAGGCTTGAGACTTTATATTTCACCCTTCAGACTTCATCACGTCAGTGTTTCCTCCTCCTAGCTGGTGATGGAGAGGTGGAGCCGAAGGCAAGAGGGGGGGCACTCTAGCCTACACACCCACGCACCCACGCACCCAGGCTCTCTCTCACACATAAGTGAGGGCATCAGTGAGGGCATCAGTGAGGGCATCAGTGAGGGCATCAGTGAGGGCATCAGTGAGGGCATCAGTGAGGGCATCAGTGAGTGCATCAGTGAGGGTATCAGTGAGGGCATCACTGAGGGCATCAGTGAGGGCATCAGTGAGGGCATCAGTGAGGGCATCAGAGAGGGCATCAGAGAGGGCATCAGTGAGGGCATCAGTGAGGGCATCAGTGAGGGCATCAGTGAGGGCATCAGTGAGGGCATCAGTGAGGGTGAGGGCATCAGTGAGGGCATCAGTGAGGGCATCAGTGAGGGCATCAGTGAGGGCATCAGTGAGGGCATCAGTGAGGGCATCAGTGAGGGCATCAGTGAGGGCATCAGTGAGGGCATCAGTGAGGGCATCAGTGAGGGCATCAGTGAGGGCATCAGTGAGGGCATCAGTGAGGGCATCAGTGAGGGCATCAGTGAGGGCATCAGTGAGGGCATCAGTGAGGGCATCAGTGAGGGCATCAGTGAGGGCATCAGTGAGGGCATCAGTGAGGGCATCAGTGAGGGCATCAGTGAGGGCATCAGTGAGGGCATCAGTGAGGGCATCAGTGAGGGCATCAGTGAGGGCATCAGTGAGGGCATCAGTGAGGGCATCAGTGAGGGCATCAGTGAGGGCATCAGTGAGGGCAACAGTGAGGGCATCAGTGAGGGCATCAGTGAGGGCAACAGTGAGGGCAACAGTGAGGGCATCAGTGAGGGCATCAGTGAGGGTATCAGTGAGGGCATCAGTGAGGGCATCAGTGAGGGCATCAGTGAGGGCATCAGTGAGGGCATCAGTGAGGGCATCAGTGAGGGCATCAGTGAGGGCATCAGTGAGGGCATCAGTGAGGGCATCAGTGAGGGCATCAGTGAGGGCATCAGTGAGGGCATCAGTGAGGGCATCAGTGAGGGCATCAGTGAGGGCATCAGTGAGGGCATCAGTGAGGGCATCAGTGAGGGCATCAGTGAGGGCATCAGTGAGGGCATCAGTGAGGAAATCAGTGAGGGCAACAGTGAGGGCAACAGTGAGGGCAACAGTGAGGGCAACAGTGAGGGCAACAGTGAGGGCAACAGTGAGGGCAACAGTGAGGGCAACAGTGAGGGCAACAGTGAGGGCAACAGTGAGGGCAACAGTGAGGGCAACAGTGAGGGCAACAGTGAGGGCAACAGTGAGGGCAACAGTGAGGGCAACAGTGAGGGCATCAGTGAGGGCATCAGTGAGGGCATCAGTGAGGGCAACAGTGAGGGCAACAGTGAGGGCAACAGTGAGGGCATCAGTGAGGGCATCAGTGAGGGCATCAGTGAGGGCATCAGTGAGGGCAACAGTGAGGGCAACAGTGAGGGCAACAGTGAGGGCAACAGTGAGGGCAACAGTGAGGGCAACAGTGAGGGCAACAGTGAGGGCAACAGTGAGGATATCAGTGAGGATATCAGTGAGGGCATCAGTGAGGGCATCAGTGAGAGAGAGCGAACGTATATCTTCTATGTAGTTTTGGCTCTTTAAAACAACCGCGCAAAACTCGGTCTATCTTCTGGCTCTTGCTCGTAAACGTACACTCAGCTAAGACCAAAATTTTTTCATGTCCATTGGCCACACATAATTAATATTAGAGACACTCAATTTAAGCCTCCTGCCAGCGTTAGACAGACAGAATAAAGACATTTTGTTCATATAACTATTTATCAATTTCACTCATTATTTAGCGATCACTATTTTTAAGATGTAATTATTGATAATCATTTTTAAACTGTAGCCATCCAACTCAAATTCCTGAATTAAATTTAAAATAAATTTTATCACTTGCCTCCATTCAAAAGATTTAAGAATACGATGCAGATTTGTTGTTCTTTGTTCATAACCTGAGAGTTTTTCGGCCTAAACAATAGGGAAGAAACTGTGAAAAACGTTTTATTCACACGCTTCACGATTTCACATATATTTGGTCTCAGCTAATTATGCAAACGGAAATATTGAATTTTGTGTGTACGCATGTGTGCATGTACATTTACATGTATGTATGTACATATATGTAAACGAATGTATGTGTGTATGTACTCTAGGTATGTAGATTTGTATATATGTAAGTGTGTATGTTTGTGTATGTACGCATGTATGTACGTGTACAATGCAACGCACTTCATCACAGCACATTCGCATCAAAGTTATCACAATGACTTCGGAAGACTTTGAGATAAGATTAAGACAAAGACTTCAAGCTATAGTCTTGTTCCAACTATTGCCCTCGAATACGCTCAGTTTGACTCATGCCTCCCAGAGTAAATAAATCCTTTTCTTTTACTTCACAGAGGCCGTCTTGAATAAAAACTCTGTGGAAACAGCCGCCACGTTTCATGCTCTCCCAGCTGATATTTCCGTGCTAAGGCACAGCTAATTCCACAAGTCTACGGAGCCCCGCACGCCACATCTCGAGGCTCCAGTCTTCTCACGTCGGAAAACTGGGCGGCGATCTTGCCGAATTTACGGGCGAATTTTGGTCGCAGTTTTTGGCCTTGGGGAGAGAAAGGAATTTGAAACTGAGCTTCCTTTTGCCACCACTTGTCATTAGTGGCAAGACTAATCCTTAGCCAATGACAGCTGTTGCCATTAGTGGCATGGCAGGTCATTTGCCAGAGTCAAGAGTTACCATCAAAGGCAGAGACAGCCATTAGCAAGTAGCAGCTACCTCCAATAGTGGCAGAAGTTGCATTAGTGGCAGGCCCGGTCATTAACAGGACCGCATGCCGCATGTCTGATGTTTAGTAGCAGTCTTCGAGTCTTTTTTCACGCGCAAGCAAGAATTTTCTCTTTTTCATGGCTGTTCGTGCGCACAACTTCCCGCAGCGCTGCCTTTCTTTTGTTCATTTGTAATCCGTGAACGCCTCGTTGGGCCTCTCTGTGCTGCTCTATGACCTCAACATTTTGTGCTGCTGTGAATTGTTTTGGTATCGCACTAGGTGTAGGGACAACATATAGTTGCAGGTATAGCAGGAGGTGCAGGGACAACGTGTAATTGCAGGTATAGCAGGAGGTGCAGGGACAATATACAGGGTGTTTCAAAAATACACGGCATAATTTCAGGTATGTATTTCCCACATGTAGACAATCAAAATAGTTCATTACAACATATGTCCGGAAATGCTTCATTTCCGAGTTATGGCCTTCACAACATTGAAATTCACCGGAACGTTTTTCTTTCCGCAGGTCGTTGCCGTCAAAGGACACATTAAGAGGGCACTCTGACAGATCATTCCTAGGCGAAGGTTAAATTCAGTGTTGTGTTTGGCGTTCGACTGTGTGTCATGTACACAAATCAGGAGCTGGCAGAGATGCACTTGATCTACGGTAAGGCAGACGGCAATGCTGCGCTGGCTCGTCGTTTGTACCAGGAGAGGTACCCACAGCGACAATGTCCAGATCGGAAGACATTTGTAAGTCTCCATCAGCGTCTGTGCGAGTATGGAAAATTTGACTCTCCTGGATTGGGAAGGGGACGACCAAGATCTACAACTCCAGAAGAACAGGAGGAGATTCTGGAGATTGTGAACAGAACTCCTTCCATCAGCACACGAAGGTTAGCGTTGCAAGTGAATGTTCCCCATACGACTGTCTGGAGACTGCTGAAAGAGTATCAATTGTATCCTTACCATTTGCAACGTGTACAGGCGCTGTCACCAGCAGATTACCCTGCACGAGTTAGGTACTGTCAGTGGTTCTTGCATCAATGTGCTGCAAATCCGAACTTTCCTGCCTTAGTATTATTTACCGATGAAGCACAGTTCACACGAGATGGCATAACAAATCTCCACAATCAGCATGTATGGGCGTATGAAAACCCAAATGCAACTGTTGTATCTCATCACCAGGTGCGGTTCTCCCTCAACATGTGGGCCGGTATCATTGGTGATCGGTTAGTTGGACCCCATGTACTTGTAAACAGACTTACGGGGCAGGCGTACACAAACTTCCTGGAAAACATCATACCTGATGTTTATGACGACACTCCACTGATCGATCGTCAGCACGCTCACTTCTTGCATGACGGCGCTCCTGCACACTTCAGTCGTACGGCTCGCCGGTACTTGGATCGAAGATTTCCTGATCGATGGATAGGTAGAGGTGGCCCAATTGCTTGGCCTCCACGCTCACCTGATCTGAACCCTCTCGATTTCTACTTGTGGGGCCATTTAAAATCATTAGTTTATTCGTCTCCGGTGCCTGATTTGGAATCCCTTCGGAATCGAATTGTGGCACGCTCTGAGGACATACGCAACATTCCTGGAGTGTGGGATCGTGTTCGCAGGTCAATGAGACATCGATGTGAGGTCTGTATTCAAGCAGGAGGTGGTCATTTTGAACATCTTCTGTAATGGCAACGACCTGCGGAAAGAAAAACGTTCCGGTGAATTTCAATGTTGTGAAGGCCATAACTCGGAAATGAAGCATTTCCGGACATATGTTGTAATGAACTATTTTGATTGTCTACATGTGGGAAATACATACCTGAAATTATGCCGTGTATTTTTGAAACACCCTGTATAGTTGCTGGTATAGCAGGAGGTGCAGGGACAACATATAGTTGCAGGTACAGCAGGAGGTGCAGGGACAACATATAGTTGCAGGTATAGCAGGAGGTGCAGGGACAACATATAATTGCAGCTACTACAGGAGGTGCAGGGACAACATAAGGGTACAAATTCAAGTGGATATAAAATAGATTCCGAGCTGAAAAACTCAAAAAGTTCTATTTTGTACGGATAAACTCCACAAGATTCTTGGCTTTTGTTCACTCGTTGGTTAACAATTGGACGATTATTTGAGCGAATTCGAGCCATTTGAGATAGCATAATGATTTTCTCTATATAACCTTTACCTCATGCAGTCACCTTCCTCTAACCTTATTGGAAATCCTCTTTTCAAGCGTGCTGCACACAATTTTTGGGGTTCTACATAGAAACACGAATAATTACTAAGTCCTTGATTTAAAAACTTCAATTTCGTTGTAAAAGGTTTTTCTGCCGTTTGATTTAAAGGTTTTACATGTATGATCGCCAGGTGAACAACTCAGGTACTTCAAAAATGATTTATTTTGTGGAATGTATTCGACAGAAATCGTTTACCAACTTCATCCTTTTTTCAATACGAATGAAAAAACTTGAGTCGGAAAACCTTGTTTTCAGTTTCTAAACTATTTTTAACTTATGACGAGGAATATGTGTGTGTGTGTGTGTGTGTGTGTGTACATCAGAGAGCGTATGATAGAAGCGAACATTTAGATGCCACCGAGCGATATGCGTTATCTATCTCTGTGCTCTGGAAGCACCGGATGCAAAAGTTGCGTCTGAAAAAAGTTTTTTAGCTTGATGCTGCGTCTTTTCAAAAAGTGGCGCAACTTTTATGGAATATTTCTTGAACAGCTCAAATGAGTGCGATGAATGCGCCAGCCAAGACCATGTGAAAAAAAAACCTTCCATTCGCCTTAGCAAAAGTGTACACTTCTGAAAATTTTCGAGAATGTTTTGCAATCACTAGGATCTCGCTAGCTTTGGTCACAGAGAAATAATTAACTACTCTTTCAAAACGCACGCTTATCCTTTAGGAAAATACTTCGGCGCTCATCTCATCTACAGTCGAGCAAAAGAGTGCGTGAATCTCGCGTAGAAGAAAGTTTATATATTCTTCTGAATAGTAGTTTTGCCTGCAGTTCTAGTGATGAAATAGAATCTTTTTTGATGTTTCGACTGACTGGTGTCAGGTGCGACTGAGTTGTGTCAGGTGCGACTGAGTTGTGTCAGGTGTGACTGAGTTGTGTCAGGTGTGACTGAGTTGTGTCAGGTGTGACTGAGTTGTGTCAGGTGCGACTGAGTTGTGTCAGGTGTGACTGAGTTGTGTCAGGTGTGACTGAGTTGTGTCAGGTGTGACTGAGTTGTGTCAGGTGTGACTGAGTTGTGTCAGGTGTGACTGAGTTGTGTCAGGTGTGACTGAGTTGTGTCAGGTGCGACTGAGTTGTGTCAGGTGTGACTGAGTTGTGTCAGGTGTGACTGAGTTGTGTCAGGTGTGACTGAGTTGTGTCAGGTGTGACTGAGTTGTGTCAGGTGTGACTGACTGGTGTCAGGTGCGACTGAGTTGTGTCAGGTGTGACTGAGTTGTGTCAGGTGTGACTGAGTTGTGTCAGGTGTGACTGAGTTGTGTCAGGTGTGACTGAGTTGTGTCAGGTGTGACTGAGTTGTGTCAGGTGTGACTGAGTTGTCATGTGTGACTGAGTTGTGTCAGGTGTGACTGAGTTGTGTCAGGTGTGACTGAGTTGTGTCAGGTGTGACTGAGTTGTGTCAGGTGTGACTGAGTTGTGTCAGGTGTGAATGAGTTGTGTCAGGTGTGACTGAGTTGTCAGGTGTGACTGAGTTGTGTCAGGTGTGACTGAGTTGTGTCAGGTGTGACTGAGTTGTGTCAGGTGCGACTGAGTTGTGTCAGGTGTGAATGAGTTGTGTCAGGTGTGACTGAGTTGTCAGGTGTGACTGAGTTGTGTCAGGTGTGACTGAGTTGTGTCAGGTGTGACTGAGTTGTGTCAGGTGTGACTGAGTTGTCAGGTGCGACTGAGTTGTGTCAGGTGTGAATGAGTTGTGTCAGGTGTGACTGAGTTGTGTCAGGTGTGACTGAGTTGTGTCAGGTGTGACTGAGTTGTCAGGTGTGACTGAGTTGTGTCAGGTGTGACTGAGTTGTCAGGTGTGACTGAGTTGTCAGGTGTGACTGAGTTGTCAGGTGTGACTGAGTTGTCAGGTGTGACTGAGTTGTGTCAGGTGTGACTGAGTTGTGTCAGGTGTGACTGAGTTGTCAGGTGTGACTGAGTTGTCAGGTGTGACTGAGTTGTCAGGTGTGACTGAGTTGTCAGGTGTGACTGAGTTGTGTCAGGTGCGACTGAGTTTTGTCAGGCATGTTTGAGTTGTGTCAGACGTGTCTGAGTTGTGTCAGGCGTGTCTGAGTTGTGTCAGGCGTGTCTGAGTTGTGTCAGGCGTGTCTGAGTTGTGTCAGGCGTGTCTGAGTTGTCAGGCGTGTCTGAGTTGTGTCAGGCGTGTCTGAGTTGTGTCAGGCGTGTCTGAGTTGTGTCAGGCGTGTCTGAGTTGTGTCAGGCGTGTCTGAGTTGTGTCAGGCGTGTCTGAGTTGTGTCAGGCGTGTCTGAGTTGTGTCAGGCGTGTCTGAGTTGTGTCAGGCATGTCTGAGTTGTGTCAGGCATGTCTGAGTTGTGTCAGGCGTGTCTGAGTTGTGTCAGGCGTGTCTGAGTTGTGTCAGGCGTGTCTGAGTTGTGTCAGGCGTGTCTGAGTTGTGTCAGGCGTGTCTGAGTTGTGTCAGGCGTGTCTGAGTTTTGTCAGGCGTGTCTGAGTTGTGTCAGGCGTGTCTGAGTTGTGTCAGGCGTGTCTGAGTTGTGTCAGGCGTGTCTGAGTTGTGTCAGGCGTGTCTGAGTTGTGTCAGGCGTGTCTGAGTTGTGTCAGGCGTGTCTGAGTTGTGTCAGGCATGTCTGAGTTGTGTCAGGCGTGTCTGAGTTGTGTCATGCGTGTCTGAGTTGTGTCAGGCGTGTCTGAGTTGTGTCAGGCGTGTCTGAGTTGTGTCAGGTGTGACTGAGTTGTCTGAGGAGGCGAGGGGGGGAGGGGGAGAGGGGGGGGGGGGGGGGGGGGGAGGACGAGGCTCAAGAAGCAACAAAACTTCAGGACGCTCTCAGAACATGTATGTGTCCCCGATTGTTCCCATCCTCCCCAACTAAGTGTCCCCATTTCCATGCCCCAACTTAGTGTCCTCATTTACATGCCCCAGCGCCCGGGGTTGGGGCACCAAAGGAGGCATTTGTGCCAAACTCGCACCTGCATTTCACAGCTTCAGAGCGCCACAAGGCGGAGCTGCGGCCGCTAATTGTGCAGCGAGCTGCTTGAGGCTGCGGAGATAAATAATTAGAATTTGAGCGGCCTAGCAAGCCTACCTTCTTGTCCTGCCTACAGCCAGCCTTGTCCTGCCTCCAGCCTGCCTCCAGCCTGCCTTGTCCTGCCTAAAGCCTGCCTTGTCCTGCCTCCAGCCTGCCTTGTCCTGCCTCCAGCCTGCCTTGTCCTGCCTCCAGCCTGCCTTGTCCTGCCTCCAGCCTTCCTTGTCCTGCCTCCAGCCTGCCTTGTCCTGCCTCCAGCCTGCCTTGTCCTGCCTCCAGCCTGCCTTGTCCTGCCTCCAGCCTGCCTTGTCCTGCCTCCAGCCTGTCATTTATGCTGGTCACCGTACCGAGCGTTTAAGGGCGCGTCCATCATTGGAGGGCGGTATGTTTAAAACATAGTCTCAGCATTGTCTCAAATAGCATAGTCTCAGCATAGTCTCAAATAGCATAGTCTCAGCATTGTCTCAAATAGCATAGTCTCAGCATAGTCTCAAATAGCCCTGTGAGGGAACAGCCGTGTAAGGGAACAGCCGTGTAAGGGAACAGCCGTGTGAGGGAACAGCCGTGTGAGGGAACAGCCGTGTGAGGGAACAGCCGTGTGAGGGAACAGCCGTGTGAGGGAACAGCCGTGTGAGGGAACAGCCGTGTGAGGGAACAGCCGTGTGAGGGAACAGCCGTGTGAGGGAACAGCTGTGTGAGGGAACAGCCGTGTGAGGGAACAGTCGTGTGAGGGAACAGCCGTGTGAGGGAACAGCCGTGTGAGGGAACAGCCGTGCGAGGGAACAGCCTTGCGAGGGAACAGCCGTGCGAGGGAACAGCCGTGCGAGGGAACAGCCGTGCGAGGGAACAGCCGTGCGAGGGAACAGCCGTGCGAGGGAACAGCCGTGCGAGGGAACAGCCGTGCGAGGGAACAGCCGTGTGAGGGAACAGCCGTGTGAGGGAACAGCCGTGTGAGGGAACAGCCGTGTGAGGGAACAGCCGTGCGAGGGAACAGCCGTGCGAGGGAACAGCCTTGCGAGGGAACAGCCGTGCGAGGGAACAGCCGTGTGAGGGAACAGCCGTGTGAGGGAACAGCCGTGTGAGGGAACAGCCGTGTGAGGGAACAGCCGTGAGAGGGAACAGCCTTGCGAGGGAACAGCCGTTTGAGGTAACAGCCGTTTGAGGTAACAGCCGTGTGAGGGAACAGCCGTGTGAGGGAACAGCCTTTCGAGGGAACAGCCTTTCGAGGGAACAGCCTTGCGAGGGAACAGCCGTGCGAGGGAACAGCCGTGCGAGGGAACAGCCGTTTGAGGGAACAGCCGTGTGAGGGAACAGCCGTGTGAGGGAACAGCCGTGTGAGGGAACAGCCGTGTGAGGGAACAGCCGTGTGAGGGAACAGCCGTGTGAGGGAACAGCCGTGTGAGGGAACAGCCGTGTGAGGGAACAGCCGTGTGAGGGAACAGCCGTGCGAGGGAACAGCCGTGCGTGGGAACAGCCGTGTGATGTTGTGATGTTGTGGTGTTGTGATGTTGTGGTGTTGTGATGTTGTGATGTTGTGATGTTGTGATGTTGTGATGTTGTGTTGTGTTGTGATGTTGTGGTGTTGTGATGTTGTGGTGTTGTGGTGTTGTGGTGTTGTGGTATTGTGATGTTGTGGTATTGTGATGTTGTGATGTTGTGATGTTGTGTTGTGGTGTTGTGATGTTGTGCTGTGGTGTTGTGATGTTGTGGTGTTGTGATGTTGTGGTGTTGTGGTGTTGTGATGTTGTGTTTTGGTGTTGTGGTGTTGTGATGTGTTGTAATGTGTTGTGTTGTGTTGTGGTGTTGTGATGTTGTGTTGTGATGTTGTGATGTTGTGTTGTGGTGTTGTGATGTTGTGCTGTGGTGTTGTGGTGTTGTGGTGTTGTGATGTTGTGTTTTGGTGTTGTAGTGTTGTGATGTGTTGTAATGTGTTGTGTTGTGTTGTGGTGTTGTGATGTTGTGTAGTGGTGTTGTGGTGTTGTGATGTTGTGGTGTTGTGTTGTTGTGTCAGGCGTGACTGAGTTGTGTCAGGCGTGTCTGAGTTGTGTCAGGCGTGTCTGAGTTGTGTCAGGCGTGTCTGAGTTGTGTCAGGCGTGTCTGAGTTGTGTCAGGCGTGTCTGAGTTGTGTCAGGCGTGTCTGAGTTGTGTCAGGCGTGTCTGAGTTGTGTCAGGCGTGTCTGAGTTGTGTCAGGCATGTCTGAGTTGTGTCAGGCATGTCTGAGTTGTGTCAGGCGTGTCTGAGTTGTGTCAGGCGTGTCTGAGTTGTGTCAGGCGTGTCTGAGTTGTGTCAGGCGTCCTGTAGTGTTGTGATGTGTTGTAATGTGTTGTGTTGTGTTGTGGTGTTGTGATGTTGTGTAGTGGTGTTGTGGTGTTGTGATGTTGTGGTGTTGTGTTGTTGTGTTGTGATGTTGTGTTGTTGTGTTGTGATGTTGTGGTGTTGTGTTGTGGTGTTGTGTTGTGATGTTGTGGTGTTGTGTTGTGGTGTTGTGGTGTTGTGTTGTGGTGTTGTGTTGTGATGTTGTGGTGTTGTGATGTTGTGGTGGTGTGATGTTGTGGTGTTGTGATGTTGTGGTGTTGTGTTGTGGTGTTGTGGTGTTGTGGTGTTGTGTTGTGGTGTTGTGTTGTGATGTTGTGGTGTTGTGTTGTGATGTTGTGGTGTTGTGTTGTGTTGTTGTGGTGTTGTGTTGTGATGTTGTGGTGTTGTGTTGTGATGTTGTGGTGTTGTGTTGTGATGTTGTGGTGTTGTGTTGTGATGTTGTGGTGTTGTGTTGTGTTGTTGTGGTGCTGTGTTGTGATGTTGTGGTGTTGTGTTGTGATGTTGTGGTGTTGTGATGTTGTGGTGTTGTGTTGTGGTGTTGTGGTGTTGTGATGTTGTGATGTTGTGATGTTGTGGTGTTGTGGTGTTGTGGTGTTGTGATGTTGTGGTGTTGTGGTGTTGTGATGTTGTGGTGTTGTGTTGTGGTGTTGTGGTGTTGTGGTGTTGTGGTGTTGTGATGTTGTGGTGTTGTGGTGTTGTGGTGTTGTGGTGTTGTGATGTTGTGATGTTGTGATGTTGTGGTGTTGTGTTGTGATGTTGTGGTGTTGTGATGTTGTGGTGTTGTGTTGTGGTGTTGTGGTGTTGTGTTGTGGTGTTGTGTTGTGATGTTGTGGTGTTGTGTTGTGATGTTGTGGTGTTGTGATGTTGTGGTGTTGTGTTGTGGTGTTGTGATGTTGTGGTGTTGTGATGTTGTGGTGTTGTGTTGTGGTGTTGTGGTGTTGTGGTGTTGTGATGTTGTGATGTTGTGGTGTTGTGATGTTGTGATGTGATGTTGTGATGTTGTGGTGTTGTGGTGTTGTGGTGTTGTGGTGTTGTGATGTTGTGGTGTTGTGTTGTGGTGTTGTGGTGTTGTGGTGTTGTGGTGTTGTGGTGTTGTGGTGTTGTGGTGTTGTGATGTTGTGATGTTGTGGTGTTGTGGTGTTGTGGTGTTGTGGTGTGTAGCGTGTTGATTAGAATTCTATTCCCTTACAGTGTATGTGTATTGTTTAGTGTTGAATCAAGTAGAGTTGTTTGTTTTGTTGAAAGCCTGCGGTGTACATAAAATAAAGAACTATAGTGAAGATTGGAAAATAGACCTTCGGGGGAGTGGTTTGCGGACACTTGGTCTCTGTCACTGGTGCGGAGGGGCTGATGCTCGGGGTAAGTGTGGCCGTGGTAGGTGGAATAATGTCTTAGTGGAAACGAGTGTCTTGTTGAAAACGAATATGTTGTATCCTTGTATATTCCATAGGCATTAATTAGTGCTGTATCTCCTGTCTCAGGATCTGCTATGCCCACGTTCCGACCGCTCCTATCCGCTCTTGCGCACGCTCTTGATCTCGCTATAGTTTAGTTCCGCGGGATTATCCTTTTGCTCGTGACTTTGTAAATTTGTTAAAGGTGTTAGGTGGCGTTGAATCCTTGCGCATTAAGTTAGTAAATTTGTGATTGTAACTCGGGGAAGCCCAGTTGGGGCGTGCAAATAAATTTGTGCTTCAGTGTTCACCTATTTACTACCCCGGTTCCAACCTATCGCTACTGACTGTGCTTAGCACATCACATGGTGTTGTGATGTTGTGATGTTGTGTTGTGGTGTTGTGATGTTGTATTGTTGTGATGTTGTGATGTTGTGTTGTGGTGTTGTGGTGTTGTGGTGTTGTGATGTTGTGATGTTGTGATGTTGTGGTGTTGTGATGTTGTGATGTTGTGATGTTGTGGTGTTGTGATGTTGTGATGTTGTGATGTTGTGATGTTGTGGTGTTGTGGTGTTGTGGTGTTGTGGTGTTGTGATGTTGTGGTGTTGTGGTGTTGTGGTGTTGTGATGTTGTGATGTTGTGATGTGTTGTGATGTGTTGTGTTGTGGTGTTGTGATGTTGTGTTGTGGTGTTGTGGTGTTGTGATGTTGTGGTGTTGTGTTGTGGTGTTGTGGTGTTGTGGTGTTGTGGTGTTGTGTTGTGGTGTTGTGTTGTGTTGTGATGTTGTGGTGTTGTGTTGTGATGTTGTGGTGTTGTGTTGTGATGTTGAGGTGTTGTGATGTTGTGGTGTTGTGTTGTGGTGTTGTGGTGTTGTGTTGTGGTGTTGTGTTGTGATGTTGTGGTGTTGTGTTGTGGTGTTGTGTTGTGATGTTGTGGTGTTGTGTTGTGATGTTGTGGTGTTGTGTTGTGTTGTTGTGGTGTTGTGTTGTGATGTTGTGGTGTTGTGTTGTGATGTTGTGGTGTTGTGTTGTGATGTTGTGGTGTTGTGGTGTTGTGGTGTTGTGATGTTGTGATGTTGTGGTGTTGTGGTGTTGTGGTGTTGTGGTGTTGTGATGTTGTGGTGTTGTGGTGTTGTGATGTTGTGGTGTTGTGATGTTGTGATGTTGTGATGTTGTGTTGTGGTGTTGTGGTGTTGTGGTGTTGTGATGTTGTGGTGTTGTGATGTTGTGGTGTTGTGATGTTGTGATGTTGTGTTGTGGTGTTGTGGTGTTGTGGTGTTGTGATGTTGTGATGTTGTGTTGTGGTGTTGTGGTGTTGTGATGTTGTGGTGTTGTGGTGTTGTGATGTTGTGATGTTGTGGTGTTGTGATGTTGTGATGTTGTGATGTGGTGTTGTGGTGTTGTGGTGTTGTGGTGTTGTGATGTTGTGGTGTTGTGGTGTTGTGGTGTTGTGATGTTGTGATGTTGTGGTGTTGTGATGTTGTGATGTTGTGATGTTGTGATGTTGTGATGTTGTGATGTTGTGATGTTGTGATGTTGTGATGTTGTGATGTTGTGATGTTGTGATGTTGTGATGTTGTGATGTTGTGATGTTGTGATGTTGTGATGTTGTGATGTGATGTTGTGATGTTGTGGTGTTGTGATGTTGTGGTGTTGTGGTGTTGTGGTGTTGTGGTGTTGTGGTGTTGTGGTGTTGTGATGTTGTGGTGTTGTGATGTTGTGGTGTTGTGGTGTTGTGGTGTTGTGGTGTTGTGGTGTTGTGGTGTTGTGGTGTTGTGATGTTGTGATGTTGTGATGTTGTGATGTTGTGATGTTGTGATGTTGTGATGTTGTGATGTTGTGATGTTGTGATGTTGTGATGTTGTGTTGTGATGTTGTGGTGTTGTGGTGTTGTGGTATTGTGATGTTGTGGTGTTGTGTTGTTGTGGTGTTGTGTTGTTGTGATGTTGTGATGTTGTGATGTTGTGATGTTGTGATGTTGTGATGTTGTGGTGTTGTGGTGTTGTGGTGTTGTGGTGTTGTGGTGTTGTGGTGTTGTGGTGTTGTGATGTTGTGATGTTGTGGTGTTGTGGTGTTGTGGTGTTGTGATGTTGTGTTGTGGTGTTGTGATGTTGTGATGTTGTGTTGTTGTGGTGTTGTGATGTTGTGTTTTGGTGTTGTGGTGTTGTGATGTGTTGTGATGTGTTGTGTTGTTGTGGTGTTGTGATGTTGTGGTGTTGTGGTGTTGTGGTGTTGTGATGTTGTGATGTTGTGGTGTTGTGGTGTTGTGATGTTGTGGTGTTGTGTTGTGGTGTTGTGGTGTTGTGGTGTTGTGGTGTTGTGATGTTGTGGTGTTGTGGTGTTGTGATGTTGTGTTTTGGTGTTGTGGTGTTGTGATGTGTTGTGATGTTGTGTTTTGGTGTTGTGGTGTTGTGATGTGTTGTGATGTGTTGTGTTGTTGTGTTGTTGTGATGTTGTGGTGTTGTGGTGTTGTGATGTTGTGGTGTTGTGATGTGTTGTTGTGGTGTGTTGTGGTGTGTTGTGGTGTTGTGGTGTTGTGGTGTTGTGGTGTTGTGATGTGTTGTGTTGTGATGTGTTGTGATGTGTTGTGTTGTGATGTGTTGTGTTGTGATGTGTTGTGATGTGTTGTGATGTGTTGTGATGTGTTGTGATGTGTTGTGATGTGTTGTGATGTGATGTGGTGTGTTGTGTTGTGTTGTGTTGTGATGTGGTGTGTTGTGTTGTGATGTGGTGTGTTGTGTTGTGATGTGGTGTGTTGTGTTGTGTTGTGTTGTGATGTGTTGTGTTGTGTTGTGTTGTGTTGTGATGTGTTGTGATGTTGTGGTGATGTGTTGTGATGTGGTGTTGTGATGTGTTGTGGTGTTGTGGTGTTGTGATTTTGTGTTGTGGTGTTGTGATGTGATGTGTTGTAACTTCCCTGAAGTACGCTGAACTTCCCTGAAGTACGCTGAACTTCACTGAAGTACGCTGAACTTCACTGAAGTACGCTGAACTTCCCTGAAGTACGCTGAACTTCCCTGAAGTACGCTGAACTTCACTGAAGTACGCTGAACTTCTCTGAAGTACGCTGAACTTCCCTGAAGTACGGTGAACTTCCCTGAAGTACGCTGAACTTCCCTGAAGTACGCTGAACTTCCCTGAAGTACGCTGAACTTCCCTGAAGTACGCTGAACTTCCCTGAAGTACGCTGAACTTCCCTGAAGTACGCTGAACTTCCCTGAAGTACGCTGAACTTCACTGAAGTACGCTGAACTTCTCTGAAGTACGCTGAACTTCCCTGAAGTACGCTGAACTTCCCTGAAGTACGCTGAACTTCCCTGAAGTACGCTGAACTTCCCTGAAGTACGCTGAACTTCCCTGAAGTACGCTGAACTTCCCTGACGTACGCTGAACTTCCCTGACGTACGCTGAACTTCCATGAAGTACGCTGAACTTCCATGAAGTACGCTGAACTTCCCTGAAGTACGCTGAACTTCCCTGAAGTACGCTGAACTTCCCTGAAGTACGCTGAACTTCCCTGAAGTACGCTGAACTTCACTGAAGTACGTTGAACTTCACTGAAGTACGCTGAACTTCCCTGAAGTATGCTGAACTTCCCTGAAGTACGCTGAACTTCCCTGAAGTACGCTGAACTTCTCTGAAGTACGCTGAACTTCCCTGAAGTACGCTGAACTTCCCTGAAGTACGCTGAACTTCACTGAAGTACGCTGAACTTCCCTGAAGTACGCTGAACTTCCCTGAAGTACGCTGAACTTCCCTGAAGTACGCTGAACTTCACTGAAGTGCGCTGAACTTCACTGAAGTACGCTGAACTTCACTGAAGTACGCTGAACTTCACTGAAGTACGCTGAACTTCACTGAAGTACGCTGAACTTCACTGAAGTACGCTGAACTTCCCTGAAGTACGCTGAACTTCCCTGAAGTACGCTGAACTTCACTGAAGTACGCTGAACTTCTCTGAAGTACGCTGAACTTCCCTGAAGTACGCTGAACGTCTCTGAAGTACGCTGAACTTCCCTGAAGTACGCTGAACTGCACTGAAGTGCGCTGAACTGCACTGAATTGCGCTGAACTGCACTGAAGTACGCTGAACTGCACTGAACTGCTCTGAATTGCGCTGAGCTGCAGTGAACTACACTGAAATGCACTGAACTGCACTGACCTGCGCTGAATTGCACTCGACGAGCCATACGGTGACATTCAGCGCAGACGGCGGCAGCACTTGGCCGCGTTCCGACAACCCTAAGTTAAATAGCGAATAAATTTGCTAGCTGGATTGCGCAGCTTTGGCTGTGTCCAGCCGGTGACGAAGCTGACTAGTCTGACACGACTGTGTATTCCTCCCTCTTCTGGTGGTGATTAGCCCGTACTAAGTGAATTATTTCCGCATCTCCGAGGTACGTACACGCGCCGCTCATTTGAAGAGCATCAGCCGACGCTGCCTGCGATGTTGACTGACTTGAAACCTTACGTCAGGCTGTTCATTATTGGCCTCTGCTACGCGGGCAGCTTCGAAAACTGAGGGGATTTGGGTTTGTGTGTGTTGGTTATAGTGAAGGAAAGATATGGATTTGTGTGTTGGAGGCAATGAAGGAAGGGAGCGAGTGACACACAGACGTGTGCAGTGCGAGCCGTGAGGCATTTGTGTGGGTGAGCTGGTATCCTGGATACGGGCACGTGTTGTCTTCGGTGAGCCTTTGTGTGCCAGGAGATGATGATAATAATGATGCCAGGATATGATGATGATAATAATGATGCCAGGAGATGATGATGATAATGATGCCAGGAGATGATGATGATAATGATGCCAGGAGATGATGATAATAATGATGCCAGGATATGATGATGATAATAATGATGCCAGGAGATGATGATGATAATGATGCCAGGAGATGATGATGATAATGATGCCAGGAGATGATGGTAATGATGATGCCAGGAGATGATGATGATAATGATGCCAGGAGATGATGATGATAATGATGCCAGGATATGATGATGATAATAATGATGCCAGGAGATGATGATGATAATGATGCCAGGAGATGATGATGATAATGATGCCAGGAGATGATGGTAATGATGATGCCAGGATATGATGATGATAATGATGCCAGGAGATGATGATGATAATGATGCCAGGAGATGATGGTAATGATGATGCCAGGATATGATGATGATAATAATGATGCCAGGAGATGATGGTAATGATGATGCCAGGAGATGATGATAATAATGATGCCAGGAGATGATGATGATAATGATGCCAGGAGATGATGGTAATGATGATGCCAGGAGATGATGATAATAATGATGCCAGTAGATGATGGTAATGATGATGCCAGGAGATGATGATAATAATGATGCCAGGAGATGATGGTAATAATGATGCCAGGAGATGATGATAATGATGCCAGGAGATGATGGTAATGATGATGCCAGGAGATGATGATAATGATGATGCCAGGAGATGATGATAATGATGCCAGGAGATGATGGTAATGATGATGCCAAGAGATGATGATGATAATGATGCCAGGAGATGATGATAATGATGCCAGGAGATGATGGTAATGATGATGCCAGGAGATGATGATGATAATGATGCCAGGAGATGATGGTAATGATGATGCCAGGAGATGATGATAATAATGATGCCAGGAGATGATGATAATGATGCCAGGAGATGATGGTAATGATGATGCCAGGAGATGATGATGATAATGATGCCAGGAGATGATGGTAATGATGCCAGGATATGATGATAATAATGATGCCAGGAGATGATGGTAATGATGATGCCAGGAGATGATGATAATAATGATGCCAGGAGATGATGATGATAATGATGCCAGGAGATGATGGTAATGATGATGCCAGGAGATGATGATAATAATGATGCCAGGAGATGATGGTAATGATGATGCCAGGAGATGATGATAATAATGATGCCAGGAGATGATGATGATAATGATGCCAGGATATGATGATGATAATAATGATGCCAGGAGATGATGGTAATGATGATGCCAGGATATGATGATAATGATGCCAGGAGATGATGATGATAATGATGCCAGGAGATGATGATGATAATGATGCCAGGAGATGATGATGATAATGATGCCAGGATATGATGATGATAATAATGATGCCAGGAGATGATGATAATAATGATGCCAGGATATGATGATAATAATGATGCCAGGAGATGATGATGATAATGATGCCAGGAAATGATGACGATTATAATGATGCCAGTAGATGATGATAATAATGATGCCAGGATATGATGATGATGATAATGATGACAGGAGATGATGATGATAATGATGCCAGGATATGATGATGATAATAATGATGCCAGGAGATGATGATGATAATGATGCCAGGATATGATGATGATAATAATGATGCCAGGAGATGATGATGATAATAATGATGCCAGGAGATGATGATGATAATGATGCCAGGATATGATGATAAAAATGTTGCCAGGATATGATGATAATAATGATGCCAGGAGATGATGATGATAATGATGCCAGGAGATGATGATGATAATAATGATGCCAAGAGATGATGATGATAATGATGCCAGGAGATGATGATGATAATGATGCCAGGATATGATGATAATAATGATCAATAGCAATGATGCCAGGAGATGATGATAATAATGATAAAATAGTGATGCCAGGAGATGATGATAATAATGATAAAATAGCAATGATACCAGGAGATGATGATAATAATGATAAAATAGTGATGCCAGGAGATGATGATAATAATGATAAAGTAGCAGTGATGCCAGGAGATGATGATAATGATAAAATAGCAATGATGCCAGGAGATGATGATAATAATGATAAAGTAGCAGTGATGCCAGGAGATGATGATAATGATAAAATAGCAATGATGCCAGGAGATGATGATAATAATGATAAAGTAGCAGTGATGCCAGGAGGTGATGATAATGATAAAATAGCAATGATGCCAGGAGACGATGATAATAAGATAAAATAGTATTGATGCCTGGAAATGATGATAATAAGGGTAAAAAGATACTTGAAGTCCTTGCATCAGTGGTAAAGTGTCTTACGCAGATCTAACTTTATGATGAAATTTGTACGTGTTATAAAGCTTCGAACGTAAATCCATGTATACGCTCATGTTGTTGACATTGTGAAGTATGCGCCCTACAGAATTCTAGCAAATCCTGCATCTGAAGTGCATTGCGCCTCCGTCATTGACAAGTCTGACAACTACTCGATAATGTCAAATGTCTGTTTTTGTAGTTGTCAGAATTGGTTGGCATTTGATCAGAGGAGTGAAGGTCCGTTCGTCACGCAGAATGAGGCAATTCCACTAATCACTTCAGCAGCGCCAGCAACGCTGTCAGTCCGACAGTCTACACATCGCAGGCAGGCTTCAATCCTCAACACATTGTCAATAACTTGCTCAGACCGGCAGTTCCCATTTTTTATCGCCGACGAGAAATGGACAATTATACTGAATTTGACAGCATGCAATTGACAGACGTGAGTAAATTCTCCAGAGTTATTGGCAGAGCAGCGCTGGTTGTGCTGCTGTCTGGGCAAAAAAATTATTGAGCGTATAAACTGTAAGAAAAGAGGCGCAATTGATCACGTCAATTACTCAACTCAAATGGATTACTAGTGATCTATCTGGTCAGGTGGATTTTATTACTCATTTCTGGGACATATCTTCGTGAAATGGATCTCTGCAATGGATCGTATCCTCAATACCTGCAATGGATCGTATCCACAATGCCTGTAATGGATCGTATCCACAATGCCTGCAATGGATCGTATCCACAATGCCTGCAATGGATCGTATCCACAATGCCTGTAATGGATCGTATACACAATACCTGCAATGGATCGTATCCACAATGCCTGCAATGGATCGTATCCACAATGCCTGCAATGGATCGTATCCACAATGCCTGTAATGGATCGTATCCACAATGCCTGCAATGGATCGTATCCACAATGCCTGCAATGGATCGTATCCACAATGCCTGCAATGAATCTTATCCACAATACCTGCAATGGATCGTATCCACAATACCTGCAATGGATCGTATCCACAATACCTGCAATGGATCGTATCCACGATACCTACAATGGATCGTATCCACGATACCTACAATGGATCGTATCCACGTTACCTACAATGGATCGTATCCACGATACCTACAATGGATCGTATCCACGATACCTACAATGGATCGTATCCACAATACCTGTGATGGATCGTATCCTTTACACTCCCCTTCTCTACGCAGTGATGCATCATCGCAGTGTAGAATCAATACAATTTTACGCTGCATCGCACCTGGCGAACTCATTCCCGATTCTTCAATTCCCAGCAGATGGGAATCATGGAATATAAATACGTGTCCAATCCTGAGCTTTGGCCGCGGGTCATTCCCATTAGAGGCAGGTGGAGTTTTATGGAAGGGAAATAAGAGTATTCAAGCTGCAGTATTGGAGCAGTCTCTTTGATGGAACCTAACGCAGTCCACACACCAAACTTTGTCCAAGCCTCCATTTGACATCGTCTGCCGCACAAACTTCCCTACACTTGATTAGGGTTTAATTAGTTGCTGTATAATTACGGTATAATTCGAATTATTTTGCTGTTAAACTACGGCAAACGGCGATGATGTTTTGTATGGGTGGAGGGGGAGGAGGGGGGGGGGTGGTAGATAAGACTTGTATGTGTGAACGCTTGCGTGCCATTGCAAGTTTTAAAACACTACTCCTGTGTTGTTACTGTATCCGTTCTTTCAAAGTTGTTCTTCATGAGACGTGTTAAACGTATAACCTATTTTGCGTCTTTGAAGTTTGGTTCATCAAAAATGTAAGACATTTGTTCTCGCGTTTCCAAATGAATCTCCTCCCCATTCGCAACCCCAAGGTTTTTTATTTAACTTTATCCAAGTTACCAAATTTAATCATTACCAACGCGCACTGTATGTAAAAAATGCCGGGATTGGATATTTTGCTAGAACAAACCTTGCAGATGTGGATGCCAAACAAATATATCCATCCCAACAGTACCCGCCATTAAAATATTCTTGTACTTGTGCACTGGTGAAACTCGTATCACTGATACGGTCATTGAGCGTCCGTGTGAGCGTCACAGAGAGATGGAAGGAGGGGATATCAAATAAATATATAAAAAATGAATAGAAACACCAAGGGTATTATTAGGTAAAACGACTTTGAGATACTTATAGTTCACTACCAGCATTTTACAAGTTTCGGGTGTATTCTTATTCCATACTTAAATGCAAATTTCTTTGATTTCAGTGATGTGGTTGGGACCTCTCTTCTGATTCTTAAATTTCAATTCTTTCCACAAATTTTTGATCGAATTCCTGTCCGGGGATTGATTTGGCCATTCTGAAATGTTAATCTCTTCATCCTCAACCGTTCCTTGGTTTCGTTTGCTGTATGCTTTGGGTCGTTGTCATGTTTTAAGGTAAATCGACGCTTCAATTTTAACAAACGAGCTGGAGGTAGGAGTTGCTCTGCCAATACTTAACGATATTGCCAGCCATTCATGGTTTTTTCAATAATGTATAGCTTACACACCTCTGATGAGCTAAAACATCCCCACACCATGATTGAGCCGTCTCCAAACTTGACAATGGGCATGGTGCACTTTGGTTTATTCTCTTAGTTTTATTGCCTCCAAACATGGTTTGCGCTGTTTCTCCCAAATAGTTCAATTTTGGTTTCTTCTGACCCCAGTACTGAGTTCCAAAACGCTGCTGGCTTGTCCAAACGGTCGTTGGCATACTTTAGCCTGGCCTTGACGAGACGTTTCTGGAGGAGAGATGTCCTACGAGGGGGTAAGCGCGTATGTGCGTTTGTCCCTCTATACCCAGTTTTGCGAGTGCATAAATATACTCACCGCGTATCTAGATGCACACTAGAACATCACGCTTCCCTCGGTCAACACCAGCTCAGTCCGCCCAGCTCGAATTATTGATAAGCCTGTCCGTCGTTCCAGCGTTTACTCTACCTTATAACCCAATCCGCGGTCGCCACTCATCGGCGGCATAGGGGTGCTGGAGCGAAGACCCTCACGGCGTAATGCTCTGCTGATCGTGTGTTTGCTGGCTGCGATTCCAGAGGCCTGGAGATCATCCCCCAATTCTTCACGCGTAGTTTGAGGCCTCTGCACTACTGTTCAGACCAACTTGCGAACGGCACAGTCGTTAATAATCCGTGGTCGGCCAGTTCGAGACTAGCGTCATATTCCAGCAGTTCCACTTACGAACTATGGTTCCAGCCGAGGCTGTAGGAACACACAGTTGTGCACATACCTTCCGATATCCCAACCCTTCATTAGGGAGCTCCACAACACATTCGCGAAAGTCTTGGCTGATGTCCTTATTCCCACCCATGCTCGACCTTTCAGAACTAGAGCTGTTGTACCTATGACATGTTAATGGAGATGAATGCTGAAGAAAGTTTCGTTGCTAAATAGTAGAATGTGTTAGAACATTCTGAAATAATCCTACAGTAATTTTATTGTATAATATCGAGAAAAAGTCGGATATTTTTAACTTTTCTTCACGCATTCATTTTGCGTGTTCTATACATTTTTTATGTTCAATATTTGTGGGTTTTAAATACATAACTAACATTTTTATCCTATTGTTTATACATAGTTCAATTTTCGTAACTGTATGTGGTTTAGCAATGTGGAATCTGGCGATTTAACTAGTGTGTTGTATTATTTTACTCCCACTGTAGGTATGGTGGACAGTTGCTGACTTGACGATGCTTCGTATGAGAGTTGCTCTATCCTATGCTACGGGGACTGGGGCCCCCAGGGGGATACTGTTAGGTCCCCTCTGCTTCGGGGCTTGTTCCCGTCGGGCCCATTTTGCTTTTCCTGCTTTCTCTGATATCTCTTCCTTGTATTTTCTTCCTCTTCTTTCAAAACTTGCCGTTTCTAGGCGATGGGTTCGGACACACTTTGTGCATAGGTTCCAGGTTTTTCGCAGCACATACTAAATGGTCTCTCCTCTTTTCTCTACGACAACATCTTTGCAATGTCAACTGAGCTTCGAACAAACTACAGCATAAGTTAGGCAAGAAAATAAAAACATCCTCTGCACATTCGTTACCTGGTTTCTGGAATTCATACTTATCTGTGTTGGTATTGCCTTGTGTGTTGGTATTGCCTCCTGTGTTGGTACTGCCTTATGTGTTGGTATTGCCTCCTGTGTTGGTATTGCCTTGTGTGTTGGTATTGCCTCCTGTGTTGGTATTGCCTTGTGTGTTGGTATTGCCTTGTGTGTTGGTATTGCCTCCAGTGTTGGTATTGCCTTGTGTGTTGGTATTGCCTCCTGTGTTGGTATTGCCTTGTGTGTTGGTATTGCCTCCTGTGTTGGTATTGCCTTGTGTGTTGGTATTGCCTTGTGTGTTGGTATTGCCTCCAGTGTTGGTATTGCCTTGTGTGTTGGTATTGCCTCCTGTGTTGGTATTGCCTTGTGTGTTGGTATTGCCTCCTGTGTTGGTATTGCCTTGTGTGTTGGTATTGCCTCCAGTGTTGGTATTGCCTTGTGTGTTGGTATTGCCTTGTGTGTTGGTATTGCCTCGTGTTGGTATTGCCTTGTGTGTTGGTATTGCCTCCTGTGTTGGTATTGCCTTGTGTGTTGGTATTGCCTCCAGTGTTGGTATTGCCTTGTGTGTTGGTATTGCCTTGTGTGTTGGTATTGCCTCGTGTTGGTATTGCCTTTTGTGTTGGTATTGCCTCCTGTGTTGGTATTGCCTTGTGTGTTGGTATTGCCTCCTGTGTTGGTATTGCCTTGTGTGTTGGTATTGCCTTGTGTGTTGGTATTGCCTCCAGTGTTGTATTGCCTTTTATGTTGGTATTGCCTCTTGTGTTGGTATTGCCTTGTGTGTTGGTATTGCCTCCTGTGTTGGTATTGCCTTGTGTGTTGGTATTGCCTTGTGTGTTGGTATTGCCTCCAGTGTTGTATTGCCTTTTATGTTGGTATTGCCTCCAGTGTTGGTATTGCCTCCTGTGTTGGTTTTGCCTCCTGTGTTGGTATTGCCTTGTGTGTTGGTATTGCCTTGTGTGTTGGTATTGCCTCCAGTGTTGTATTGCCTTTTGTGTTGGTATTGCCTCCTGTGTTGGTATTGCCTCCTGTGTTGGTATTGCCTCCTGTGTTGGTATTGCCTCCTGTGTTGGTATTGCCTTTTGTGTTGGTATTGCCTTTTGTGTTGGTATTGCCTCCAGTGTTGTATTGCCTCCTGTCTTGGTGTTGCCTTTTGTGTTGGTATTGCCTCCTGTGTTTGTATTGCCTCCTGTGTTGGTATTGCCTCCTGTGTTGGTATTGCCTCTTGTGTTGGTATTGCCTCTTGTGTTGGTATTGCCTCCTGTGTTGGTATTGCCTCCTGTGTTGGTATTGCCTCCTGTGTTGGTATTGCCTCCTGTGTTGGTATTGCCTCCTGTGTTGGTATTGCCTCCTGTGTTGGTATTGCCTCCTGTGTTGGTATTACCTCCTGTGTTGGTATTGCCTCCTGTGTTAGTATTGCCTCCTGTGTTGGTATTGCCTTGTGTGTTGGTATTGCCTTCTGTGTTGGTATTGCCTCCTGTGTTGGTATTGCCTTGTGTGTTGGTATTGCGTTGTGTGTTGGTATTGCCTTGTGTGTTGGTATTGCCTCCTGTGTTGGTATTGCCTCCTGTGTTGGTATTGCCTCCTGTTCTTGTATTGCCTTGTGTGTTGGTATTGCCTTGTGTGTTGGTATTGCCTTGTGTGTTGGTATTGCCTTGTGTGCTGGTATTGCCTCCTGTGTTGGTATTGCCTCCTGTGTTGGTATTGCCTCCTGTGTTGGTATTGCCTCCTGTGTTGTTATTGCCTCCTGTGTTGGTATTGCCTCCTGTGTTGGTATTGCCACCTGTGTTGGTATTGCCTCCTGTGTTGGTATTGCCTCCTGTGTTGGCATTGCCTCCTGTGTTGGTATTGCCTCCTGTGTTGGTATTGCCTTGTGTGTTGGTATTGCCTCCTGTGTTGGTATTGCCTCCTGTGTTGGCATTGCCTCCTGTGTTGGTATTGCCTCCTGTGTTGGTATTGCCTCCTGTGTTGGTATTGCCTCCTGTGTTGGTATTGCCTCCTGTGTTGGTATTGCCTCCTGTGTTGGTATTGCCTCCTGTGTTGGTATTGCCTTTTGTGTTGGTATTGCCTCCTGTGTTGGCATTGCCTCCTGTGTTGGTATTGCCTCCTGTCTTCGTATTGCCTCCTGTGTTGGTATTGCCTCCTGTGTTGGTATTGCCTCTTGTGTTGGTATTGCCTCCTGTGTTGTATTGCCTTACGTGTTGGTATTGCCTTTTGTGTTGGTATTGCCTCCTGTGTTGGTATTGCCTCCTGTGTTGGTATTGCCTCCAGTGTTGTATTGCCTTTTGTGTTGGTATTGCCTCCTGTGTTGGTATTGCCTCCTGTGTTGGTATTGCCTCCTGTGTTGGTATTGCCTCCTGTGTTGGTATTGCCTCCTGAGTTGGTATTGCCTTGTGTGTTGGTATTGCCTCCTGTGTTGGTATTGCCTCCTGTGTTGGTATTGCCTCCTGTGTTGGTATTGCCTCCTGTGTTGGTATTGCCTCCTGTGTTGGTATTGCCTTGTGTGTTGGTGTTGCCTCCTGTGTCGGTATTGCCTCCTGTGTCGGTATTGCCTTGTGTGTTGGTATTGCCTGGTGAGTTGGTATTGCCTTGTGTGTTGGTATTGCCTTGTGTGTTGGTATTGCCTCCTGTGTTGGTTTTGCCTCCTGTGTTGGTTTTGCCTGGTGAGTTGGTATTGCCTTGTGTGTTGGTATTGCCTTGTGTGTTGGTATTGCCTCCTGTGTTGGTTTTGCCTCCTGTGTTGGTATTGCCTTGTGTGTTGGTATTGCCTCATGTGTTGGTTTTGCCTCCTGTGTTGGTTTTGCCTCCTGTGTTGGTTTTGCCTGGTGAGTTGGTATTGCCTTGTGTGTTGGTATTGCCTGGTGAGTTGGTATTGCCTTGTGTGTTGGTATTGCCTTGTGTGTTGGTATTGCCTCATGTGTTGGTTTTGCCTCCTGTGTTGGTTTTGCCTCCTGTGTTGGTATTGCCTGGTGAGTTGGTATTGCCTTGTGTGTTGGTATTGCCTGGTGAGTTGGTATTGCCTTGTGTGTTGGTATTGCCTCCTGTGTTGGTTTTGCCTCCTGTGTTGGTTTTGCCTCCTGTGTTGGTATTGCCTCCTGTTTTGGTATTGCCTGGTGAGTTGGTATTGCCTGGTGAGTTGGTATTGCCTCCTGTGTTGGTTTTGCCTCCTGTGTTGGTATTGCCTGGTGAGTTGGTATTGCCTCCTGTGTTGGTATTGCCTCCTGTGTTGGTTTTGCCTCCTGTGTTGGTATTGCCTCCTGTGTTGGTTTTGCCTCCTGTGTTGGTATTGCCTCCTGTGTTGGTATTGCCTGGTGAGTTGGTATTGCCTCCTGTGTTGGTTTTGCCTCCTGTGTTGGTTTTGCCTCCTGTGTTGGTATTGCCTCCTGTGTTGGTTTTGCCTGGTGAGTTGGTATTGCCTCCTGTGTTGGTTTTGCCTCCTGTGTTGGTATTGCCTCCTGTGTTGGTATTGCCTCCTGTGTTGGTATTGCCTGGTGAGTTGGTATTGCCTCCTGTGTTGGTTTTGCCTCCTGTGTTGGTATTGCCTCCTGTGTTGGTATTGCCTCCTGTGTTGGTATTGCCTGGTGAGTTGGTATTGCCTCCTGTGTTGGTATTGCCTGGTGAGTTGGTATTGCCTCCTGTGTTGGTTTTGCCTCCTGTGTTGGTATTGCCTCCTGTGTTGGTATTGCCTGGTGAGTTGGTATTGCCTCCTGTGTTGGTTTTGCCTCCTGTGTTGGTATTGCCTCCTGTGTTGGTATTGCCTCCTGTGTTGGTATTGCCTGGTGAGTTGGTATTGCCTCCTGTGTTGGTTTTGCCTCCTGTGTTGGTTTTGCCTCCTGTGTTGGTATTGCCTGGTGAGTTGGTATTGCCTGGTGAGTTGGTATTGCCTCCTGTGTTGGTTTTGCCTCCTGTGTTGGTTTTGCCTCCTGTGTTGGTATTGCCTGGTGAGTTGGTATTGCCTGGTGAGTTGGTATTGCCTCCTGTGTTGGTTTTGCCTCCTGTGTTGGTTTTGCCTCCTGTGTTGGTATTGCCTCCTGTGTTGGTTTTGCCTGGTGAGTTGGTATTGCCTGGTGAGTTGGTATTGCCTCCTGTGTTGGTATTGCCTCCTGTGTTGGTATTGCCTCCTGTGTTGGTATTGCCTGGTGAGTTGGTATTGCCTGGTGAGTTGGTATTGCCTGGTGAGTTGGTTTTGCCTCCTGTGTTGGTTTTGCCTCCTGTGTTGGTATTGCCTGGTGAGTTGGTATTGCCTCCTGTGTTGGTATTGCCTCCTGTGTTGGTATTGCCTCCTGTGTTGGTTTTGCCTCCTGTGTTGGTTTTGCCTCCTGTGTTGGTATTGCCTCCTGTGTTGGTATTGCCTGGTGAGTTGGTATTGCCTGGTGAGTTGGTATTGCCTGGTGAGTTGGTTTTGCCTCCTGTGTTGGTTTTGCCTCCTGTGTTGGTATTGCCTGGTGAGTTGGTATTGCCTCCTGTGTTGGTATTGCCTCCTGTGTTGGTATTGCCTCCTGTGTTGGTATTGCCTGGTGAGTTGGTATTGCCTCCTGTGTTGGTATTGCCTCCTGTGTTGGTATTGCCTCCTGTGTTGGTATTGCCTGGTGAGTTGGTTTTGCCTCCTGTGTTGGTTTTGCCTCCTGTGTTGGTATTGCCTGGTGAGTTGGTATTGCCTCCTGTGTTGGTATTGCCTCCTGTGTTGGTATTGCCTCCTGTGTTGGTATTGCCTGGTGAGTTGGTATTGCCTCCTGTGTTGGTATTGCCTCCTGTGTTGGTTTTGCCTCCTGTGTTGGTATTGCCTGGTGAGTTGGTATTGCCTCCTGTGTTGGTTTTGCCTCCTGTGTTGGTTTTGCCTCCTGTGTTGGTATTGCCTGGTGAGTTGGTATTGCCTCCTGTGTTGGTTTTGCCTCCTGTGTTGGTTTTGCCTCCTGTGTTGGTATTGCCTGGTGAGTTGGTATTGCCTCCTGTGTTGGTTTTGCCTCCTGTGTTGGTTTTGCCTCCTGTGTTGGTATTGCCTCCTGTGTTGGTATTGCCTTGTGTGTTGGTATTGCCTTGTGTGTTGGTATAGCCTTGTGTGTTTTTATTGCCTTGTGTGTTGGTATTGCCTTGTGTGTTGGTATTGCCTTGTGTGTTGGTATTGCCTCCTGTGTTGGTTTTGCCTCCTGTGTTGGTATTGCCTGGTGAGTTGGTATTGCCTTGTGTGTTGGTATTGCCTGGTGAGTTGGTATTGCCTCCTGTGTTGGTATTGCCTCCTGTGTTGGTATTGCCTCCTGTGTTGGTATTGCCTCCTGTGTTGGTTTTGCCTCCTGTGTTGGTTTTGCCTCCTGTGTTGGTATTGCCTCCTGTGTTGGTATTGCCTCCTGTGTTGGTATTGCCTGGTGAGTTGGTATTGCCTCCTGTGTTGGTTTTGCCTCCTGTGTTGGTATTGCCTGGTGAGTTGGTATTGCCTGGTGAGTTGGTGTTGCCTTGTGTGTTGGTATTGCCTTGTGTGTTGGTATTGCCTCCTGTGTTGGTTTTGCCTCCTGTGTTGGTATTGCCTGGTGAGTTGGTATTGCCTTGTGTGTTGGTATTGCCTCCTGTGTTGGTATTGCCTCCTGTGTTGGTATTGCCTCCTGTGTTGGTATTGCCTTGTGTGTTGGTATTGCCTCCTGTGTTGGTATTGCCTTGTGTGTTGGTATTGCCTCCTGTGTTGGTTTTGCCTCCTGTGTTGGTATTGCCTGGTGAGTTGGTATTGCCTTGTGTGTTGGTATTGCCTCCTGTGTTGGTATTGCCTCCTGTGTTGGTATTGCCTCCTGTGTTGGTTTTGCCTCCTGTGTTGGTATTGCCTGGTGAGTTGGTATTGCCTCCTGTGTTGGTATTGCCTCCTGTGTTGGTATTGCCTCCTGTGTTGGTATTGCCTCCTGTGTTGGTATTGCCTTGTGTGTTGGTATTGCCTCCTGTGTTGGTTTTGCCTCCTGTGTTGGTATTGCCTGGTGAGTTGGTATTGCCTTGTGTGTTGGTATTGCCTCCTGTGTTGGTATTGCCTCCTGTGTTGGTATTGCCTCCTGTGTTGGTTTTGCCTCCTGTGTTGGTATTGCCTGGTGAGTTGGTATTGCCTTGTGTGTTGGTATTGCCTTGTGTGTTGGTATTGCCTCCTGTGTTGGTATTGCCTGGTGAGTTGGTTTTGCCTCCTGTGTTGGTTTTGCCTCCTGTGTTGGTATTGCCTGGTGAGTTGGTATTGCCTTGTGTGTTGGTATTGCCTCCTGTGTTGGTTTTGCCTCCTGTGTTGGTATTGCCTCCTGTGTTGGTATTGCCTCCTGTGTTGGTATTGCCTGGTGAGTTGGTATTGCCTTGTGTGTTGGTATTGCCTCCTGTGTTGGTATTGCCTCCTGTGTTGGTATTGCCTGGTGAGTTGGTTTTGCCTCCTGTGTTGGTATTGCCTCCTGTGTTGGTATTGCCTCCTGTGTTGGTATTGCCTCCTGTGTTGGTATTGCCTGGTGAGTTGGTATTGCCTTGTGTGTTGGTATTGCCTTGTGTGTTGGTTTTGCCTCCTGTGTTGGTATTGCCTCCTGTGTTGGTATTGCCTCCTGTGTTGGTATTGCCTGGTGAGTTGGTATTGCCTTGTGTGTTGGTATTGCCTTGTGTGTTGGTATTGCCTCCTGTGTTGGTATTGCCTGGTGAGTTGGTATTGCCTTGTGTGTTGGTTTTGCCTCCTGTGTTGGTTTTGCCTGGTGAGTTGGTATTGCCTTGTGTGTTGGTATTGCCTCCTGTGTTGGTATTGCCTCCTGTGTTGGTATTGCCTCCTGTGTTGGTATTGCCTCCTGTGTTGGTATTGCCTCCTGTGTTGGTATTGCCTCCTGTGTTGGTATTGCCTCCTGTGTTGGTTTTGCCTCCTGTGTTGGTATTGCCTGGTGAGTTGGTATTGCCTTGTGTGTTGGTATTGCCTCCTGTGTTGGTATTGCCTCCTGTGTTGGTATTGCCTCCTGTGTTGGTATTGCCTCCTGTGTTGGTTTTGCCTCCTGTGTTGGTATTGCCTGGTGAGTTGGTATTGCCTTGTGTGTTGGTATTGCCTCCTGTGTTGGTATTGCCTCCTGTGTTGGTATTGCCTCCTGTGTTGGTATTGCCTCCTGTGTTGGCATTGCCTCCTGTGTTGGTATTGCCTGGTGAGTTGGTATTGCCTTGTGTGTTGGTATTGCCTCCTGTGTTGGTATTGCCTTGTGTGTTGGTATTGCCTCCTGTGTTGGTTTTGCCTCCTGTGTTGGTATTGCCTTGTGTGTTGGTATTGCCTGGTGTGTTGGTATTGCCTTGTGTGTTGGTATTGCCTTGTGTGTTGGTATTGCCTTGTGTGTTGGTATTGCCTGGTGAGTTGGTATTGCCTTGTGTGTTGGTATTGCCTGGTGAGTTGGTATTGCCTTGTGTGTTGGTATTGCCTGGTGGGTTGGTATTGCCTTGTGTGTTGGTATTGCCTTGTGTGTTGGTATTGCCTCCTGTGTTGGTTTTGCCTCCTGTGTTGGTTTTGCCTCCTGTGTTGGTATTGCCTTGTGTGTTGGTATTGCCTTGTGTGTTGGTATTGCCTCCTGTGTTGGTTTTGCCTTGTGTGTTGGTATTGCCTTGTGTGTTGGTATTGCCTGGTGAGTTGGTATTGCATTGTGTGTTGGTATTGCCTGGTGAGTTGGTATTGCCTTGTGTGTTGGTATTGCCTGGTGAGTTGGTATTGCCTTGTGTGTTGGTATTGCCTTGTGTGTTGGTATTGCCTCCTGTGTTGGTTTTGCCTCCTGTGTTGGTTTTGCCTCCTGTGTTGGTATTGCCTTGTGTGTTGGTATTGCCTTGTGTGTTGGTATTGCCTCCTGTGTTGGTTTTGCCTTGTGTGTTGGTATTGCCTGGTGAGTTGGTATTGCCTCCTGTGTTGGTTTTGCCTCCTGTGTTGGTATTGCCTCCTGTGTTGGTATTGCCTCCTGTGTTGGTATTGCCTTGTGTGTTGGTATTGCCTTGTGTGTTGGTATTGCCTTGTGTGTTGGTATTGCCTTGTGTGTTGGTATTGCCTCCTGTGTTGGTTTTGCCTCCTGTGTTGGTATTGCCTCCTGTTTTGGTATTGCCTGGTGAGTTGGTATTGCCTCCTGTGTTGGTTTTGCCTCCTGTGTTGGTATTGCCTCCTGTTTTGGTATTGCCTGGTGAGTTGGTATTGCCTCCTGTGTTGGTTTTGCCTCCTGTGTTGGTATTGCCTCCTGTTTTGGTATTGCCTGGTGAGTTGGTATTGCCTCCTGTGTTGGTTTTGCCTCCTGTGTTGGTATTGCCTCCTGTTTTGGTATTGCCTTGTGTGTTGGTATTGCCTCCTGTGTTGGTTTTGCCTCCTGTGTTGGTATTGCCTCCTGTTTTGGTATTGCCTGGTGAGTTGGTATTGCCTCCTGTGTTGGTTTTGCCTCCTGTGTTGGTATTGCCTGGTGAGTTGGTATTGCCTCCTGTGTTGGTTTTGCCTCCTGTGTTGGTATTGCCTGGTGAGTTGGTATTGCCTTGTGTGTTGGTATTGCCTCCTGTGTTGGTATTGCCTTGTGTGTTGGTATTGCCTTGTGTGTTGGTATTGCCTCCTGTGTTGGTATTGCCTCTTGTGTTGGTATTGCCTTGTGTGTTGGTATTGCCTCCTGTGTTGGTATTGCCTTGTGTGTTGGTATTGCCTTGTGTGTTGGTATTGCCTCCTGTGTTGGTTTTGCCTCCTGTGTTGGTATTGCCTCCTGTGTTGGTATTGCCTGGTGAGTTGGTATTGCCTCCTGTGTTGGTTTTGCCTCCTGTGTTGGTATTGCCTGGTGAGTTGGTATTGCCTCCTGTGTTGGTTTTGCCTCCTGTGTTGGTATTGCCTGGTGAGTTGGTATTGCCTTGTGTGTTGGTATTGCCTTGTGTGTTGGTATTGCCTCCTGTGTTGGTTTTGCCTCCTGTGTTGGTATTGCCTGGTGAGTTGGTATTGCCTTGTGTGTTGGTATTGCCTGGTGAGTTGGTATTGCCTTGTGTGTTGGTATTGCCTGGTGAGTTGGTATTGCCTTGTGTGTTGGTATTGCCTTGTGTGTTGGTATTGCCTCCTGTGTTGGTATTGCCTCCTGTGTTGGTTTTGCCTCCTGTGTTGGTTTTGCCTGGTGAGTTGGTATTGCCTTGTGTGTTGGTATTGCCTTGTGTGTTGGTATTGCCTTGTGTGTTGGTATTGCCTCCTGTGTTGGTTTTGCCTCCTGTGTTGGTTTTGCCTGGTGAGTTGGTATTGCCTTGTGTGTTGGTATTGCCTCCTGTGTTGGTATTGCCTGGTGAGTTGGTATTGCCTTGTGTGTTGGTATTGCCTCCTGTGTTGGTATTGCCTGGTGAGTTGGTATTGCCTCCTGTGTTGGTTTTGCCTCCTGTGTTGGTATTGCCTGGTGAGTTGGTATTGCCTCCTGTGTTGGTTTTGCCTCCTGTGTTGGTATTGCCTGGTGAGTTGGTATTGCCTTGTGTGTTGGTATTGCCTTGTGTGTTGGTATTGCCTCCTGTGTTGGTTTTGCCTCCTGTGTTGGTATTGCCTGGTGAGTTGGTATTGCCTTGTGTGTTGGTATTGCCTGGTGAGTTGGTATTGCCTTGTGTGTTGGTATTGCCTGGTGAGTTGGTATTGCCTTGTGTGTTGGTATTGCCTTGTGTGTTGGTATTGCCTCCTGTGTTGGTATTGCCTCCTGTGTTGGTTTTGCCTCCTGTGTTGGTTTTGCCTGGTGAGTTGGTATTGCCTTGTGTGTTGGTATTGCCTTGTGTGTTGGTATTGCCTTGTGTGTTGGTATTGCCTCCTGTGTTGGTTTTGCCTCCTGTGTTGGTTTTGCCTGGTGAGTTGGTATTGCCTTGTGTGTTGGTATTGCCTCCTGTGTTGGTATTGCCTGGTGAGTTGGTATTGCCTTGTGTGTTGGTATTGCCTCCTGTGTTGGTATTGCCTCCTGTGTTGGTATTGCCTCCTGTGTTGGTATTGCCTCCTGTGTTGGTATTGCCTCCTGTGTTGGTTTTGCCTCCTGTGTTGGTATTGCCTGATGAGTTGGTATTGCCTTGTGTGTTGGTATTGCCTGGTGAGTTCGTATTGCCTTGTGTGTTGGTATTGCCTCCTGTGTTGCTATTGCCTCCTGTGTTGGTATTGCCTCCTGTGTTGGTATTGCCTCCTGTGTTGGTATTGCCTCCTGTGTTGGTTTTGCCTCCTGTGTTGGTATTACCTGGTGAGTTGGTATTGCCTTGTGTGTTGGTATTGCCTCGTGTGTTGGTATTGCCTCCCGTGTTGGTATTGCCTCCTGTGTTGGTATTGCCTGGTGAGTTGGTATTGCCTTGTGTGTTGGTATTGCCTTGTGTGTTGGTATTGCCTCCTGTGTTGGTTTTGCCTCCTGTGTTGGTTTTGCCTGGTGAGTTGGTATTGCCTTGTGTGTTGGTATTGCCTCCTGTGTTGGTATTGCCTCCTGTGTTGGTATTGCCTGGTGAGTTGGTATTGCCTGGTGAGTTGGTATTGCCTGGTGAGTTGGTATTGCCTCCTGTGTTGGTTTTGCCTGGTGAGTTGGTATTGCCTTGTGTGTTGGTATTGCCTCCTGTGTTGGTTTTGCCTCCTGTGTTGGTATTGCCTTGTGTGTTGGTATTGCCTTGTGTGTTGGTATTGCCTCCTGTGTTGGTATTGCCTCCTGTGTTGGTTTTGCCTCCTGTGTTGGTTTTGCCTTGTGTGTTGGTATTGCCTCCTGTGTTGGTATTGCCTTGTGTGTTGGTATTGCCTCCTGTGTTGGTTTTGCCTCCTGTGTTGGTTTTGCCTGGTGAGTTGGTATTGCCTTGTGTGTTGGTATTGCCTCCTGTGTTGGTATTGCCTTGTGTGTTGGTATTGCCTCCTGTGTTGGTTTTGCCTCCTGTGTTGGTATTGCCTTGTGTGTTGGTATTGCCTGGTGTGTTGGTATTGCCTTGTGTGTTGGTATTGCCTTGTGTGTTGGTATTGCCTTGTGTGTTGGTATTGCCTGGTGAGTTGGTATTGTCTTGTGTGTTGGTATTGCCTGGTGAGTTGGTATTGCCTTGTGTGTTGGTATTGCCTGGTGGGTTGGTATTGCCTTGTGTGTTGGTATTGCCTTGTGTGTTGGTATTGCCTCCTGTGTTGGTTTTGCCTCCTGTGTTGGTTTTGCCTCCTGTGTTGGTATTGCCTTGTGTGTTGGTATTGCCTTGTGTGTTGGTATTGCCTCCTGTGTTGGTTTTGCCTTGTGTGTTGGTATTGCCTTGTGTGTTGGTATTGCCTGGTGAGTTGGTATTGCATTGTGTGTTGGTATTGCCTGGTGAGTTGGTATTGCCTTGTGTGTTGGTATTGCCTGGTGAGTTGGTATTGCCTTGTGTGTTGGTATTGCCTTGTGTGTTGGTATTGCCTCCTGTGTTGGTTTTGCCTCCTGTGTTGGTTTTGCCTCCTGTGTTGGTATTGCCTTGTGTGTTGGTATTGCCTTGTGTGTTGGTATTGCCTCCTGTGTTGGTTTTGCCTTGTGTGTTGGTATTGCCTGGTGAGTTGGTATTGCCTCCTGTGTTGGTTTTGCCTCCTGTGTTGGTATTGCCTCCTGTGTTGGTATTGCCTCCTGTGTTGGTATTGCCTTGTGTGTTGGTATTGCCTTGTGTGTTGGTATTGCCTTGTGTGTTGGTATTGCCTTGTGTGTTGGTATTGCCTCCTGTGTTGGTTTTGCCTCCTGTGTTGGTTTTGCCTCCTGTGTTGGTATTGCCTCCTGTTTTGGTATTGCCTGGTGAGTTGGTATTGCCTCCTGTGTTGGTTTTGCCTCCTGTGTTGGTATTACCTGGTGAGTTGGTATTGCCTCCTGTGTTGGTTTTGCCTCCTGTGTTGGTATTGCCTGGTGAGTTGGTATTGCCTTGTGTGTTGGTATTGCCTCCTGTGTTGGTATTGCCTTGTGTGTTGGTATTGCCTTGTGTGTTGGTATTGCCTCCTGTGTTGGTATTGCCTCTTGTGTTGGTATTGCCTTGTGTGTTGGTATTGCCTCCTGTGTTGGTATTGCCTTGTGTGTTGGTATTGCCTTGTGTGTTGGTATTGCCTCCTGTGTTGGTTTTGCCTCCTGTGTTGGTATTGCCTCCTGTGTTGGTATTGCCTGGTGAGTTGGTATTGCCTCCTGTGTTGGTTTTGCCTCCTGTGTTGGTATTGCCTGGTGAGTTGGTATTGCCTCCTGTGTTGGTTTTGCCTCCTGTGTTGGTATTGCCTTGTGTGTTGGTATTGCCTTGTGTGTTGGTATTGCCTCCTGTGTTGGTTTTGCCTCCTGTGTTGGTATTGCCTGGTGAGTTGGTATTGCCTTGTGTGTTGGTATTGCCTGGTGAGTTGGTATTGCCTTGTGTGTTGGTATTGCCTGGTGAGTTGGTATTGCCTTGTGTGTTGGTATTGCCTTGTGTGTTGGTATTGCCTCCTGTGTTGGTATTGCCTTGTGTGTTGGTATTGCCTGGTGAGTTGGTATTGCCTTGTGTGTTGGTATTGCCTGGTGAGTTGGTATTGCCTTGTGTGTTGGTATTGCCTTGTGTGTTGGTATTGCCTCCTGTGTTGGTATTACCTCCTGTGTTAGTTTTGCCTCCTGTGTTGGTATTGCCTCCTGTGTTGGTATTGCCTCCTGTGTTGGTTTTGCCTCCTGTGTTGGTATTGCCTGGTGAGTTGGTATTGCCTTGTGTGTTGGTATTGCCTGGTGAGTTGGTATTGCCTTGTGTGTTGGTATTGCCTGGTGAGTTGGTATTGCCTTGTGTGTTGGTATTGCCTCCTGTGTTGGTATTGCCTGGTGAGTTGGTATTGCCTTGTGTGTTGGTATTGCCTCCTGTGTTGGTATTGCCTCCTGTGTTGGTATTGCCTCCTGTGTTGGTATTGCCTCCTGTGTTGGTATTGCCTCCTGTGTTGGTTTTGCCTCCTGTGTTGGTATTGCCTGATGAGTTGGTATTGCCTTGTGTGTTGGTATTGCCTGGTGAGTTCGTATTGCCTTGTGTGTTGGTATTGCCTCCTGTGTTGGTATTGCCTCCTGTGTTGGTATTGCCTCCTGTGTTGGTTTTGCCTCCTGTGTTGGTATTGCCTGGTGAGTTGGTATTGCCTTGTGTGTTGGTATTGCCTGGTGAGTTGGTATTGCCTTGTGTGTTGGTATTGCCTTGTGTGTTGGTATTGCCTCCTGTGTTGGTATTGCCTCCTGTGTTGGAATTGCCTCCTGTGTTGGTATTGCCTCCAGTGTTGTATTGCCTTTTGTGTTGGTATTGCCTCCTGTGTGAGTATTGCCTCCTGTGTTGGTATTGCCTTGTGTGTTGGTATTGCCTCCTGTGTTGGTATTGCCTCCTGTGTTGGTATTGCCTCCTGTGTTGGTATTGCCTCCTGTGTTGGTATTGCCTCCTGTGTTGGTATTGCCTCCTGTGTTGGTATTGCCTCCAGTGTTGTATTGCCTTTTGTGTTGGTATTGCCTCCTGTGTTGGTAATGCCTACTGTGTTGGTATTGCCTCCTGTGTTGGTATTGCCTCCAGTGTTGTATTGCCTTTTGTGTTGGTATTGCCTCCTGTGTTGGTATTGCCTCCTGTGTTGGTATTGCCTCCTGTGTTGGTATTGCCTCCTGTGTTGGTATTGCCTCCTGTGTTGGTATTGCCTCCTGTGTTCGTTTTGCCTTGTGTGTTGGTATTGCCTGGTGAGTAGGTATTGCCTTGTGTGTTGGTATTGCCTCCTGTGTTGGTATTGCCTCCTGTGTTGGTATTGCCTCCAGTGTTGGTATTGACTTTTGTGTTGGTATTGCCTCCTGTGTTGGTATTGCCTCCTGTGTTGGTATTGCCTCCTGTATTGGTATTGCCTGGTGAGTTGGTATTGCCTCCTGTGTTGGTATTGCCTCCTGTGTTGGTTTTGCCTCCTGTGTTGGTATTACCTGGTGAGTTGGTATTGCCTCCTGTGTTGGTTTTGCCTCCTGTGTTGGTATTGCCTCCTGTTTTGGTATTGCCTGGTGAGTTGGTATTGCCTCCTGTGTTGGTATTGCCTCCTGTGTTGGTATTGCCTTGTGTGTTGGTATTGCCTCCTGTGTTGGTTTTGCCTCCTGTGTTGGTATTGCCTTGTGTGTTGGTATTGCCTGGTGTGTTGGTATTGCCTTGTGTGTTGGTATTGCCTTGTGTGTTGGTATTGCCTTGTGTGTTGGTATTGCCTGGTGAGTTGGTATTGTCTTGTGTGTTGGTATTGCCTGGTGAGTTGGTATTGCCTTGTGTGTTGGTATTGCCTGGTGGGTTGGTATTGCCTTGTGTGTTGGTATTGCCTTGTGTGTTGGTATTGCCTCCTGTGTTGGTTTTGCCTCCTGTGTTGGTTTTGCCTCCTGTGTTGGTATTGCCTTGTGTGTTGGTATTGCCTTGTGTGTTGGTATTGCCTCCTGTGTTGGTTTTGCCTTGTGTGTTGGTATTGCCTTGTGTGTTGGTATTGCCTGGTGAGTTGGTATTGCATTGTGTGTTGGTATTGCCTGGTGAGTTGGTATTGCCTTGTGTGTTGGTATTGCCTGGTGAGTTGGTATTGCCTTGTGTGTTGGTATTGCCTTGTGTGTTGGTATTGCCTCCTGTGTTGGTTTTGCCTCCTGTGTTGGTTTTGCCTCCTGTGTTGGTATTGCCTTGTGTGTTGGTATTGCCTTGTGTGTTGGTATTGCCTCCTGTGTTGGTTTTGCCTTGTGTGTTGGTATTGCCTGGTGAGTTGGTATTGCCTCCTGTGTTGGTTTTGCCTCCTGTGTTGGTATTGCCTCCTGTGTTGGTATTGCCTCCTGTGTTGGTATTGCCTTGTGTGTTGGTATTGCCTTGTGTGTTGGTATTGCCTTGTGTGTTGGTATTGCCTTGTGTGTTGGTATTGCCTCCTGTGTTGGTTTTGCCTCCTGTGTTGGTTTTGCCTCCTGTGTTGGTATTGCCTCCTGTTTTGGTATTGCCTGGTGAGTTGGTATTGCCTCCTGTGTTGGTTTTGCCTCCTGTGTTGGTATTACCTGGTGAGTTGGTATTGCCTCCTGTGTTGGTTTTGCCTCCTGTGTTGGTATTGCCTGGTGAGTTGGTATTGCCTTGTGTGTTGGTATTGCCTCCTGTGTTGGTATTGCCTTGTGTGTTGGTATTGCCTTGTGTGTTGGTATTGCCTCCTGTGTTGGTATTGCCTCTTGTGTTGGTATTGCCTTGTGTGTTGGTATTGCCTCCTGTGTTGGTATTGCCTTGTGTGTTGGTATTGCCTTGTGTGTTGGTATTGCCTCCTGTGTTGGTTTTGCCTCCTGTGTTGGTATTGCCTCCTGTGTTGGTATTGCCTGGTGAGTTGGTATTGCCTCCTGTGTTGGTTTTGCCTCCTGTGTTGGTATTGCCTGGTGAGTTGGTATTGCCTCCTGTGTTGGTTTTGCCTCCTGTGTTGGTATTGCCTTGTGTGTTGGTATTGCCTTGTGTGTTGGTATTGCCTCCTGTGTTGGTTTTGCCTCCTGTGTTGGTATTGCCTGGTGAGTTGGTATTGCCTTGTGTGTTGGTATTGCCTGGTGAGTTGGTATTGCCTTGTGTGTTGGTATTGCCTGGTGAGTTGGTATTGCCTTGTGTGTTGGTATTGCCTTGTGTGTTGGTATTGCCTCCTGTGTTGGTATTACCTCCTGTGTTGGTTTTGCCTCCTGTGTTGGTTTTGCCTGGTGAGTTGGTATTGCCTTGTGTGTTGGTATTGCCTCCTGTGTTGGTATTGCCTGGTGAGTTGGTATTGCCTTGTGTGTTGGTATTGCCTCCTGTGTTGGTATTGCCTCCTGTGTTGGTATTGCCTCCTGTGTTGGTATTGCCTCCTGTGTTGGTATTGCCTCCTGTGTTGGTTTTGCCTCCTGTGTTGGTATTGCCTGATGAGTTGGTATTGCCTTGTGTGTTGGTATTGCCTGGTGAGTTCGTATTGCCTTGTGTGTTGGTATTGCCTCCTGTGTTGGTATTGCCTCCTGTGTTGGTATTGCCTCCTGTGTTGGTTTTGCCTCCTGTGTTGGTATTGCCTGGTGAGTTGGTATTGCCTTGTGTGTTGGTATTGCCTGGTGAGTTGGTATTGCCTTGTGTGTTGGTATTGCCTTGTGTGTTGGTATTGCCTCCTGTGTTGGTATTGCCTCCTGTGTTGGAATTGCCTCCTGTGTTGGTATTGCCTCCAGTGTTGTATTGCCTTTTGTGTTGGTATTGCCTCCTGTGTGAGTATTGCCTCCTGTGTTGGTATTGCCTTGTGTGTTGGTATTGCCTCCTGTGTTGGTATTGCCTCCTGTGTTGGTATTGCCTCCTGTGTTGGTATTGCCTCCTGTGTTGGTATTGCCTCCTGTGTTGGTATTGCCTCCTGTGTTGGTATTGCCTCCAGTGTTGTATTGCCTTTTGTGTTGGTATTGCCTCCTGTGTTGGTAATGCCTACTGTGTTGGTATTGCCTCCTGTGTTGGTATTGCCTCCAGTGTTGTATTGCCTTTTGTGTTGGTATTGCCTCCTGTGTTGGTATTGCCTCCTGTGTTGGTATTGCCTCCTGTGTTGGTATTGCCTCCTGTGTTGGTATTGCCTCCTGTGTTGGTATTGCCTCCTGTGTTGGTATTGCCTCCTGTGTTCGTTTTGCCTTGTGTGTTGGTATTGCCTGGTGAGTAGGTATTGCCTTGTGTGTTGGTATTGCCTCCTGTGTTGGTATTGCCTCCAGTGTTGGTATTGACTTTTGTGTTGGTATTGCCTCCTGTGTTGGTATTGCCTCCTGTGTTGGTATTGCCTCCTGTGTTGGTATTGCCTCCTGTGTTGGTATTGCCTCCTGTGTTGGTATTGCCTCCAGTGATGTATTGCCTTTTTGTTGGTATTGCCTCCTGTGTTGGTATTGCCTCCTGTGTTGGTATTGCCTCCAGTGTTGTATTGCCTTTTGTGTTGGTATTGCCTCCTGTGTTGGTATTGCCTCCTGTGTTGGTATTGCCTCCTGTGTTGGTATTGCCTCCTGTGTTGGTATTGCCTCCTGTGTTGGTTTTGCCTCCTGTGTTGGTATTGCCTGGTGAGTTGGTATTGCCTTGTGTGTTGGTATTGCCTGGTGAGTTGGTATTGCCTTGTGTGTTGGTATTGCCTTGTGTGTCGGTATTGCCTGGTGAGTTGGTATTGCCTTGTGTGTTGGTATTGCCTTGTGTGTTGGTATTGCCTCCTGTGTTGGTTTTGCCTCCTGTGTTGGTTTTGCCTCCTGTGTTGGTATTGCCTGGTGAGTTGGTATTGCCTTGTGTGTTGGTATTGCCTCCTGTGTTGGTATTGCCTCCTGTGTTGGTATTGCCTCCTGTGTTGGTATTGCCTCCTGTGTTGGTTTTGCCTCCTGTGTTGGTATTGCCTTGTGTGTTGGTATTGCCATGTGTGTTGGTATTGCCTCCTGTGTTGGTATTGCCTCCTGTGTTGGTATTGCCTCCTGTATTGGTATTGCCTCCTGTGTTGGTATTGCCTCCTGTGTTGGTTTTGCCTCCTGTGTTGGTATTGCCATGTGTGTTGGTATTGCCTCCTGTGTTGGTATTGCCTCCTGTGTTGGTATTGCCTCCTGTGTTGGTATTGTCTTGTGTGTTGGTATTGCCTTGTGTGTTGGTATTACCTTGTGTGTTGGTATTGCCTTGTGTGTTGGTATTGCCTTGTGTGTTGGTATTGCCTTGTGTGTTGGTATTGCCTTGTGTGTTGGTATTGCCTTGTGTGTTGGTATTGCCTTGTGTGTTGGTATTGCCTCCTGTGTTGGTTTTGCCTCCTGTGTTGGTTTTGCCTCCTGTGTTGGTATTGCCTCCTGTTTTGGTATTGCCTGGTGAGTTGGTATTGCCTCCTGTGTTGGTTTTGCCTCCTGTGTTGGTATTACCTGGTGAGTTGGTATTGCCTCCTGTGTTGGTTTTGCCTCCTGTGTTGGTATTGCCTGGTGAGTTGGTATTGCCTTGTGTGTTGGTATTGCCTCCTGTGTTGGTATTGCCTTGTGTGTTGGTATTGCCTTGTGTGTTGGTATTGCCTCCTGTGTTGGTATTGCCTCTTGTGTTGGTATTGCCTTGTGTGTTGGTATTGCCTCCTGTGTTGGTATTGCCTTGTGTGTTGGTATTGCCTTGTGTGTTGGTATTGCCTCCTGTGTTGGTTTTGCCTCCTGTGTTGGTATTGCCTCCTGTGTTGGTATTGCCTGGTGAGTTGGTATTGCCTCCTGTGTTGGTTTTGCCTCCTGTGTTGGTATTGCCTGGTGAGTTGGTATTGCCTCCTGTGTTGGTTTTGCCTCCTGTGTTGGTATTGCCTTGTGTGTTGGTATTGCCTTGTGTGTTGGTATTGCCTTGTGTGTTGGTATTGCCTCCTGTGTTGGTATTGCCTCCTGTGTTGGTTTTGCCTCCTGTGTTGGTATTGCCTGGTGAGTTGGTATTGCCTTGTGTGTTGGTATTGCCTCCTGTGTTGGTTTTGCCTCCTGTGTTGGTATTGCCTGGTGAGTTGGTATTGCCTTGTGTGTTGGTATTGCCTGGTGAGTTGGTATTGCCTCCTGTGTTGGTATTGCCTCCTGTGTTGGTTTTGCCTCCTGTGTTGGTATTGCCTTGTGTGTTGGTATTGCCTCCTGTGTTGGTATTGCCTCCTGTGTTGGTTTTGCCTCCTGTGTTGGTATTGCCTGGTGAGTTGGTATTGCCTTGTGTGTTGGTATTGCCTGGTGAGTTGGTATTGCCTTGTGTGTTGGTATTGCCTGGTGAGTTGGTATTGCCTTGTGTGTTGGTATTGCCTTGTGTGTTGGTATTGCCTCCTGTGTTGGTATTACCTCCTGTGTTGGTATTGCCTCCTGTGTTGGTTTTGCCTGGTGAGTTGGTATTGCCTTGTGTGTTGGTATTGCCTCCTGTGTTGGTATTGCCTGGTGAGTTGGTATTGCCTTGTGTGTTGGTATTGCCTCCTGTGTTGGTATTGCCTCCTGTGTTGGTATTGCCTCCTGTGTTGGTATTGCCTCCTGTGTTGGTATTGCCTCCTGTGTTGGTTTTGCCTCCTGTGTTGGTATTGCCTGATGAGTTGGTATTGCCTTGTGTGTTGGTATTGCCTGGTGAGTTCGTATTGCCTTGTGTGTTGGTATTGCCTCCTGTGTTGGTATTGCCTCCTGTGTTGGTATCGCCTCCTGTGTTGGTTTTGCCTCCTGTGTTGGTATTGCCTGGTGAGTTGGTATTGCCTTGTGTGTTGGTATTGCCTGGTGAGTTGGTATTGCCTTGTGTGTTGGTATTGCCTTGTGTGTTGGTATTGCCTCCTGTGTTGGTATTGCCTCCTGTGTTGGAATTGCCTCCTGTGTTGGTATTGCCTCCAGTGTTGTATTGCCTTTTGTGTTGGTATTGCCTCCTGTGTGAGTATTGCCTCCTGTGTTGGTATTGCCTTGTGTGTTGGTATTGCCTCCTGTGTTGGTATTGCCTCCTGTGTTGGTATTGCCTCCTGTGTTGGTATTGCCTCCTGTGTTGGTATTGCCTCCTGTGTTGGTATTGCCTCCTGTGTTGGTATTGCCTCCAGTGTTGTATTGCCTTTTGTGTTGGTATTGCCTCCTGTGTTGGTAATGCCTACTGTGTTGGTATTGCCTCCTGTGTTGGTATTGCCTCCTGTGTTGGTATTGCCTCCAGTGTTGTATTGCCTTTTGTGTTGGTATTGCCTCCTGTGTTGGTATTGCCTCCTGTGTTGGTATTGCCTCCTGTGTTGGTATTGCCTCCTGTGTTGGTATTGCCTCCTGTGTTGGTATTGCCTCCTGTGTTGGTATTGCCTCCTGTGTTCGTTTTGCCTTGTGTGTTGGTATTGCCTGGTGAGTAGGTATTGCCTTGTGTGTTGGTATTGCCTCCTGTGTTGGTATTGCCTCCTGTGTTGGTATTGCCTCCAGTGTTGGTATTGACTTTTGTGTTGGTATTGCCTCCTGTGTTAGTATTGCCTCCTGTGTTGGTATTGCCTCCTGTGTTGGTATTGCCTCCTGTGTTGGTATTGCCTCCTGTGTTGGTATTGCCTCCAGTGATGTATTGCCTTTTTGTTGGTATTGCCTCCTGTGTTGGTATTGCCTCCTGTGTTGGTATTGCCTCCAGTGTTGTATTGCCTTTTGTGTTGGTATTGCCTCCTGTGTTGGTATTGCCTCCTGTGTTGGTATTGCCTCCTGTGTTGGTATTGCCTCCTGTGTTGGTTTTGCCTCCTGTGTTGGTATTGCCTGGTGAGTTGGTATTGCCTTGTGTGTTGGTATTGCCTGGTGAGTTGGTATTGCCTTGTGTGTTGGTATTGCCTTGTGTGTCGGTATTGCCTGGTGAGTTGGTATTGCCTTGTGTGTTGGTATTGCCTTGTGTGTTGGTATTGCCTCCTGTGTTGGTTTTGCCTCCTGTGTTGGATTTGCCTCCTGTGTTGGTATTGCCTGGTGAGTTGGTATTGCCTTGTGTGTTGGTATTGCCTCCTGTGTTGGTATTGCCTTCTGTGTTGGTATTGCCTCCTGTGTTGGTATTGCCTCCTGTGTTGGTATTGCCTCCTGTGTTGGTTTTGCCTCCTGTGTTGGTATTGCCTGGTGAGTTGGTATTGCCTTGTGTGTTGGTATTGCCTGGTGAGTTGGTATTGCCTTGTGTGTTGGTATTGCCTCCTGTGTTGGTATTGCCTCCTGTGTTGGTATTGCCTCCTGTGTTGGTTTTGCCTCCTGTGTTGGTATTGCCTGGTGAGTTGGTATTGCCTTGTGTGTTGGTATTGCCTGGTGAGTTGGTATTGCCTTGTGTGTTGGTATTGCCTTGTGTGTTGGTATTGCCTCCTGTGTTGGTATTGCCTCCTGTGTTGGTATTGCCTCCTGTGTTGGTATTGCCTCCTGTGTTGGTATTGCCTCTTGTGTTGGTATTGCCTCCAGTGTTGTATTGCCTTTTTGTTGGTATTGCCTCCTGTGTTGGTATTGCCTCCTGTGTTGGTATTGCCTCCTGTGTTGGTTTTGCCTCCTGTGTTGGTATTGCCTTGTGTGTTGGTATTGCCATGTGTGTTGGTATTGCCTCCTGTGTTGGTATTGCCTCCTGTGTTGGTATTGCCTCCTGTATTGGTATTGCCTCCTGTGTTGGTATTGCCTCCTGTGTTGGTTTTGCCTCCTGTGTTGGTATTGCCATGTGTGTTGGTATTGCCTCCTGTGTTGGTATTGCCTCCTGTGTTGGTATTGCCTCCTGTGTTGGTATTGTCTTGTGTGTTGGTATTGCCTTGTGTGTTGGTATTACCTTGTGTGTTGGTATTGCCTTGTGTGTTGGTATTGCCTTGTGTGTTGGTATTGCCTTGTGTGTTGGTATTGCCTTGTGTGTTGGTATTGCCTTTTGTGTTGGTATTGCCTCCTGTTTTGGTATTGCCTTTTGTGTTAGTATTGCCTCCTGTGTTGTTATTGCCTTGTGTGTTGGTATTGCCTTGTGTGTTGGTATGGCCTCCTGTGTTGGTATTGCCTCCTGTGTTGGTATTGCCTTGTGTGTTGGTATTGCCTTGTGTGTTGGTATTGCCTGGTGAGTTGGTATTGCCTTGTGTGTTGGTATTGCCTTGTGTGTTGGTATTGCCTTGTGTGTTGGTATTGCCTTGTGTGTTGGTATTGCCTTGTGTGTTGGTATTGCCTTGTGTGTTGGTATTGCCTTGTGTGTTGGTATTGCCTTGAGTGTTGGTATTGCCTTGTGAGTTGGTATTGCCTTGTGTGTTGGTATTGCCTGGTGAGTTGGTATTGCCTTGTGTGTTGGTATTGCCTTGTGTGTTGGTATTGCCTTGTGTGTTGGTATTGCCTTGTGTGTTGGTATTGCCTTGTGTGTTGGTATTGCCTTGTGTGTTGGTATTGCCTTGTGTGTTGGTATAGCCTTGAGTGTTGGTATGGCCTTGAGTGTTGGTATAGCCCTGTGAGTTGGTATAGCCTTGTGAGTTGGTATTGCCTTGTGTGTTGGTATTGCCTCCTGTGTTGGTATTGCATTGTGTGTTGGTATTGCCTTGGGTGTTGGTATTACCTGGTGTGTTGGTATTGCCTGGTATGTTGGCATTGCCTTGTGTGTTGGTATTGCCTTGAGTGTTGGTGCTTGTGTTAGAATTTGTGTTGCGTTGTGTTGGTGTTCGTGTGTTCTTGTATTGCCTTCTGCGTTGTATTGCGTTCTAATTAAGCGTGGCCTTCTTCGTTGTCTTGCGTTCTAATTAAGCGTGGTTTTCTGCTTTGTATTGCGTTCTAATTAAGAGTGGCCTTCTGCGTTGTATTGCGTTCTAATTAAGCGTGGTTTTCTGCTTTGTATTGCGTTCTAATTAAGCGTGGCCTTCTGCGCTGTACTGCGTTCTAATTAAGCGTCGTCTTCTGCGTTGTACTGCGTTCTAATTAAGCGTGGTCTTCTGCGTTGTACTGCGTTCTAATTAAGCGTGGTCTTCTGTGTTGTATTGCGTTCTAATTAAGAGTGGCCTTCTTCTTTGATGTGACCTTCATGTGTAGCCTTCCCTGTGCATGTGGCCGTGCGAGTGTCAGTCCCGCAATAACAGCTTGCTGCAGGTTGCGTCTCGCTGTGCTCATCGACACCTTCTCGTAAAAGAGCACTTCTCCAGTTTGTTATTAATTTTACCTCAGTCAGGAGTATCCTCCTGGATCCTTATTGGATGCGTATCAAGGATTCCATGAAGCGTATCAAGGATACCATGAAGCGTATCAAGGATACCATGAAGCGTATCAGGGATACCATGAAGCGTATCAAGGATACCATGAAGCGTATCAAGGATACCATGATGCGTATCAAGGATACCATGAAGTGCATCATTAAGGCTACCGTGAAGTTATAGTACCCAGCGTTGCGCTATAACAGGTCGTGACGCATATTGGTGTGTCATGGTATGTCGTGACACATCTTGGTGTGTCATGCCGCTGGATCATAATGATACACAGTAATACAGCGCTCATCAGGCGTGCAAGAGCATCACTTGATGTGTCGTTGAAATATCAGGCGTGCGGCATCAAAGGCATCTAAGCGCATCGGAGCAGCTTGTGCATTGCACAGATTTCTCCATTAGCGATTGTGTCCGTGAGTTGATTGCTCCTCGCGACCGTAAAAGCAGCTCAGGAATCACTTTCATTTCTGTGATAATTGCGCGTATGAAAGTTCCCTGAGGACATTTTCCCTGTTATTTCAAAGTGTGCGGATTGCTGTCTCCTCGGAGGAGACGGGGGTTGTATCTGTGGTAATTGACGCTCCAAGGAGGAATATGTGAGGTCCTAAGCTAAAGATTAGTTAGGTCTTCCTTATGTTGAAATTGAATAGATTTTCGTTTTGTTCCGAACTTTGTTTTTTTTTCGGTTGGCTGCTGTCTTGTTTCTCAGCCCTTATTTCTTTCTTCTTCAACTTTTGTCTTGCTTCGTAAACTTTCTTTTCAACTCACTGCCACCGTGCGCAGGGTGTGGGGACACAGTTGAGCATAGATCACGCGTCCCATGGATCACATTCTAGATGGTGCTTAGATTGTTCCTCTTTTAGATGAAAAATGCAAACCTGAAAGATTGTTCCCGTTGGAAGTTTTATCTTTATGATTATTAGTTAGTGAGTTGAAAGTTGTATTCTTTTTGATTAAGCTAGTGAGTTGAAAGTTGTATTCTTTTTGATGTTAAGATAGTGAGTTGGAAGTTGTATTCTTTTTGATTATAAGATAGTGAGTTGGAAGTTGTATTCTTTTTGATTATAAGATAGTGAGTTGGAAGAAACTTTCTTTACGATTATAAGCTAGTGAGTTGAGAGTTACATTCTTTATGATTATAAGCTAGTGGATACCGCAAAAGGAAGAATTCATCGTGGTTTTTCTTAGCTAAAAGAAGCGTCGCCTCAACAACGTTAATTGCGGTGGGTTAAACTGAATTTTAATATACCATTCATAAATAGTCAATTGTAGTAATCAACTTTGAAAATACCAAAAGTTAACAGAATCGGACGTTTATTTAGCTTCCATTCAGTATGAATAAAAAATGAGTTAGTGACTGCAGGTGGGTAAGCAGCACTATAAAATCACCAAAGTGACCACCGGTGGGTCACTTCACAGGAAATGTGTTAAAATGAACAGGAAAGAATTAGCGAGGGAGGTGGCACGATTACTGTAATTTGATCCTTGAATTATGAAGGATTGCTGCAGACACATAGCCATTTTAGAAACACCCTGATGTTGCGCGTGAGGGGAGAGTACGGCAGAAGTGAGGGAATGAGGCTCCTTGAACGTAGCGAGCAGAGTAGCGGTTACTGTGGGCATACTGTGGACTGCTCGATCTTATCTGATTGTTAAATTATCTAATTATCATATAGTTATCTAATTATCATATAATTATTTATCACATAATTATCTAATTATAATATAATTATCTATTTATCATATAATTATCTATTTATCATATATTATCTAATTATCATATAATTATCTAATTATCAAATAATTATCTGATTATCATATAATTACCTAATTATTATATCATTATCGTATAATTACGTAATTATCATATAATTGTCGCATAATTATCTAATTATCATACAATTTTCATATAATTATCTAATCATGTAAATATCATCTAATTCTCATATTATCATGTGATTGAAGCAATGGGATTAAAAAAATTCTGATTTTGAATCTTCTCTGACAAATATGTGCATAAATAAATGATAAATGTATGCATAATTCATGAATGTGAGCTTCATTGGAATTTATGCGTTAAAGAAACTCGTACATCGGTTTGTTCGTCTTATTGAGCATTTGTGTAACTGGAGGTTGATGTTGCGTTGACATATTTCTCGTTGATATGAATAGTGCAAAAAATGCTCGACACAATTAAACTCTAGGAAATAGGGTTCGCTAAAGTAAAGCCTCGCGAAACAATGTTCGCCAAAACGAAGCGCTCTAAAACAGTGCACGCTAAAATGAAGCCCAGCGAAAAAATGTTCGCTAAATTAAATTCTTTGAAATGGTGCTCGCTAAAGCCCCTCAGGGGGATACAACTATTGTATCTATGGGAATTAGCGCTCCCAGGGGAAATATGTGAGGGCCCGAGCTGAGAGTTAGGTAGGCCTTCTTTTTGTTAAAATAAAATGTTTTTTGTTTTGTTCAGGACCACCTTTTTTCGTTTCACTGCTGTCCTGTTTTTCAGCACCTCTGACTTTCTTCTTCAACTTTTATCTTATTTCATGAACTTCTTTCCCATCTTACTGTTTCTAAGCCCTTTCTGCATAGATTCCTTCTTTTCTTATCTCCATACTAAATGGTGCCTTCCTCCTTCCTCTCTTCGATACGCTCTATTTTTGCAGCGGTTAGGGAGGCTTAAACTAACTTATAATCTAATCTGGTGCTCGCTAAAATAAAGCCAGGTTAAATACTGCTCGGTAAAATTAAACTCCTTGCAATGATGCTGATTAGAATTAAGATATTTAAAATAGTGCTCGTTAAAATGAAGCACAGCCAATAAGGCTCCCCCAAAATTAAGCTCTGTGCAACAATTCGCACCAAAATAAAGGACGACGAAAAACGCTCGCGAAACTCGGGTTAGTTGGAAAAACTTTCGTTTTTTTCTTTTTCATAATTTTTCTGGAATCGGCGATGATCTCAGGAATTCAATTCCCGATTCCAATTTCATTGCACATGGAATTACTCATTGGGAATGCCTTGGGAATGCGTACACTGGGAATGCCTTGGGAATGCGTACACTGGGAATGCCTTGGGAATGCGTACACTGGGAATGCCTTGGGAATGCGTACACTGGGAATGCCTTGGGAATGCGTACACTGGGAATTTCTCGGGAATACGTACACTGGGAATGCCTGGAGAATGCGTACACTGGGAATGCGTACACTGGGAATGCGTACACTGTGAATGCGTACACTGGGAATGCGTACACTGGGAATGCCTTGGGAATGCGTACACTGGGAATGCCTGGAGAATGCGTACACTGGGAATGCCTGGAGAATGCGTACACTGGGAATGCGTACACTTGGAATGCCTTGAGAATGCGTACACTGGGTATGCCTCGGGCATCCGTACACTGGGAATGCCTTGAGAATGCGTACACTTGGAATGCCTTGAGAATGCGTACACTGGGTATGCCTCGGGCATCCGTACACTGGGAATGCCTTGGGAATGCGTACACTGGGAATGCCTGGAGAATGCGTACACTGGGAATGCCTGGAGAATGCGTACACTGGGAATGCGTACACTGGGAATGCCTGGAGAATGCGTACACTGGGAATGCCTGGAGAATGCGTACACTGGGAATGCCTGGAGAATGCGTACACTGGGAATGCGTACACTGGGTATGCCTCGGGCATCCGTACACTGGGAATGCCTTGAGAATGCGTACACTGGGAATGCCTCGGGAATGCGTGCACTGGGAATGCCTTGGTAATGCGTACACTGGGAATGCCTCGGGGATGCGTACACTGGGAATGCCTCGGGGATGTGTACACTGGGAATGCCTTGGGAATGCGTACACTGGGAATGCCTCGGGGATGCGTACACTGGGAATGCCTTGGGAATGCGTACACTGGGAATGCCTCGGGAATGCGTACACTGGGAATGCCTTCATGCGCTTCATTTTTGCCCTGCTCCACAAAGTCGCTCAGTATTCGCTAATCGAGTGAAGCCAAATCGAGCTTCCGTTGTTTGGCATTTTTGATTTGAGTTACATTTTTGCGTCTCAGTTAATGAGAAGCTTGTCCGACACAGTGGACAGGGGAGCTGGTCACTGCGCAGTTGTGCCGCGCAACCCACACAAACATTGCTTGTGTTGATGCTAGCTTGAAAACAAATCTAAAGGTCAATATGGCACAGATCATAAACCCAGTCTAACTTTTTCGCCGTAGCGTGCATGCGTCTCATGAAAAACATGAATTCAGGCGGCTAAAAAGTTAGAATGAGAAGGTGATGAATCTCTTCTCTCTGACTTGTGATCTCCGACGACCTCCGCTAAGTCACAAAGAATGCTTCATTGATCTTCATTGATGAATGCTTCATTCATTAAATCACAAAGAATGCTTCATTCCAACCAAAGGTATATTATTGAACACAAGGGACGAGCGCAGACACAAACCTGGAGGAATAGTTCACTAATTTGCCTCCTACCGCCGTCTGTGTGCCACCCATGTGTTGTGTGGTCTGTGTATGGCAGCCGTGTGTTGTGTGGTCTGTGTATGGCAGCCGTGTGTTGTGTGGTCTGTGTATGGCAGCCGTGTGTTGTGTGGTCTGTGTATGGCAGCAGTGTGTTGTGTGGTCTGTGTATGGCAGCAGTGTGTTGTGTGGTCTGTGTATGGCAGCCGTGTGTTGTGTGGTCTGTGTATGGCAGCAGTGTGTTGTGTGGTCTGTGTATGGCAGCCATGTGTTGTGTGGTCTGTGTATGTCAGCCGTGTGTTGTGTGGTCTGTGTATGGCAGCCGTGTGTTGTGTGGTCTGTGCATGGCAGCCGTGTGTTGTGTGGTCTGTGTATGTCAGCCGTGTGTTGTGTGGTCTGTGTATGGCAGCCATGTGTTGTGTGGTCTGTGTATGTCAGCCGTGTGTTGTGTGGTCTGTGTATGGCAGCCGTGTGTTGTGTGGTCTGTGCATGGCAGCCGTGTGTTGTGTGGTCTGTGTATGTCAGCCGTGTATTGTGTGGCCTGTGTATGGCAGCCGTGTGTTGTGTGGTCTGTGTATGGCAGCCGTGTGTTGTGTGGTCTGTGTATGGCAGCCGTGTGTTGTGTGGTCTGTGTATGTCAGCCGTGTATTGTGTGGTCTGTGTATGGCAGCCGTGTGTTGTGTGGTCTGTGTATGGCAGCCGTGTGTTGTGTGGTCTGTGTATGGCAGCCGTGTGTTGTGTGGTCTGTGTATGGCAGCCGTGTATTGTGTGGCCTGTGTATGGCAGCCGTGTGTTGTGTGGTCTGTGTATGGCAGCCGTGTGTTGTGTGGTCTGTGTATGGCAGCCGTGTGTTGTGTGGTCTGTGTATGGCAGCCGTGTATTGTGTGGCCTGTGTATGGCAGCCGTGTATTGTGTGGCCTGTGTATGGCAGCAGTGTGTTGTGTGGTCTGTGTATGTCAGCCGTGTGTTGTGTGGTCTGTGTATGGCAGCCGTGTGTTGTGTGGTCTGTGTATGGCAGCCGTGTGTTGTGTGGTCTGTGTATGGCAGCAGTGTGTGTTGTGTGGTCTGTGTATGTCAGCCGTGTGTTGTGTGGTCTGTGTATGTCAGCCGTGTGTTGTGTGGTCTGTGTATGGCAGCCGTGTGTTGTGTGGTCTGTGTATGGCAGCCGTGTGTTGTGTGGTCTGTGTATGGCAGCAGTGTGTTGTGTGGTCTGTGTATGTCAGCAGTGTGTTGTGTGGTCTGTGTATGGCAGCCGTGTGTTGTGTGGTCTGTGTATGGCAGCAGTGTGTTGTGTGGTCTGTGTATGTCAGCCGTGTGTTGTGTGGTCTGTGTATGGCAGCCGTGTGTTGTGTGGTCTGTGTATGGCAGCAGTGTGTTGTGTGGTCTGTGTATGGCAGCAGTGTGTTGTGTGGTCTGTGTATGTCAGCCGTGTGTTGTGTGGTCTGTGTATGGCAGCCGTGTGTTGTGTGGTCTGTGTATGGCAGCAGTGTGTTGTGTGGTCTGTGTATGGCAGCAGTGTGTTGTGTGGTCTGTGTATGTCAGCCGTGTGTTGTGTGGTCTGTGTATGGCAGCAGTGTGTTGTGTGGTCTGTGTATGGCAGCAGTGTGTTGTGTGGTCTGTGTATGTCAGCCGTGTGTTGTGTGGTCTGTGTATGTCAGCAGTGTGTTGTGTGGTCTGTGTATGGCAGCAGTGTGTTGTGTGGTCTGTGTATGGCAGCAGTGTGTTGTGTGGTCTGTGTATGGCAGCCGTGTGTTGTGTGGTCTGTGTATGGCAGCAGTGTGTTGTGTGGTCTGTGTATGGCAGCAGTGTGTTGTGTGGTCTGTGTATGGCAGCCGTGTGTTGTGTGGTCTGTGTATGTCAGCAGTGTGTTGTGTGGTCTGTGTATGGCAGCAGTGTGTTGTGTGGTCTGTGTATGTCAGCAGTGTGTTGTGTGGTCTGTGTATGGCAGCCGTGTGTTGTGTGGTCTGTGTATGGCAGCCGTGTGTTGTGTGGTCTGTGTATGGCAGCCGTGTGTTGTGTGGTCTGTGTATGGCAGCCGTGTGTTGTGTGGTCTGTGTATGGCAGCCGTGTGTTGTGTGGTCTGTGTATGGCAGCAGTGTGTTGTGTGGTCTGTGTATGGCAGCCGTGTGTTGTGTGGTCTGTGTATGGCAGCAGTGTGTTGTGTGGTCTGTGTATGGCAGCCGTGTGTTGTGTGGTCTGTGTATGGCAGCCGTGTGTTGTGTGGTCTGTGTATGGCAGCCGTGTGTTGTGTGGTCTGTGTATGGCAGCCGTGTGTTGTGTGGTCTGTGTATGTCAGCAGTGTGTTGTGTGGTCTGTGTATGGCAGCCGTGTGTTGTGTGGTCTGTGTATGTCAGCAGTGTGTTGTGTGGTCTGTGTATGGCAGCCGTGTGTTGTGTGGTCTGTGTATGGCAGCCGTGTGTTGTGTGGTCTGTGTATGGCAGCCGTGTGTTGTGTGGTCTGTGTATGTCAGCAGTGTGTTGTGTGGTCTGTGTATGGCAGCCGTGTGTTGTGTGGTCTGTGTATGGCAGCAGTGTGTTGTGTGGTCTGTGTATGGCAGCAGTGTGTTGTGTGGTCTGTGTATGGCAGCAGTGTGTTGTGTGGTCTGTGTATGGCAGCAGTGTGTGTTGTGTGGTCTGTGTATGGCAGCCGTGTGTTGTGTGGTCTGTGTATGGCAGCCGTGTGGAAGTACCGAAGATTACCAAATTATGTTCCCACAAATGGAAAGTAGTCCTCACAAAGCAAGTAGTGCCATACTTCAGGAAACTTTGTGTGCGTAAGAGTTTGGGTAAAGTCAACATCTTCAACTCATTGATCGACTCGCGGTTTTATCGCAACAAAAGTTGTCTTCGTTGCATGCTAACGAGAGAAGTTCTCATTTCCCTTGCATCGCGAGACTTTGATGCCTAATCATATCATTGAATTTCTGCGCCCATTGAACTGACGCTTTTCTGCTGTAACGCCAACATACACGCTAGTTGTGATGCGTGTTGCGTGATGACCCGCACGTGTCTTGTGTGTTTGTGAACTCGCGCGTGTTTGTCGATGTATTTCTTGTGTTGTGCATATAGAAATACATCGACAAACACTAGAAATACATCGACCAACACAAGAAATACATCGACAAACACAAGATAAACATCGACAAGCACAAGATATACATTGACAAACACAAGAATTACATCGACAAACACATGGAATACATCGACAAACACGAGAAATACATTGACAAACACTAGAAATACATCGACAAACACTAGAAATACATCGACAAACACTAGAAATACATCGACAAACACTAGAAATACATCGACAAACGCTAGAAATACATCGACAAACACTAGAAATACATCGACAAACACTATAAATACATCGACAAACACTAAAAATACATCGACAAATACAAGAAATACATCGACAAACACTAAAAATACATCGACAAATACAAGAAATACATCGACAAACACAAGAAATACATCGACAAACACAAGAAATACATCGACAAACACAAGAATACATTGACACACAAGAATAAATCGACAAACACTAGAAATACATCGACAAACACAAAAAATACATCGACAAACACAAGAAATACATCGACAAACACGAGAAATACATCGACAAACACAAGAATACATCGACAAACACAAGAATACATCGACAAACACAAGAATACATCGACAAACACTAGAAATACATCGACAAACACAAGAAATACATCAAAAAACATAAGAAATACATCGACAAACACAAGAAATACATCGACAAACACAAGAATACATCGACAAACACAAGAATACATCGACAAACACTAGAAATACATCGACAAACACAAGAAATACATCGACAAACACAAGAAATACATCGACAAACACAAGTATACATCGTCAAACACAAGAATACATCGACAAACACTAGAAATACATCGACAAACACTAGAAATACATCGACAAACACAAGAAATACATCAACAAACACTAGAAATACATCGACAAACACAAGAAATACATTGACAAACACTATAAATACATCGACAAACACACGCGTTGTTTTTCTTTTGTTGTTCTTATTGAAGCATCTAATGTCTACGTTGAATAGTTTTGTATTGCTTTGTTTCACTGCGCCCTAGTTCGTATCATAACGTCTGAATGTAGCACATGTTTACATTTTCGTATAATTTTCCCTTAAGTAGGCGCCCCATTCCGTTCTGAATGGATCCGGGGCTTTGTAAACCGGAAACGTGCTTCCCATTTCATTGTTACATTGCTAACGAGAGCTCAGTGTCTAATGAAGGCACGTCCTTCACTCAGTGTCTAATGAAGGCACGTCCTTCACTCAGTGTCTAATGAAGGCACGTCCTTCACTCAGTGTCCAATGAAGGCACGTCCTTCACTCAGTATCTAATGAAGGCACGTCCCTCACTCAGTGTCTAATGAAGGCCCGTCTTTCACTCAGTGTCTAATGAAGGCACGTCCTTCACTCAGTGTCAAATGAAGGCACGTCCTTCACTCAGTGTCTAATGAAGGCACGTCCTTCACTCAGTGTCTAATGAAGGCACGTCCTTCACTCAGTGTCTAATGAAGGCACGTCTTTCACAACAGCGTAGTCTAATATTGTCGAGCATCAACAGGACGAAACCGAACGCAAGAGTTATTTACTCATGAGGGCACCAATGAGCGAGCGAAACGAGGGTAGAATGTGAGGGGGGAGCAGAGTTAGCTGAGGGGAAAAGTGAAGGCAGACTGTGAGGGAGGCAGAGTTCTATGAGGGTAAATGTGAGGGCAGAATGTGATGGGAGCAGAGTTCTGTGAGGATAAATGTGAGGGCAGAATGTGAAGGGATCAGACTTCGGTGAGGGAAAATGTGCGGGCAGAATGTGAGAGAAGCAGAGTTCAGTGAGGGTAAATGTGAGGGCAGAATGTGAGGGGAGCAGACTTCGGCGAGGGGAAATGTGCCGGCATAAAGTGGGGGGAGCAGTGTTCGGTGAGGTGAACAGTTTGGTGAGGGGATATCACTGGCGGCTGCTTCACAAACACTCGAAAAACTAAACAATCCTTTCTGTTTGCTTTCATTAGACGAGGTATCGCTTCTGTAATGAACCGAACCAATCGTGTCTGAGTGGGCAAGCATACTGCGCTCTGATATTATATTGGAGCACACCGTTGCAATATTTGATCGTATCTGAGTGAGCAAATATACCACAGAATATTACATTGGAGCACACCATTGTAATATTTGATCGTGTCTGAGTGAGCAAATATACTGCAGAATATTATATTGGAGCACACCATTGTAATATTTGCCAGTGCTCAGTCACCAAGAACGAGGGAGCTTAGTGTAATAGTTCGAGAAAATGTTTTTTGATGCATTTCTTGTATCTAATAAGCCCACATGCCTTACAAATTTTTCTCTAGCATTTATATATTCTGCATTCATTTTTTATGTGGTCTTCAAAGAATCGCTTCAACAATTTACTCAAAAAAATGATTGCATTCCCTTCCTATGTATTTTTTCCGTGAATAAAAGACTAAGCGTTGCGTATCAGAAACCCCCTCAGGCGGATACAACCATTGTATCTATGGGAATTAGCGTTCCCTGGTGGAAGATGTGTGAGGGCCCGAGCTGAGAGTTAGGTAGGCCTCTTTTCGTTGAAATAAAATGTGTTTTGTTATGTTAACGACCACCTTTTTCAGTTCACTGCTGTCCTGTTTTTTCAGCACCTACTACTGTCCTCTTCAACTTTGATCTTGTTTCATAAACTTTCTTCTCAACTTACTGTTTCTATGCCTCTTTTGCATAGATTCCGCATTCCCTTATCTCCAGACTAAATGGTGCCTTCCTCCTTCTTCTCTTCGAAACGCTCTTACTTTTAGCGGTTAGGGAGGCCTGAACTAACTTAAAATCTAATCTAATCTGTGTATCAGAAAATAGAGCAAAGTATTTGTTTACAATTTTAACAGGGTTTCGAGAGGTGTGGTGCACTGGAAATGCTTTTTTAATTCGCGTGAATATGTCGCGAAAACACTGCTCTCTGAGCACGTAACGCAGAGGGACTTTCAACCCCCTCACATAATGAATATAGTACACCTTTGTGCTTGCATGGTACCCACATAATAGGCATGGAAAATAAAAAACATTGGAAGATTAAAACACATTCTGTTTAAGATGAACACGTGGAAATTGGCACAAGTAAACATATTTTTATCGCAACACTCATTTTCGCACCAGAGCCCTCAGGCAAGATGTTAATGATCTGCGACATGATAGTTTTATCCGGCATAATGATGTTACATAGACAAACGGAGAAAAATTCGCTGCAGGACATCAATCCTGCTTATCACACGGTATTCATTATAAGGAAGACCTCCTTGTAAATTTGCACTTGATGCCTACATTCATAACACTCTCTGCGCGCCAAACAAAGATCTGCACTGTTCGGCGTGCCTCTTCTTCCCTTCATTCTTCACTATTACAACTGGAGTAAATACCCTGTCGTTGGCCTGTCGAGGCTCGAACACAGCCTCCAGGCTTCGTCATTAGCGTTGAATACCAGGCTGGCTGCCCGCTGCAAGGTAGCGAACGTTCAGCCGGTTGTGTCGCTACAGGCCCTCGGATGTTAGGCGTTCACAGCCCACGTCTCCGCGGTCTCAGCTGCCGCGCAGGCCAGCTATCCCAAACCCGCCTGTGAATGATTATCATTTTAAGTGACAAGCTCTATTTGAATCTTCATTCCCTGCAACATAACTACTTCACATGGCATTGATTGAATTACTTCTTTACTCCCCTTTAATTCTCAAAATCAAACATAATTTATTTCCCTTTGAAATCAATCCGGATGAGTATTTTACCCCCCGCTTCACAAACAGATCACAAAGCACTTTGTTACATAACAAAAAAAACATCAAGCCTGCAATTCAATAATAATTAGCATCACTGCGTCCAGAAGTTAGACGTACTGCGTTTCGATGACTCCACATGAATTATCAATAAATTAAACCACGTATTCTCACCTCCCCTCTGGCCGTCAGGAAGCCTACATCCTTGCCACTGCACCGGTCAAATAGATCGGTTCTGCCTCCTTCTACCCCTTTTATACGTCAGCCGCACAAAGGCTGCGCATAGAGGGTTGAGCGGGATGCCCGCGCAAATCCTCGCCCTCTGATTGGTTCGTTCTTAAGCGTCCTTTCCTTATGCGACGTGTCCCTCTCTCCACTTTGAAATTACTCCGCTCTTTACTCTCAAATACCCAGACTTCTTCGTCCCCTGTTCGTAGCCAATAATTTTTTTTGACCCACTATTTTTCTGTGCTATTTTGTTTATTTACAATAACTCCCGTATATGTGATGGATTTCGGACTAGCCCTTGATACAGCCTCTACCTCCTACGTGCTCCTCCCATCTGCTGATGTGGTGCACCCCTCATCCCCTCACGATCCGCGCACTGCTGCAGAGCCGGTTGCTTGTTGCGTAGCGTTGGTTTCCATGTATATATGCCTAACTTCAATTGTATCCCAACAAATAAATTCTGGTGATCAACCTGTTCTGTGGATGAATTCTCGAAGTCGTGCATGGACGAACAGCTCGTGGCAGTCAGCATAAAACCTGCGCTATTTCGATGGAATTAAATCTAAAAGGTGGAAAAGGGCAGGCTCAAACTAGGAGGTTGAATGGGTAGAGGCGGCATCGCTATCTTTTGCCAGTCAAGCGAGTGAATACAAATCTGCCGTCCCAAGCCCCGCCCACTCGGCATTTGTCCTCAGTTGTGGAGGTGGTGTGGCAGTGGAGAGGTACCACCACCTCCAACATCAGGGACTGAACACCGTGCTGTAAAATGGCAGACTTGCGCTACTCTGTGCCATACGATTTTTTTCTTAGGCATATGTTTCAATTGTGCCCTCGCTGAAGAATAAGGAACAACAACATCTACGTAGGAACATTTATTTAGCAACTTTTATCTAGTTATGTAAAGAAATGAATAATTACTTACGCTTTACATACATGATTTTTTCTGCGTATTATAAGTTAATAAGGAACAATTTCACAGCCATAAAGTAGTTTAATTTTGTTCTACAGAGCAACATTCATAGAATATAGGCATTATGCATACATACTGGAAAATAAGGTTAATTTTTTTTGAAATCTCACGGTTAAGTTTTTCTGTTTATGAATGGTTTAATTAAATAGTTTAGTAGAGTGATGACATCTTAAAGTAATATATATTGAGATACAACACATTTTGTTAATAAATAAACATGGTTATGTAGAGGATCAACTTCGTAAGAGTGCTTGTGAGGTGAAGTGAACCGTTTCTTTTCAATACAAACACAGAAGAAGTGTAGAATTAAGCATTTTTTTCAAGTTGTGAGTATTAGGATTCATACACATTAGCAGGATCTTGCTGATATTCATTTTCCGCAAATTAAATTTGAACCTATAACTTCATTTGATGAATAGGTCATGATCACTTTTTCTTTAAGGTCAATAAATTTGAAGGAATTTTTATTACCAGTATGTCGACAAAGAGAAATTACACATGATTCGCAACAAATAACTTTTTTTAATTTTCTTACTATGTGTCCTTCTATTTAAGGAACAACAATATAAAAATACACTGAATTGAAAAAATTAGAACAGTCTTCCATTTAGAACAATCTTCTATTTAAATTAGTCTTCTATTTAAATTAGAACAGTCTCCTATTTAGAGCAGTCTTCTATTTAAATTAGTCTCCAATTTAAATTAGAACAGTCTTCTATTTAGAGCAGTCTTCTATTTAAGTTAGTCTTCTATTTAAATTAGAACAGTCTTCTATTTAGATCAATCTTAGTACATGTATCGTCTTTGCATGCATCTTTACATTGAACATAGTCAAACATTATTCTTTTCTTAGAACACGAATTGGAGGACAAATATGCAAACTGTCCTAACCCACAAAACACAGAATTTTAGGACACTCAAGTTACAGGCGTGGTGTTCATCGCAGGGTTTGCCAAACTGGCATTTCCTAGCCAAGTTACTAACTAGGAACTGAACTAGGAACTAGGCCACTCTGCCTGGAAGACATCCACGCCGCTATGAGGGGAAATTATCACTTAATCCACTCTCCAGTTTTGACCTCTGATTTGTGGGTTAGGACACTCGGCAGATTTGCCCTCCAATTGTTTAACTTTGTTATAGCGCAAGATGAAAGTAATAAAGATGTGTTGCCTTTATTAGATGCTGTAAAAATTGTGACATCTTCAAAAGACGTTCAGGAACCATTGAGAACATCTTTTGTTTCGTTGTGTATAAATAGACGTTTATAGGAACTAGCAATTTGTTTTGCTGTTGGGATGTTATTGCAACCACCTCTGCTTCCAATTTTTCCGAAAAATTATTCTTGATAATTATGTCTTATTTTATACACACGTAAAAAAATTCATGCCCAGTCTTTAAATCTTTAAAATAAATTTTTAATGCTTTTAAGACATATTAAAAACCCCACAAGTCCCGTTATCCTGACGGACTCGCACACTAGGTTGCCAGATGTTGGGCAGCAAGGTGATTGTATGTAGGAAGTGCGTTCATCAGGAGTAGAAAATACATCGCCAGTATTATTTGAGTTAATACGTTTCTCATATCCAAATGACAAATTATTTTTAGAATTCAATGTAACAAAATCACTAATGAATTTTATTAGCCTCTCATTACCACTAAAACCGTCAACATTATTATTCTGACAAAATTTTAATCCATCTGCAATGCAATCACTTTAAAGTTGAGTAGCAAGTTTGACATTCCTATTTTTTTAGAATAATTACTATGCTTCAATTTTAACTTCTTAGCTAAATGTATTCGTGTTGAAGTTTGTAATTCATAGAATTTCTGTACTTACGTTTGAAAGCTTATGTCTGGATCTTTTTTGGAATTACTACTGCACTTGTGGGCAATGCATGAGAGCGGCATAATGGAAAAGTAGTCCTTGAACGTAGCATGGATAAGCAGCGTCATACCTCTCTGACTGCTAGTGGCTAACTGCGCTCCAAGAGCCCACCTCAGGGCTGCCACTGAGGTTTTTCTCTTTCCCCCAGATTTGCGGTAGAAATTCCCCCATTTTCGTCAAAAATCCCCCAAAATAGAGGAATAAACGTATTATTGTATATATTAAATAGAAACTGACATTACTTAATGTGTATTAAATCCAAATGTAATTTCGTCCTTTTCATTGACAGCTTGTGAGCTATTTTGCTGTAGCGGTAAATTGATTTACCGGCAGGTAAGAAATTATACACACTTGAGGAAAGGTCGCGTTGGTCAAGGTTTTCTACAAGAGTAAGCTCACTTATGGTAATTCCACTGGATTTCTTGGACGGCTCTCCTACGATATCAGCGCTGGTACTTGCAATATTTATGTTTCTCTTATGTAGCAGTGAGCATAGTTTTGTTTTAATTTCACAAGAAATATTGCAGCACTTACAATACCTACAGTTGATATTACTATTTCATTTCAGGCGAGTTTTAATTCGGGTGCACCGAGCTAATCATTTCTAAAAGACTGCGTACAGAACTTTCGGTTCTTAGAAGATGATTCGGAACGGTAAGCCATTGGAAAAAATAATCACCATTCTAAATCAAAAATAATAATTATAAAATAATGAAATCTTTGTATCAATAGCAATAATCACTAAAATGAACCTATTTGTCATCTTTGTAAAGTTTTGCTCGTTAAAACGTTAAGTTAATATTCAAAGTTGAAGAACTAACTGCTGAAGAGCATGTAACAGAGTTAGCATCTGTAACGCATATAAGCTATGACAAGGCAGATAAATAAAACGTTAATATTGAAAGTTACTGATTGAAACCTAGGCGTGCCGCACATTTTTAACATCTCTTAATGTTGAACCACACAAGTATTTAATCTACAAGAACTCCTGCTTCCGCCTCTTTTGCCGAAGAAAATACGATAAAAATAGCTGAATTCACATATTAGTATATAAGAATAATTACCACATAATTCAAGTTATTGAGGGGAATGTTGATCAAAAAGTATTCGCTCAGAGGAAGGAAGCTAGCAACCGTCACGGTCACTGTTTGCCTTTTTATTCCTTTTACAGAGCGAACTCTCGAGACTTAGCTCTGTGAGCTGTGAGAATGAGAGTAATGAGGCTGTTCATTGTTCTGATGTGAATTTCGTCGCCAGTCTAACCAGTTCGATCCTCGTTCAAACTTCGTTGAATCGCCTTTTATTCATCGTTAAAATGGGGCATTTCCTGTTCTGCATCATAATATCTTCATCCGAATGAGCTTACGTCCACTTGTAATTCGAAATAATTCATGGCATACATTTTTAGCATAGGAAACAATTCCTGGCCGAATTCCCCCAAATTTAATGGTTTTTGCGAAAGTTTCCCCCATTCCCCTAGACTACCAGCGTTTCCCCCAGATCTAGGGGAAATCCCCCATCAGTGGCAGCCCTGGCCCACCTCCGTTTCTGGGGCTGTCCGCCTCCAGCTGCGGCGAGTTGGCTTCACTTTAAAGCGATGACGCCTGCTCCATATATCTAACCTCCTGGGCCTCAAACCCCGAACCATCAGAATACATCCGGCATTTCAGGTAAAAAGAACCTATTTTGTATTTTTTTGTTATATTTTTGCGTAACAAACATTTATGGGCACTCTAATGATGCTGAAAAGCTCCCTAAGCCTCAAAATTTGTACCCGTCCACATTTCGTTGCCGTCCACATTTCGTTGCCGTCCACATTTCGTTGCCGTCCACATTTCGTTGCCGTCCACATTTCGTTGCCGTCCACATTTCGTTGCCGTCTACATTTCGTTGCCGTCTACATTTCGTTGCCGTCTACATTTCGTTGCCGTCCACATTTCGTTGCCGTCCACATTTCGTTGCCGTTCACATTTCATTGCCGTCCACATTTCGTTGCCGTCCACATTTCGTTGCCGTCCACATTTCAATGCCGTCCACATTTCGTTGCCGTCCACATTTCGTTGCCGTCCACATTTCGTTGCCGTCCACATTTTGTTGCCGTCCACATTTCGTTGCCGTTGACATTTCGTTGCCGTTCACATTTCGTTGCTTCCACATTTCGTTGCCGTCCACATTTCGTTGCCGTCCACATTTCGTTGCCGTTCACATTTCGTTGCCGTTCACATTTCGTTGCCGTCCACATTTCGTTGCCGTTCACATTTCGTTGCCGTCCACATTTCGTTGCCGTCCACATTTCGTTGCCGTTCACATTTCGTTGCCGTCCACATTTCGTTGCCGTTCACATTTCGTTGCCGTCCACATTTCGTTACCGTTCACATTTCGTTGCCGTCCACATTTCGTTGCCGTCCACATTTCGTTGCCGTCCACATTTCGTTGCCGTCCACATTTCGTTGCCGTCCACATTTCGTTGCCGTCCACATTTCGTTGCCGTTCACATTTCTTTGCCGTCCACATTTCGTTGCCGTCCACATTTCTTTGCCGTCCACATTTCTTTGCCGTCCACATTTCTTTGCCGTCCACATTTCTTTGCCGTCCACATTTCTTTGCCGTCCACATTTCTTTGCCGTCCACATTTCGTTGCCGTCCACATTTCGTTGCCGTCCACATTTCGTTGCCGTCCAAATTTCTTTGCCGTCCACGTTTCGTTGCCGTCCACATTTCGTTGCCGTCCACATTTCGTTGCCGTCCACATTTCGTTGCCGTCCACATTTCGTTGCCGTCCACATTTCGTTGCCGTCCACATTTCGTTGCCGTCCACATTTCTTTGCCGTCCACATTTCGTTGCCGTCCACATTTCGTTGCCGTCCACATTTCGTTGCCGTCCACATTTCGTTGCCGTCCACATTTCGTTGCCGTCCACATTTCGTTGCCGTCCACATTTCGTTGCCGTCCACATTTCGTTGCCGTCCACATTTCGTTGCCGTCCACATTTCGTTGCCGTCCACATTTCGTTGCCGTCCACATTTCGTTGCCGTCCACATTTCGTTGCCGTCCACGTTTCGTTGCCGTCCACATTTCGTTGCCGTCCACATTTCGTTGCCGTTCACATTTCGTTGCCGTCCACATTTCGTTGCCGTCCACATTTCGTTGCCGTCCACATTTCGTTGCCGTCCACATTTTGTTGCCGTCCACATTTCGTTGCCGTTCACATTTCGTTGCCGTCCACATTTCGTTGCCGTCCACATTTCGTTGCCGTCCACATTTCGTTGCCGTCCACATTTCGTTGCCGTTCACATTTCGTTGCCGTTCACATTTCGTTGCCGTCCACATTTCGTTGCCGTTCACATTTCGTTGCCGTCCACATTTCGTTGCCGTCCACATTTCGTTGCCGTTCACATTTCGTTGCCGTCCACATTTCGTTACCGTTCACATTTCGTTGCCGTTCACATTTCTTTGCCGTCCACATTTCGTTGCCGTCCACATTTCTTTGCCGTCCACATTTCTTTGCCGTCCACATTTCTTTGCCGTCCACATTTCGTTGCCGTTCACATTTCGTTGCCGTCCACATTTCGTTGCCGTCCACATTTCGTTGCCGTCCACATTTCGTTGCCGTCCACATTTCGTTGCCGTCCACATTTCGTTGCCGTTCACATTTCTTTGCCGTCCACATTTCGTTGCCGTCCACATTTCTTTGCCGTCCACATTTCTTTGCCGTCCACATTTCTTTGCCGTCCACATTTCTTTGCCGTCCACATTTCTTTGCCGTCCACATTTCGTTGCCGTCCACATTTCGTTGCCGTCCACATTTCGTTGCCGTCCACATTTCGTTGCCGTCCACATTTCGTTGCCGTCCAAATTTCTTTGCCGTCCACGTTTCGTTGCCGTCCACGTTTCGTTGCCGTCCACATTTCGTTGCCGTCCACATTTCGTTGCCGTCCACATTTCGTTGCCGTCCACATTTCGTTGCCGTCCACATTTCGTTGCCGTCCACATTTCGTTGCCGTCCACATTTCTTTGCCGTCCACATTTCGTTGCCGTCCACATTCCGTTGCCGTCCACATTTCGTTGCCGTCCACATTTCGTTGCCGTCCACATTTCGTTGCCGTCCACATTTCGTTGCCGTCCACATTTCGTTGCCGTCCACATTTCGTTGCCGTCCACATTTCGTTGCCGTCCACATTTCGTTGCCGTCAACATTTCGTTGCCGTCCACATTTCTTTGCCGTCCACATTTCGTTGCCGTCCACATTTCGTTGCCGTCCACATTTCGTTGCCGTCCACATTTCGTTGCCGTCCACATTTCGTTGCCGTCCACATTTCGTTGCCGTCCACATTTCGTTGCCGTCCACATTTCGTTGCCGTCCACATTTCGTTGCCGTCCACATTTCGTTGCCGTCCACATTTCGTTGCCGTCCACATTTCGTTGCCGTCCACATTTCGTTGCCGTCCACATTTCGTTGCCGTCCACATTTCGTTGCCGTCCACATTTCGTTGCCGTTCACATTTCTTTGCCGTCCACATTTCTTTGCCGTCCACATTTCTTTGCCGTCCACATTTCGTTGCCGTCCACATTTCGTTGCCGTCCACATTTCGTTGCCGTCCAAATTTCTTTGCCGTCCACGTTTCGTTGCCGTCCACATTTCGTTGCCGTCCACATTTCGTTGCCGTCCACATTTCGTTGCCGTCCACATTTCGTTGCCGTCCACATTTCGTTGCCGTCCACATTTCGTTGCCGTCCACATTTCGTTGCCGTCCACATTTCGTTGCCGTCCACATTTCGTTGCCGTCCACATTTCGTTGCCGTCCACATTTCGTTGCCGTCCACATTTCGTTGCCGTCCACATTTCGTTGCCGTCCACATTTCGTTGCCGTCCACATTTCGTTGCCGTCCACATTTCGTTGCCGTCCACATTTCGTTGCCGTCCACATTTCGTTGCCGTCCACATTTCGTTGCCGTCCACATTTCGTTGCCGTCCACATTTCGTTGCCGTCCACATTTCGTTGCCGTCCACATTTCGTTGCCGTCCACATTTCGTTGCCGTCCACATTTCGTTGCCGTTCACATTTCGTTGCCGTCCACATTTCGTTGCCGTCCACATTTCGTTGCCGTCCACATTTCGTTGCCGTCCACATTTCGTTGCCGTCCACATTTTGTTGCCGTCCACATTTTGTTGCCGTTCACATTTCGTTGCCGTCCACATTTCGTTGCCGTCCACATTTCGTTGCCGTCCACATTTCGTTGCCGTCCACATTTCGTTGCCGTCCACATTTCGTTGCCGTCCACATTTCGTTGCCGTTCACATTTCGTTGCCGTTCACATTTCGTTGCCGTCCACATTTCGTTGCCGTCCACATTTCGTTGCCGTTCACATTTCGTTGCCGTCCACATTTCGTTGCCGTCCACATTTCGTTGCCGTTCACATTTCGTTGCCGTCCACATTTCGTTGCCGTCCACATTTCGTTGCCGTTCACATTTCGTTGCCGTCCACATTTCGTTACCGTTCACATTTCGTTGCCGTCCACATTTCGTTGCCGTCCACATTTCGTTGCCGTCCACATTTCGTTGCCGTCCACATTTCGTTGCCGTCCACATTTCGTTGCCGTCCACATTTCGTTGCCGTCCACATTTCGTTGCCGTCAACATTTCTTTGCCGTCCATATTTCTTTGCCGTCCACATTTCTTTGCCGTCCACATTTCGTTGCCGTCCACATTTCGTTGCCGTCCACATTTCGTTGCCGTCCACATTTCGTTGCCGTCCACATTTCGTTGCCGTCCACATTTCGTTGCAGTCCACATTTCGTTGCCGTCCACATTTCGTTGCCGTCCACATTTCGTTGCCGTCCACATTTCGTTGCCGTCCACATTTCGTTGCCGTCCACATTTCGTTGCCGTCCACATTTCGTTGCCGTTCACATTTCGTTGCCGTCCACATTCAGTGGAATAAAATACTCACAACGCGCGTCCGGACGCCATCCCCAAGGCGGGCATCATTTCCTTGCTTCGTTTAGTTTCAAATCCGACCGAATCCTTGATCCAAATCCCCTGCAATCCGTCAAGTGGTGCAAATCTGAACAGCTTGGCCCAGTTGATGGCAAAAATCCACCAGGAAGTACACGTGTGGGCTTCTGCTCACATTTTCATTTGAATGGGAAAATATGTGAGGTCCCGAGCTAGAGATAGGCAGGGTTTTTTATGTCAAAATAAATCACTTTTTGTTTTGTTAAGGACCATCTTTCTTCGGTCGACTACTCTCCTGTTTTTCAGCCCCTACTACTTTCTTCATGAACTTTTATCTTGTTTCATGAAACTTTTTCTCAGCTCAACTTAGCTGTGCACTCTGTGTACAGATTCTACAGTCCCTTATTCCCACACTAAATGGTGCTTTCCTCTTCATGGAACGTCTTTATTTGCGGCTAGTGAGGCTTAAAATAATATTTAATCTAATATTTGCTCTCCTCAAGCGCTGTAGACATCTTATTAGATATTTTGCACTCATTCAAAACATAAAAAATTGTAATGCAGATGCCGATAATCGTTCGCATTGAAGTCTTCACTCTGAGATTCAGTCCTTCTGAGCACATCACCTTGTTTTTCCCCGTAGGATCATCTCCTTTTCATCATAACAGTTTTGATACTAAGATGAAAGTATTTACTTTCAATCTAACCGTGCATTGCCGTACGAATAAAAAACGCATCTCTTTTTCCCTCTGAACAAATCGCGATAATTATGATAATTCTTATAACAGGCGCTCTTCAATATGACCAAGTCAACGTCGGTTTTCTACTGCCAATATCAAACTCATTAAATCGCAGCTCCTGCCAATACCGGAGTCAAAGAATCGCAGCTCCTGGCAATACCGGAGTCATAAAATTGCAGCTCCTGCCAATACCGGAGTCATAGAATCACAGCTCCTGGCAAAACCGGAGTCAAAGAATCGCAGCTCGTGGCAATACCGGAGTCATAAAATTGCAGCTCCTGCCAATACCGGACTCATAAACTGGCAGCTCCTATCTATACCTGACTTATAAAATAGAGAATCAGGCAAATAAAAGACCCGTAAAATAGAGGTTCCAGCAAATACGGGAACTGTAACATAGAGAATCAGGCAAATACTGGAACCGTAAAATAGAAAATCAGGCAAATACGGGACCCGTAGAATAAAGTATCAGGCATATACGGGATAAATCGTTTCGAACTCCGGGAACGCGGCGCATGAACACACCGTCGCTGGGCGGACGAGCTCTCCCAATATTTGTCAGGGGCAAGCGAGGAAATATTCAGGGGCAAATTTGGGGTAAATGAGACCAGCGGCACAATGATAGTTTGGAGCGCCCCAAAGCCAATTATGGAGATGTTTCTTGTGGACTCAAGCCGATATTGCGCCCAACTTTAACCTTCTGATCGCAGCCTAATTTTCCACCCATTCCGGCCATTACCGAAATAATTTCGCAGAAGAATGGGTCGTAGAATGTTATTTTTTACGAGAAGGATGAAGAAGGATGATGTAATCGCCTCATTAACTCGCCTAAGGATGCGATTCTCGAGTTTTATTAAAGCGAACATTACTGCTTTTTAAAGATTAAACACGCTTTGCCTTTATCTTAGAATGGGGAGTTGCTGGAGCTTGTCCCCTCAGGGGGATACAGCTGTTGTATCTATGGGAATTAGCGCTCCCAGGGGAACTATGTGAGGGCCCGAGCTAAAGGTTAGGTAGGCTTCCTTTTGTTGTAATAAAATAGGTTTTTGTTTTGTTACGGACCATCTTTTTTCGGTTCACTGCTGTCCTGTTTTTCAGCACCTACTACTTTCTTCTTCAACTTTTTTCTTGTTTCATGAACTTCTTTCCTAGCTTACTGTTTCTGTGCACCTTGTGCATAGATTCCACGTTCCCTCAACTCCATACTAAATGGTGCCTTCCTTTTTCCTCTCTTGGAACATCTTTGTCGTGGTTAAGGGAGGCTAAAAATTTCTTATATAATAATAATAATAATGCTGGAGCTTGTCAAACACAACTCTGGAAAGTCCAGGCATTGAAGTTGACGGCCGAAAATGTTCTGGAGGTGACCGTATAATGGGATCAAAGGACCTCAGAGCTCAGTGGTTTGGGGCACTTACTCTGTTTGAAAGTCGCCGGTTCGATGCCCTACATTGCGGGCTTGGTTTTTTCCACTAAAAAACGCCACAACTCCTTTCAATGCTGGTACAAATAAATACCAAATTGACCCAGACTATTGCGACAGTGTACTCTCAGCGCTAATTATGAGACATTTTAAAATCTGATGCTTAAAATAACCCGCACCAACTGGTTTTGAATTAAATAAACTTCTTATTTTTGAGTGCGGGTGCAGAGTTAATGTCAGCAAACTGGAATTGTGTGTTGTTCTAAGAATGTTGAGCAAATCTTCACCGTTTTATCGCACTTAGTCAGTTATCGATTGGTGGTTAGCGATGTTAAATGATTCACGGAGGCAGACATTCACAATGACTCACCATGAGGTTTGGGTCATAGCTTATTTTTGGTTGGTGACGCCTTTTTTCGGGCCCTAGGGAGAGTACCGAAATATGGTAAAAAAGCAGATTCGGAAAATACCAACAAAATTTGCACATCTGTCATGTAGGCTAAAAATGAATCTTAAACGTCCTTGATAATTACTGTATCGTGGAGCTTCTGAGCATAAATTCCCAACCTTTACAATGAAATCTTACGAATAACTCATTCTCTCTTCAATTAATTTTTCTAAACCTGAGCACTTATAAGGAAAAAATTGTGGGATATAAAGCATACAATAAAAGACATGATAATGATCGGGAAAGTTTCCACCAAATGTAGGAAAAGTCGACCAAAAAACGGTCAATGTTTCAGCAAGTTTGCAACCGCGTGCATTCCAAGCGTACAACCAACATGTATTATTAACACTTGGAGTGCGGCTTGGCCCATCGGTGGTCACTGAGGGCATTTTCATGACGCTGCTAAACGACCAACGTTAACAAACTCAATTTTCATCAATACTTGACGATAATTCAATGAAGGCTCGATTTACTTAAATGTTAATAACATTAAACACGATCACCGCGTTTCCGCGGTTGTTGACGGTTGGCTTGGCCAGGTTGTAGCGAATTGAGAAATCGAGTTTACTGCTCGAATACATTTTTATTCTTCCAAAGAAATACGAAAAAATGCACTTGCACGATAACATTTCACCTCGTATGGTGTTATTAAAAAAAATCGCGAAAAAGGTGAAGTGTCATTCATTTACACCAGTACGTGAGTGTCAAATTTAGCTAATGGTGCCCATGTGTCCCACTACGCGGGGCGCGTTCATAAGAAAAAGATCTGAGGGAAATTCCGAGTCGTAGAGGGGGACTGAAATGTTGAAGTGATTGAAGTGCCTCAGGCTTGACGTCGGCCGCCATCCTCAACGTCGGCCGTCGGCCGCCTGCGCTTTGCGATAAGCAATTTTCACAACCATAGGATTTACGTTCAGTTGACGCATGTTAGCTTTTATTGTTTCGTAGAATAGCCGTGATTTTCTTCTGCCCTTGAGGATAAACACGCACTCGCCATTTCGCGACATGAAACGCACACACACAGAAAACTTGTCTCAGTTTGTTCTTGTATCACTTCAGTTGGCCGTTTCATGTAGTTTCTTATCTAAACAGCTAGTTTTATATAACTTCATATAACTAAAATATCCAGTTTTATTTTGCCTTATATAACTAAAACACCAGGTTTATGCGTCTTAATACCACTGAAAAAGTCATGTTTTATGCAGCTTTAAATCACGAAAACATCAGTTTTAAACAGCCGTATAACTGAATGAACAGTTTAATGCAGCTTTACAACACCAGAAAAACCAGTTTTATACAGCCTTATATCACTAAAACACCAGTTTTATACAGCCTTATATCACTAAAACACCAGTTTTATACAGCCTTATATCACTAAAACACCAGTTTTATACAGCCTTATATCACTAAAACACCAGTTTTATACAGCCTTATATCACTAAAACACCAGTTTTATACAGCCTTATATCACTAAAACACCAGTTTTATACAGCCTTATATCACTAAAACACCAGTTTTATACAGCCTTATATCACTAAAACACGTTTTATACAGCCTTATATCACTAAAACACCAGTTTTGTACAGCCTTATATCACTAAAACACCAGTTTTGTACAGCCTTATATCACTAAAACACCAGTTTCAAGCAGCATCACTTGATCAATACCCGAGCAGCCGTCGCTGTCAGCTCCAGCACATACCGTCAGTCACTCAGCTGACGCCCGCAAATTGTCGGAATTTTCGACGGCCGAAGAAGTCATTCCATACTTCAGGGTGCGCTCGACGTCATGTCGTGTGCCTTCCGGACCTCCTTATCGACCCTAAAACTTTACGAGCATTTCTCTAAACTGCCAAAATTTGCGGATCTTGAACCTCCTGAGCTCTTGAATCTTCCCCCAAGGCCGTCGGCTCGGTAGAAGAAACACGGTAGCGTTATTTCGTCGACCGTGTCGCAGTGGTGACGTCATGGCATCGAACCAACAGCAGCGCTCAGATTGCATCTGGCGACACTGCTTGCCCCAAATATGGCACCGCTTTTGGCCCAACGACATGCCGCAATGATGACGTCATCCAGTGTTTGAAATGAACATTTTCTATTGGCTAGCCGAACAAGAGGGACATTTCCTCCCCCCCCCCCCCCCCATGGCCTTGCTTCCTCTACCAGGTCTGGCTCGCCGGCAGTAGGCTTCCGTTTTTGTCAACTGACTAATGCGAGTAATGCTTGTATCAAGGTGAGTTAGGCTCGCATTACGGTGAAAGAGACTCGACTTTAGCGTCAGGAGGACAAATTGTGTTGTTAGTAGCTGGCCGCTTCGAGTGAACATATACTATCAGTTAACTTAATCAGTTAACATATACTATCGGTAACAATCAGTTGACGAATAAGAAATAAGCCACAAATGGCCAAAAGAATCTTAAGGGTCACTTAATGAGATATTGTGGGAAAATTTTCCCCACTATGGTTTGGGTGTGTCCGAGGTGGCTTTTCTCTTCCAACCTTTCCGCGTAGGTGTCGGGGTGCCGTTCGCTGGTCGTTGCTCAGATGTTTCGGTAGGGTCGCAGGTGAGGTCGTAGGTACGGAATTTTCATTTAGCGGCCTTGACTAGACTTGATTTTGATTCCTCTAAGAGCTGATGTTAGCTCAACTCTCTAATGACGTTATGTCGATTTAAGCAGTGATTAACTTGGTGTTTAAGCTGCCATTTTTATCCGTCCGTTTATGCCTTTACAAAGGCGTGTTGCATCGTCGGCCTACGCTTCGGTGATGGGGTTCGCGGCTAGTTCCGTGGCGCCCAGTTCAGGCTAAGACCCTCTACCCTCTTCCTGACTGCTTTTTCTCTGTCTATTATTTTGTGTGCCTGTGCTATTATTTCTTTACTTTTATTTTGTAGACTATCGTGTCAATTTTCCTATGGTGCTTCAAGCAAGTAAAATTATTTAAAATTAACATTGAGACTTCAATGAATTAACTCTTAACTCGTCCTTGCGACGTTAATTACTATTACAATTAATATTGCTATTGAAGTCGTTCGTCTTTTTGATGGGCTAAATTAGCCTGGATCAGAGCGATCTTCTAATTAACTTCTTTCTCAAGTATCTAAAATCTCTTTACTATTCTTACTGTCTTTCCGCTTGAAGCACTTAATCTCTTACTGATTTCTTCTAAATTTCCTTGATTAAACCTTCTGTCTGAACGTTTCGTCACTGAGTGCATTTAAAACTCAGGTTAGTTGCTTTACTTGCAATTGTGTTGTCATTTTCATTGTCATTGGTGATGTTGCTTCTTAATTGAAATATTGTCCTTATTAATTTCGTGGTTTGTTCGGGGGTTAAGGTTGTACGTTTTTTTTATAGTATACACCGGAGGAGGCTTCTGCTGGTGCTGACTTTGCCGCAGCCGGGTTTCAGCTGTTCCAGCTAACTTCTAACAGGCTAGCCTCTCCGTTGCTTTGAGGTATATATCTAGTCGGACTTTAATGATTAGGTTGCATTTGCGTAATACTTGAAATTAACTGATTAGTTGCGTTGTTTCGCCTTGACTTTCGCTAATATTTCTGTTTCCTAGCAGTTGAGGGTGGAGCGTGTGCCAGAGGTGTCGACGCGGGGTTCTATCTACCATTCCAGCCCTTTTCTTGAGTCGCGGCGTTACTCGACCTCTGCCCGCCACTGCTTGAGGTGTCACCTCTGTTCGGAACTAAGGGTCTACGTGTTCTTAGAATTCAGCCCTTCTCGTGGAGCCGACGTTCCTCGCCTCCTATTGCTGCCTGCGCCCGTTGTCTCGAGCTCGCCACGACAGCGCCCTGGACTGTGGTCCTTGACGGCGCCTGCTAACTTTTTTGGTAAATGTAAAGGACTTGACCATAATTGATATTCGAATTTTCGATGCCTTAATAATGTTAATCACATGAAAATAAACAAGTTTTCTTCAATGGACTTTCCGGCGGAAACGAGTATTTTAAAAGTTATGGCATTAAATGAGTTACCGTAACTCCAGTGTTTGAGGCGGGGAAAAATATACCGCGCGGTCCGACGTGAAAGTAAACAGGCGTTCCCGCGCGCCAACCAAGCCGACGAAGAGCAAACCCCCTATTACAAACGTAAAGAGGTTGGGTCGTGAGGGGTAGCAACAGTTCTTTTAGTGAAAATTATAAAACTAAAAGAACTGTGGCTACCCCTCACGACCCAACCTCTTTACGTTTGTAATAGGGTGATGCACTATGGAGTTCCGGTAACTCATTTAATGCCATAACTTTTAAATACTCATTTCCGCCGGAAAGTGCATTGAAGAAAACTTGTTTATTTTCATGTGATTAACATCATTGAGGCATCGAAAATTCGAATATCAATTATGGTCAAGTCCTTTACATTTACCACTTTTTTAACGCCCAAGGCATAAGCGGACTTTTAACTCGCCCTAACTTTTAATCAACTTAATAAAGTGTTTTAAAAAAAAAAAGGAATTATCTGGTTAGCGAATGCTAGCCGTAAAACTTAAATTGTACTTGAAATTAAATATTAAGAGTTGCGTTTGCGTTCACTGTGTTCGTTACGTTCATGTCGTTAAATCACTCGATATAAGGGTGGATCTAATAAAAACTTTGACTAATTAAACCTTACTTCTATTTTTCTATTCCTTCGCTGAAAACGATTGTATGGGAATTATTTCCCATACAAGTTCATACTGAGTTTTTAACCTACCTTCTCATTAACATTTCTCTTATCTTTCCTTCAGAGGAGGAGTAATAAATTAACTTGATTCTTCTTACAGGTTGTTCCTGTTTCGGGAGATCGTTGCATTGTAACTTCTTTGTGTAATAACTATTTTTTTGTCTAATTAAGCGTCATCTTCCCCCTAGCGGACCCTGTGATTTAATTCATTGCTCGTACTAACAAAATTAACTTGCAGAATGGAGAAGTCTTTAGCGCAGAAACGCGGCGTGTACAAAAGGAAAATTACGCTGGGTCTGAACAAGGCCAACGACGCCATCGCTGACGGTAATACTGCCGAACTCGAAGCGCACCGCGCCCTCGTGAAGCGGAACTTGGAGCAAGTGAGGCAGTGGGACGAGAAGGTAACTACCTCAATGATTGAGGGTAAGTGCTCGGATGAAGTTTTAAATGCCGAAGTAGATGAGCAGTTAGCTTATAGTGTTGAAATCGAGGTGGCATTAGATGAACTTAATAAAGCAGGGCAAGGTATTAATGTCAATGCCACCGCGGGATTTGGTCTTTCCAAAGACGTGAAATTGCCACAATTAAAGATAGAGCCGTTTAAAGGCGATAGTGACGATCATCTGAAATACCATGCATTTATGGTTCAGTTTACCAATGCGATTGGTCACCGTTCACATTTGTCGCCTTCTGCTAAACTTACTTACCTTAGAAGTTATTTGTCCGGGTATGCAGCAAAGTTGATCGAGCATTTGACCATTAATGATGGCAACTACGAAGTTGCGCTTACCTTGCTAAAGAAAGAATTTTTAGACGAAAAAGCTGTAGTTAGCGAGTTGTGCCTTAAATTGTTAACGCTGAAATGTAAGTCGGACAAGTCTTTCGTGGAAGTTAAAGTATTTCTTAGTGAAATTAGAGGGATCATGTCTGATTTGAAAACGTTTGGGTGTGATATCTTGGGGGAAAATGCTAGTAATACTGTGATAGGGCACCATATTTTTTCCAAATTACCGATGCTGTTCAAACAAGAATTAGCTAGGAAACTTAATAGCAACTATCCCACTTTGAATGAGATTTTTCTTAATTACCTTGAGGTGATTGCTACCTTGAATTTGCGTGTGGCTCCTGACAGCGTGCAGAGTGATTCGCGACCCTTTGTGAAGCCTGATAGTTTTAATAAGCAGAATAATCAGGTCTTTGCTAATGCAGCTATTGCACAAACTGATCGCAAAGCGTGTAAATTTTGCTTCAGCCAGAGTCACAGCATGCTGCACTGTTCCGCTTATCCAACTCGTAAGAGCCGAATGGATAGGTGTGCAGAGCTTAAAATATGTCACAATTGTACCAGTTCTAAGCATGAAGCAGCTAGGTGTTTTTCTAAACTTGACTTTGAATGTAAATTTTGTAAGCAGAAGACTCATGTCGCTGCTCTCTGTCCACAGACGGATAAAGGTATTCAAACTAATTATTGCCTGAATTCTACTTCTGACGTGCAGTCAGGGTACATTTTACCTACCATTACCTTGCCAGTTAGCAAGGGGCGTAACGTAACGAATGTTAGATTCCTGATTGATTCAGGGTCTCAGCGTTCCTATGTCTCCAGTAAGGTGCTGGAAAAAATAAATTTTCCTCTCGGCCTTAAAATGTCTCAATTTACGGTAAATTCTTTCCTGGAAAAGGGAATCCGCGAATTCGCGGAAGTTAGCTTGTGTGTAGATCTGCTAGACGGTAGTAAACCATTGCAAGCTCCTGTGTTAGTGGATGAAAAATTCCAGATGTCCTTTACAATAAATTCCTTGCACCAGGCTATTTCCAACATAGCAAATAGTTACCCTTTGGCTGATAGCTCTTTCAGTAAAGGCTGTAGTATTGATGAGGTAAGGCTTGATGGTATTCTTGGAATTGATTTGCTCCAGTGCTTTAACGATTTCACAGTTGTGAAATGTATGAAAGGAGCTGCCTTTTCGTACGGTAATAGGATCATACCAATGGGTAATGTGGAGCATTTTCTTACCCGTGAAGAGGCTGTAAAAATGTACCGTGATTTGCATGTTGCAGGTGCGGCCAGAGAGTCCGCCATAAATTTCGTCCTAGATCCTCGTCCGTGCAGCGTGGATCCCATAAATGGTGTATTGGACTGCAGCCATGTTGACGGTGGTTTGGACAAAATTTTTAAGCTAGAGTCCATTGGCTTATCGGATGATGAGGTGAGTGACTCTGATGCGACAAAGATCGAAGAATTTGATGCAGGAATCTTTTTGAACCACGGCAAATATCATGTGAAACTAATCTGGAACGATAATATCTCTGAAGTAAATGACAATTTCCCTGTTGCCCGAGCGGTATTAAGTAGGGTTGTTGAAAGGTTAAATCAGAAGGGAATGTTGAAAATGTACGACGATGTTTTCCAGCAGCAGTTGTCCGAAGGCATTATTGAGGAGGTTCCACTTAATTCCAGTCAACCGAGAGTTTATATACCTCACAGAGAAGTGATTTAAACGGATCCGACAACCACTACTAAAGTAAGACCTGTTTTGAACTGTAGCTTAAAGTTAGGACGTAAGCCTTCTCTTCACGAGGCGGCATTTCCAGGCGTAGATTTAATGAAAAAATTGTTCGATATCCTGATAGGCATCAGACGAGACGATTACTTGGTAATGGCTGACATTAGGAAGGCATTTCTACAAATAAAGTTAGCGGATGATGAAGACAGAAATAAATTTTGTATTCTGTGGCAAAGAGACGGTAATTTGGTGGCTTACCGATATACGACTATAGTCTTTGGGTTTGTGTCAAGTCCTTTTATCTTGAACTATGTGATAAAGAAACGCGCAAAAAATTATCCAGACGACATGTGCAGTTATTTCTTGTTGAATAGGATGTATGTAGACAATTTATACATGACAGGGTGTAACCATGAAGAATTGCACACGTTGTATAATGTTGCTTGTGACAGGATGAAAGAAGGGGGTTTTGACTTACGATCGTGGTCGTCTAATTGTGACGAACTACAGAATTCCTTTGTTAATGATGGCGTAAGCTCTAGCCATGATGTACCTTATGAAAAAATGTTAGGTTATCGGTACGATAAGACAACGGACAGGATAAGTGTAGATTTGGAAACGCAGGTTGAGACAGGTGATGTCACAAAGCGTAAATTACTCTCTTGCTTAGCTAAGTGTTTTGATCCGCTCGGTTTGCTCGCGCCAGTTACTGTTAAAGGAAAAAGTTTGATGAGAGAAGTTTGGAGGGAACGCTTGGGGTGGGATGATGTGCTCCCAGACCACTTAAATAAAACTTGGGCATCTTTGCAGAAAGATTTGAGTAAATTAAATTCATTTAAATTTGATCGTAGGTGTTTTAATACTGGTGACGCTCTAAAATTAATAATTTTCACTGATGCTTCGCGATTAAATTACGGCTTTTGTATATACACTGTGACGGAGAGCTCAGAGCGCCCGTCATTGCTGTTTAGTAAGACCAAGGCCGCTCCTCTGAAGACAAAAACTCTTCATACGTTAGAGTTACTTGCCGTTTACATTGCTTTAAAGTGCCTTATTAATTTGTTGAATTCATTAGATAAAGTAACCGTTACTGATTTAACTATTGCTGTAGATTTACAAATTGTTATTTCGTGGATCTTGAACAAAACCGTAAAAACAAAAAATGTATTTGCTAATAATAGGGTTAAGGATATTAATCAATACGTGTCCAGTTTGAAAGATGAATTTAATCTTGATTGCTCTTTCAGGTACGTTCCGTCGGATCAAAATCCGGCAGATTTAGTGACCCGAGGTTTGTCGGCCCGGGAACTTGAAGGAAAGTTGGATTTCTGGCAACACGGCCCCGACTTCTTGAAAAGGCCTACCCAGTGGCCGTCTAATACTTTAGGTTGTATTTCAGAGGCTAATAAGAACCTCGTCTCGTGTCCCATCCAGGTGGAGCCGGCGCCGTCGGTTTCCCAGGTATTTCCGCCAGAGCGGTACTCTAAGCTAGATAAGCTAATCGGTGTTACTGCTCAACTTTTCCGTGCCTCCCTAAAAATGAAAGGAATTGTTACAACCAGACTTGATTGCGTTAACAGAGCGAAAAATTACTGGGTAAAAATTGAGCAAAAAGTTCACTTTCCTAACGAATATTCCTTTTTGAGTGGGGACAAGACAGCTAGGTCTCCTCCGCAATTGATTAGAGACTTGAATCTTTTCCTCGATGGTGAGGGAATAATCCGTTCTCGTGGTAGACTGAATAAGTGCAGTTACGTCTCCTACGGCGTTGCGAATCCCATCTTGTTATCTAGACATAGTTCTTTTACAAAATTGATTCTTGTTGACTGCCATGAAAAATGTAAACACTTAGGTTTAAATTCTACTTTGAACGTCTTGCGGAATCAGGGATTTTGGCTTCCTAGAGGGAGGCCGCTCATTCGGAGCGTTTTGCAGGAATGTGTAATGTGTAAAAAATTTAATGCTCTGCCTTTTAGATATCCTAAGACAACTGATTTACCTGGAGACAGGGTGGACTTAGTCCGGCCTTTCCAGAACATAGGCATAGATTTCACCGGGCATTTCAACATAAAATTCGGTGATACGTTTGTGAAAATGTATATATTGATTTTCACCTGCCTTAGCATACGTGCGGTGCATTTAGAACTAGTGCCGGACATGTCGGCGTCGTCTTTTCTAGCTGCTTTCATTCGCTTTGCCAACAGGTATGGGTTCCCGAAGGCTATTTACAGCGACAATGCACCTACCTTTATTCAGGCAGCGCAATTTCTTAACCATTCTTTTTCAGATGATAACGTCTCGCAGCATTTGGCGAGAAATAACGTAAAGCACATCCGTATTCCTTTGTATAGTGCCTGGTACGGGGCAATTTGGGAGCGGATGATTGGAGTTGTCAAAAAATGTTTGTACAAATCAATAGGTAAAGGTAAAATTGAATATTTTCAAATGTTAACTCTTTTGACAGATGTGCAGGAGGCGGTGAATTCCAGACCCCTTACTGGTCGGGATACCGCTGATCAATCGTACGAAATAATTACTCCTAATTCATTTCTAAAATTAAGCGCTAGTAGTAATTTATCATTCGGCGGAAACTTTGGGTCAGATATACCCAAACCAACGCGTAGTTCTATATTAAACACTCTTGAGCTTCGAGAAGAAGCTCTAGAGAAATTTAAAGATTTATTCTATAATGACTATTTACTTTCCTTGCGCGAACGACATTTGAATTCTTACCAGCCTATATGGAGTGACAGAATCAAGGTTAATGACCTTGTGTTGATTTCTTCGCCCGTGGAACCACGCCCTATGTGGTCCATGGGTCGAGTAGTAAAATTATTTAAAGGTACCGATGGCCGCACACGCTCAGTACAATTAATAAAACCAGATCGTTCGTTATCTAATTATGCCATTTCTTTATTGTATCCCTTAGAATTAAATTCTGGCGAGGTAAAACCATACCAGTTCCCTGTTGATGCCGCTGAGCCTGATGCGACGCAGGACCTGTCCGGCCGTAGCATCGAGGGCAGACCCAGGAGGGCGGCTGCTGAGCGTTGCCTTCGGAAGCTGCGCGAATAAATTCGCGCATTCTCTCCCCCCCGGGAGTGTGTGGGAAAATTTTCCCCACTATGGTTTGGGTGTGTCCGAGGTGGCTTTTCTCTTCCAACCTTTCCGCGTAGGTGTCGGGGTGCCGTTCGCTGGTCGTTGCTCAGATGTTTCGGTAGGGTCGCAGGTGAGGTCGTAGGTACGGAATTTTCATTTAGCGGCCTTGACTAGACTTGATTTTGATTCCTCTAAGAGCTGATGTTAGCTCAACTCTCTAATGACGTTATGTCGATTTAAGCAGTGATTAACTTGGTGTTTAAGCTGCCATTTTTATCCGTCCGTTTATGCCTTTACAAAGGCGTGTTGCATCGTCGGCCTACGCTTCGGTGATGGGGTTCGCGGCTAGTTCCGAGGCGCCCAGTTCAGGCTAAGACCCTCTACCCTCTTCCTGACTGCATTTTTTCTGTCTATTATTTTGTGTGCCTGTGCTATTATTTCTTTACTTTTATTTTGTAGACTATCGTGTCAATTTTCCTATGGTGCTTCAAGCAAGTAAAATTATTTAAAATTAACATTGAGACTTCAATGAATTAACTCTTAACTCGTCCTTGCGACGTTAATTACTATTACAATTAATATGGCTATTGAAGTCGTTCGTCTTTTTGATGGGCTAAATTAGCCTGGATCAGAGCGATCTTCTAATTAACTTCTTTCTCAAGTATCTAAAATCTCTTTACTATTCTTACTGTCTTTCCGCTTGAAGCACTTAATCTCTTACTGATTTCTTCTAAATTTCCTTGATTAAACCTTCTGTCTGAACGTTTCGTCACTGAGTGCATTAAAAACTCAGGTTAGTTGCTTTACTTGCAATTGTGTTGTCATTTTCATTGTCATTGGTGATGTTGCTTCTTAATTGAAATATTGTCCTCATTAATTTCGTGGTTTGTTCGGGGGTTAAGGTTGTACGTTTTTTTTTATAGTATACTCCGGAGGAGGCTTCTGCTGGTGCTGACTTTGCCGCAGCCGGGTTTCAGCTGTTCCAGCTAACTTCTAACAGGCTAGCCTCTCCGTTGCTTTGAGGTATATATCTAGTCGGACTTTAATGATTAGGTTGCATTTGCGTAATACTTGAAATTAACTGATTAGTTGCGTTGTTTCGCCTTGACTTTCGCTAATATTTCTGTTTCCTAGCAGTTGAGGGTGGAGCGTGTGCCAGAGGTGTCGACGCGGGGTTCTATCTACCATTCCAGCCCTTTTCTTGAGTCGCGGCGTTACTCGCCCTCTGCCCGCCACTGCTTGAGGTGTCACCTCTGTTCGGAACTAAGGGTCTACGTGTTCTTAGAATTCAGCCCTTCTCGTGGAGCCGACGTTCCTCGCCTCCTATTGCTGCCTGCGCCCGTTGTCTCGAGCTCGCCACGACAGCGCCCTGGACTGTGGTCCTTGACGGCGCCTGCTAACTTTTTTAACGCCCAAGGCATAAGCGGACTTTTAACTCGCCCTAACTTTTAATCAACTTAATAAAGTGTTTTTTTAAAAAAAGGCAATTATCTGGTTAGCGAATGCTAGCCGTAAAACTTAAATTGTACTTGAAATTAAATATTAAGAGTTGCGTTTGCGTTCACTGTGTTCGTTACGTTCATGTCGTTAAATCACTCGATATAAGGGTGGATCTAATAAAAACTTTGACTAATTAAACCTTACTTCTATTTTTCTATTCCTTCGCTGAAAACGATTGTATGGGAATTATTTCCCATAATATTTGGGGTCGCGTAATTGAGCTTTGTAGCCACAAGTGAAGCTGTGGCGATAATTCAGCTCTGTCACTCAAATTTTTAGATCAAATGCTGTTACACTGACGTATTGGAGTAAAGAAAGAAACTACGTTTTATCACAATCAAGCCTGAAACCTATCATCTTGTCCTTTGGTTTTCATATGCCTTATAACTAACACCAGGACGCAATGACGTGAAGTAAATGCTAAGGAAAAAAACTGTTTATATACGATACAGCAACTGAAAAGAATCAGACACCAGCTGATAATTTTTACACCCTAGGCAGGCTTAATAGTTGCAGTGCGATTTACTTAACTCAAAATTTTATTTTTTATCACTCAGTCGATACAGGCGAACGCAAGCGTGTTGATTTTTTTTTAATTACCGACTGATGTTTTAAGAACTATTCACATGGACATTGTGTCAGGAGACATGTCTGTAGGAAAATTTATAAAATTGTGCAGTGATACTTTCAATGTTCCTTATAGCTACATAATAATGAACAAAGACATTCACCCATTGATGGGAAAATAGTTTAGGAGTTTGAACTAAGTTTATACTTTGAAGAAGTATTTTAAGGACTTTGTGAGTACTTAGAATTCAAAACATCAGCCTGTACTCACGCAGAGATTCAAGTATTGTAAGTATTTAATAATATATTTTAAACATGTTTTTGAGATAATATATTTGTTTTAAATTTTGTTGGAAGAAATTTTTCTTGATCTGAAATATAAGATAACACCATTATATATCTAGCATTTAGGTTAATTTACGAAAATAATTCTACGAAATAAATTTTTTTTAATATTTGAGTGAGTTTATAATTTCGTTTGTAAAAATATTGGGCTAGAGGCTTTTGGAGATGGTTCTTCAATTGCAAAAATTCTCCAAAAGATCCAAACTGTGCTGGGAGGCCTATCTTCCTTACTACTCCCTTCACCTCACGCCCCTCACCTCATGCCCCACACCTCATGCCCCACACCTCATGCCCCACACCTCATGCCCCACACCTCATGCCCCACACCTCATGCCCCACACCTCATGCCCCACACCTCATGCCCCTGACCTCATGCCCCACACCTCATGCCCCTCACCTCACGCCCCTCACCTCATGCCCCACACCTCATGCCCCACACCTCATGCCCCACACCTCATGCGCAACTCCTCATGCCCCACACCTCATGCCCCACACCTCACGCCCCACACCTCATGCCCCACTCCTCATGCCATTCACCTCATGCCCCACACCTCATGCCCCACACCTCATGCCCTTCACCTCACGCCCCACACCTCACGCCCCACACCTCACGCCCCACACCTCACGCCCCACACCTCACGCCCCACACCTCATGCCCCACACCTCATGCCCCTCACCTCATGCCCCACACCTCATGCCCCACACCTCATGCCATTCACCTCATGCCCCACACCTCATGCCCCACACCTCATGCCCTTCACCTCACGCCCCACACCTCACGCCCCACACCTCACGCCCCACACCTCACGCCCCACACCTCACGCCCCACACCTCACGCCCCACACCTCACGCCCCACACCTCACGCCCCACACCTCACGCCCCACACCTCACGCCCCACACCTCACGCCCCACACCTCACGCCCCACACCTCACGCCCCACACCTCACGCCCCACACCTCACGCCCCCCACCTCACGCCCCCCACCTCACGCCCCACACCTCACGCCCCACACCTCACGCCCCACACCTCACGCCCCACACCTCACGCCCCACACCTCACGCTCCACACCTCACGCCCCACACCTCACGCCCCACACCTCACGCCCCACACCTCACGCCCCACACCTCACGCCCCACACCTCACGCTCCACACCTCAAGCCCCACACCTCACGCCCCACACCTCATGCCCCACACCTCATGCCCCACACCTCATGCCCCACACCTCATGCACCACACCTCATGCACCACACCTCATGCACCACACCTCATGCACCACACCTCATGCACCACACCTCATGCACCACACCTCATGCACCACACCTCACGCCCCACACCGCATGCTTCACACCTCACGCCCCACACCTCATGCCCCACACCTCATGCCCTTCACCTGACACCCCTCACCTCATGCCCTTCACCTGACACCCCTCACCTCATGCCCTTCACCTGACACCCCTCACCTCACGCCCCACACCTCATGCCCCACACCCCTCCCCATACTCCATCCCTCACTTTGCCCTTAACCCTACCTCTCACCCCGCCCCTCACCCCTCACAACGACCGGCGTACATCACAACCGGTTACCGGGGTGTAGAAACCGAAAGCTCGGCTTCAAAAACACCGCCAAGTTCTCAGTTTACGAAGGCACTGTTGTGCTGTTGTTGCCTCACTTGTGCTATTGTTCGTGTCTGTTGTGCCGAAGTCCGCACGAATTGCTTCAAAATATTTTTCCGGGCCAAGCGCGCTGCCGTTGTGGGAAGCTTTTAGTCGTGTCTCCCTCTCCTGGGACTGTGGCCTTTTCCTTCTCCTATTTCCGGACCTTTTCTTCTTCTTGGAAATGTGACCTTTTCTTTTTCTCTTTTCCTGGTCTTATTCCATCTCCTTTCATGCATCTCACGCCCACCACATGACCCCCACATTGCCACTGCACATGCCCTCCACATGACCACCACATAACCACCACATGACCACTACATGACCAAACACTGAACACCACATGACCACTACATGACCACCACATGCCCACCACACGGCCACCACACGGCCACCACACGGCCGCCCCATGACCACCCCATGACCACCCCATGACCACCCCATGACCACCACATGATCACCACATGACCACCCCATGACCACCCCATGACCACCCCATGACCACCCCATGACCACCCCATGACCACCCCATGACCACCCCATGACCACCCCATGACCACCCCATGACCACCACATGACCACCACATGACCACCCCATGACCACCCCATGACCACCCCATGACCACCACATGACCATCCCATGACCACCCCATGACCACCCCATGACCACCCCATGACCACCACATGACCACCACATGACCACCCCATGACCACCCCATGACCACCCCATGACCACCCCATGACCACCCCATGACCACCCCATGACCACCCCATGACCACCCCATGACCACCACATGACCACCACATGACCACCCCATGACCACCCCATGACCACCCCATGACCACCACATGACCACCACATGACCACCACATGACCACCACATGACCACCCCATGACCACCCCATGACCACCCCATGACCACCACATGACCATCCCATGACCATCCCATGACCATCCCATGACCATCCCATGACCACCCCATGACCACCCCATGACCACCCCATGACCACCACATGACCACCACATGACCACCATCACATGACCACCATCACATGACCATCACATGACCACCGCCACATGACCACCGCCACATGGCCACCGCCACATGGCCACCGCCACATGGCCACCGCCACATGGCCACCGCCACATGGCCACCGCCACATGGCCACCGCCACATGGCCACCGCCACATGGCCACCGCCACATGACCACCGCCACATGGCCACCGCCACATGGCCACCGCCACATGGCCACCGCCACATGGCCACCGCCACATGGCCACCGCCACATGGCCACCGCCACATGGCCACCGCCACATGGCCACCGCCACATGGCCACCGCCACATGGCCACCGCCACATGGCCACCGCCACATGGCCACCGCCACATGACCTTATATAACACTTTACTTCAGCTGTTTTGTTGCGTTGTACAAATATTCAAGAAAAAGGACCTAACACGTTCCCCGCGCTTTAGGCCACATGTGCACCACTCGGTACAATCGTCATTCACGTACCGCAATAAATGCATGGTATTTCGTCTGTTTAGGGACCTTTTAGAAAACAACTGTTATCGTACGAGGTGAAATGTTATCGTGCAATTGGAGGGCAAATTTGCAGAGTTTTCTAACCCACAGAACACAGAATTTTAGGACACTCAAGTTAGAGGCGTGGTGTTCATCGCAGGGCTGCAAAACTGGCATTTTCTAGCCAAGTTACTAACTAGGAACTGAACTAGGAACTAGGCCACTCTGCCTGGAAGACATCTACGCCGCTATGAGGGGAAATTATCACTTAATCCACTCTCCAGTTTTGACCTCTGATTTGTGGGTGAGGACACTCGGCAGATTTGCCCTCCAATTGCATTTTTCATATTTTTTAGGAAAATTCAAACTGCACTCAAGCAGTAAAGCAGATTTGCCTTTTCTGTTACAACCTAACCGAAGCCACCGTTAATGGCTGCGGGAATGTGGAGAATGTGTTTATTCCCTTACATTTGATATTCACTGTGTTTTGAAACTGAATCGTTGTCTGATGGTGTGGTTTTCCACGTTTTGTCCAGAGTCAATATTTAATTTGAGGAATATTTGTGTCACCACTTCCAGAGCTGAGAGTTAGGCAGGCCGTCTATCGTTGAAATGAAATGTTTTTTGTTTTGTTGGGGACCATCTTTTTTTCAGTTGACTGCCGTCCTGTTTTCCCCCATCTATCACTTTCTTTTTCAACTTTCTCTTGTTTCGGAAACTTCCTTCTTTACGTTGTTTCTTTGCACTCGGGATCATGAACGGGAACACCCCTTGCGCTTAGATTCTGTTTGCCCTTAACTCCGTACTAAATGGTGCTTTTATCTTTCCTCTCTTTGAACATCTTTGTAGTGGTAAGGGAAGTTAAAACTAGTACATAATTTATATATTGCGTCACCACTCCTGCACAACTTCAAAATTGCTTAGAAAATTCTACAGCAAACAATAAAACTTAACGAAGGAAACGAATTTTACGTGTTTTTCTCTTAATCATGGGTATTACGATAACCATGTGTGAATATCAACTAAGGATCTTAATGTAAGATATTTTAGAAACAAACATAGTACAATTCATGTACCAACTTCATTGGAAACAAACTGTTTTTCTTTTCTTATCTATCCATTGGTGCACATGCGCTCTGCCACAGCACTGGATGAACAGCCCAGTGGAAACTGACTACACGGCCTCCTAGGTAGGCCCAGTAAAGGATGTTTATTCCAATCAAGCCTGACACATATCTTGAGCATTGGTTATCATACGCTCTGTAACTGAGCATTGGTTTTCATACGCTCTTTAACTAACACCAGGATGCAATGACAGGTACCCCCGTTCAAGCTGGTACCCATTTCCGACACCTGGGTAGAGTGAGGAATTGTGGCTGAGTTCTCCCTTCTCCCAACGGGGAGAATTACCGGGTGGCAAGCCGGGATTTGAACCACCCACACCTTCCCGTGAAAACCACATTTCTAACCACTCGGCCACGGTGACCACACATGTAACCCGCGCTGGATCACGATGTATTTCTTTTATAACCTTTGAAGCTACAGCGAGAGCAGCGACTGAAATAATTGCGCAGATACTCCCAGCAATGAACTCAGTCCCCAAGTAATCACATCAACATCTTCATTGATAGCTGAATTTTACAGAAACGTCGTTTTTTCGTTAGTTTTTAAATTGGAAAATTCTAGTAGTAAATTCAATGACATTCATTAGAAGAGTTTCCGTTAAACTAATTCCACCAATTTTCAATGTTTTCTACCATCATCAGAGGAGCTGCGCATACTGTATAGAAAATATTGGGTTGTAGGAACCGGAATCGAACCTGGATCTTATTTGATCAAAGTGCAATAGTCTTACCTTGCTCCATGGTATAGCATTTACTTCGAAACCAATTCAGAAAAAAGATTAAGAACAGTTTTAGATGAAAAATAGTTATTTTACACAGAACTTTATAAAACTAATCAAAAAATTTTGAAACACGCATGAGCAGCTTGAATCACGACATCTATCTGCGTCTGCATAAAGAAATTTCTCGCAACAGCAGCATCTTTTCAATGTCGTTGCCTTGTCGTGTTGCAAATCTGCCCAAATATCTCCCTGAAGTATTTCATGTTGCGCCGACTGATGAATATTTGCGCAAAGCCTTAATATTAATCGGGGATAATTAGCAATTAATTAAATTTCTGCTAGCCAGGCCGCAGCTTGAATTGGCGGGAGTGTGGGACTTGCGTAGGTAGTCGAAATGTAAACTGTTTACCCGCTGTGTGTTGTCAGCTCCTGTGTTTGTGCCAGAGTGAGCACAAGCAACACAACACACAGTGTATCACTGCCAGACACAATCCTCGCGTTCAATCAAAAACGACACGTCTCCTCGTCTGTCGCTGGAGTGTCGCAGGAACTTATGTAAGTCTAACATTGCTTTTTCTTGCTTCCGTGCAGTGTTGTATAATCCAACACACTCGGACGCACACCCGCACCCGCACACTCGCACATACACACAAACTCCCTCATACACACATGCACACACGTAACACCGTAAATAACACCGTAACACAACACACACGCAACACCGTAACACAACACACACGCAACACCGTAACACAACACACACAACACCGTAAAACAACACACACACACACACAACACCGTAATACAACACATATACAACATCGTAACACAACACACACGCAACACCGTAACACAACACACACGCAACACCGTAACACAACACACACGCAACACCGTAACACAACACACACGCAACACCGTAACACAACACACACACACAACACCGTAACACAACACACAACATCGTAACACAACACATACGCAACAGCGTAACACAACACACCCAACACCGTAACAAAACACACACGCAACACCGTAATACAACACACACACGCAACACCGTAACACAACACACACATACAAAACACCGTAACACAACACACACACACAAAACACCGTAACACAACACACACACACAAAACACCGTAACACAACACACACACACAAAACACCGTAACACAACACACACACACAACACCGTAACACAACACACACACACATACAACACCGTAACACAACACACAAACTCCGTAACACAACACACAAACACCGTAACACAACACACACAAAACCGTAACACAACACACACAACACCGTAACACAACACACACAACACCGTAACACAACACACACAACACCGAAACACAACACACACAACACCGTAACACAACACACACAACACCGTAACACAACGCAAACTCAATGCAGTAACACAACACACACAACAACGTAACACACACACACACACAGCACCGTAACACAACACACACACACAACACCGTAGCACAACACACACACACAACACCGTAACACAACACACACACACACAACACCGTAACACAACACACACACAACACGGTAACACAACACGCACACAACACGGTAACACAACACGCACACAACACGGTAACACAACACGCACACAACACGGTAACACAACACACACACACAACACCGTAACACAACACACACACACAACACCGTAACATAACACACACACACACAACACCGTAACACAACACACACACAACCCCGTAACACAACACACACACACAACACCGTAACACAACACACACACACAACACCGTAACACAACACACACACACAACACCGTAACACAACACACACACACAACACCGTAACACAACACACACACACAACACCGTAACACAACACACACACACAACACCGTAACACAACACACACACGCAACAACGTAACACAACACACACGCAACACCGTAACACAACACACACACACAACACCGTAACACAACACACACACACAACACCGTAACACAACACACACACACACACACAACACCGTAACACAACACACACACACAACACCGTAACACAACACACACACACAGAACACCGTAACACAACACACACACACAACACCGTAACACAACACACACA
>CM059566.1:28918610-29069184 GCA_030386875.1 Morinoia aosen
ACCGTATATAACGAAATCACCCAAGCGGAACATTCGAAGCGGTATTCGTTCTATTGTCCCTCACTGAAGACGTGCGTAATAAAACTTTTCGCAGAGACAAAGTTTCAACAAATCCATTTCTGTTCTCTTAAAAATTATTGCGACCAATTGCATCTATTTTCATTCGGGACCTCTGAAAATGCTGAAATGTTTCTATTGCAGATAATGCAGAACGCTTTTATAAAAAATTCTAATTTCTAAAATGCAGAAAGCTTTCTGTCTATTCACTGCAAAGAGAAGCTAAGGGAATGGACTCGAGCGTATTCTAAGAAATTGTTGCTGTTATTCGACAGTAATTTCCGGAGGGGATTTTGCCGGCGAATTTTCGACAAGATCTCCAACTTCTTGACGATAGAGAAGGGCGGAGATCCCGAGCTCTGAATTTCCGCAAATTGAACTGAAGCATAAACCGCATGTCGGACGTTATAGTCGAGGGGTTGACTTTATTCCTTACGAAAACGTGAGTTCCAAGGAAAGAGAGATGTCTTTTCTGTCAATATCAGGGAGTGAAAGATGTCTTCTCTGCCAATATCAGGGAGTGAAAGATGTCTTTTCTGTCAATATCAGGGAGTGAAAGATGTCTTCTCTGCCAATATCAGGTAGTGAAAGATGTCTTCTCTGCCAATATCAGGGAGTGAAAGATGTCTTCTCGGCCAATATCAGGGAGTGAAAGATGTCTTCTCTGCCAATATCAGGGAGTGAAAGATGTCTTCTCTGCCAATATCAGGGAGTGAAAGATGTCTTCTCTGCCAATATCAGGTAGTGAAGATGTCTTCTCTGCCAATATCAGGGAGTGAAAGATGTCTTCTCGGCCAATATCAGGGAGTGAAAGATGTCTTCTCTGCCAATATCAGGGAGTGAAAGATGTCTTCTCTGCCAATATCAGGTAGTGAAGATGTCTTCTCTGCCAATATCAGGGAGTGAAAGATGTCTTCTCGGCCAATATCAGGGAGTGAAAGATGTCTTCTCTGCCAATATCAGGGAGTGAAAGATGTCTTCTCTGCCAATATCAGGGAGTAAAAGATGTCTTCTCTGCCAATATCAGGGAGTAAAAGATGTCTTCTCGGCCAATATCAGGGAGTGAAAGATGTCTTTTCTGTCAATATCAGGGAGTGAAAGGTGTCTTCTCTGCCAATATCAGGTAGTGAAGATGTCTTCTCTGCCAATATCAGGGAGTGAAAGATGTCTTCTTTGTCAATATCAAGGAGTGAAAGATGTCTTCTCCGCCAATATCAGGTAGTGAAGATGTCTTCTCTGCCAATATCAGGGAGTGAAAGATGTCTTCTCTGCCAATATCAGGGAGTAAAAGATGTCTTCTCGGCCAATATCAGGGAGTGAAAGATGTCTTCTCTGCCAATATAAGGTAGTGAAGATGTCTTCTCTGCCAATATCAGGGAGTGAAGATGTCTTCGCTGCCAATATCAGGGAGTGAAGATGTCTTCTCGGCCAATATCAGGTAGTGAAGATGTCTTCTCTGCCAATATCAGGGAGTGAAAGATGTCTTCTCTGCCAATATCAGGGTGTAAAAGATGTGTTCTCGGCCAATATCAGGTAGTGAAGATGTCTTCTCTGCCAATATCAGGGAGTGAAGATGTCTTCTCTGCCAATATCAGGGAGTAAAAGATGTCTTCTCTGCCAATATCAGGGAGTAAAAGATGTCTTCTCGGCCAATATCAGGTAGTGAAGATGTCTTCTCTGCCAATATCAGGGAGTGAAAGATGTCTTCTCTGCCAATATCAGGGAGTAAAAGATGTCTTCTCGGCCAATATCAGGTAGTGAAGATGTCTTCTTTGCCAATATCAGGGAGTGAAAGATGTCTTCTCTGCCAATATCAGGGAGTAAAAGATGTCTTCTCGGCCAATATCAGGTAGTGAAGATGTCTTCTCTGCCAATATCAGGGAGTGAAGATGTCTTCTCTGCCAATATCAGGGAGTGAAGATGTCTTCTCTGCCAATATCAGGGACTAAAAGATGTCTTCTCTGCCAATATCAGGGAGTGAAAGATGTTTTTTAGGCTACTATCAGGGAGTGAAAAACGTCTTTTTCACCAAAATCAGAAAGCGAAAGATAATTTTTTGGCATTATCATTAAGAAAAATGTTTTATTCCCACTCTGCTAAGGTGCCCGCATCCAAATGATCTCCAAATCTCGATCGCGCTCCTAGATGCTAACAAAGTCTAAATTCTCGCCCAATTCGTCCCATTAGAGTAGAGTTAGAACATTTCAGGTGAGCGGATTCTGCCAGGCAGTAAATTTCTTGTGCCTCGAAATAAAAGAAAACTTTGCGCTTGCTTTCGTTACGCAAGTTTATTGTCGGAACAAATTAAAGCTTTTGTTTTCGTGGGACTAAAAATACTGCACCTTACTATTGAGAATAGCAGCAACTCTGAAGATTTCTTTTATTCTTTGGATGCAACAGCGTTGTTTTTTAATGTGCTTGTACCTTATCTGAATTATACGTTAGCACCTTGTCTCCGTGATCCGTTTGCACCTTGTTTCCGTGATCCGTTTGCACCTTGTCTCCGTGATACGTTTGCAGCTTGTCTCCGTGATCCGTTTGCACCTTGTTTCCGTGATTCGTTTACACCTTGTCTCCGTGATCCGTTTGCACCTTGTCTCCGTGATCTGTTTGCACCTTGTCTCCATGATCCGTTTGCACTTTGTCTCCGTGATCTGTTTGCACCTTGTCTCCGTGATCCGTTTGCACCTTGTCTCCATGATCCGTTTGCACCTTGTCTCCGTGATCCGTTTGCACCTTGTCTCCGTGATCCGTTTGCACCTTGTGTCCGTGATCCGTTTGCACCTTGTCTCCGTGATCCGTTTGCACCTTGTCTCCGTGATCCGCTTGCACCTTGTCTCCGTGAACCGTTGCGCCTGGTCTCCATGGTCCGTTTAAAGTGTTGTTCAAAATAAAGAATTTTTTATTTAAATAACAAAACCTTGCTAATGCGCTTAGTGATAAATCCTTTTTGCAGCGTAAAACTTTTGTTTCTTTTTATAATAGATGAATGTGTGGTAATTTGTGCGATGTTTGTTTATTGTGTTGTGCGGGGTTCGTCTATTGTGTTGTGCGATGTTTGTCTATTGTGTTGTGCGATGTTCGTCTATTGTGTTGTGCGATGTTTGTCTATTGTGTTTTGCGATGTTTGTCTATTGTGTTGTGTGATGTTCGTCTATTGTGTTGTGCGATGTTCGTCTATTGTGTTGTGCGATGTTTGTCTATTGTGTTTTGCGATGTTTGTCTCTTGTGTTGTGCGATGTTCGTCTATTGTGTTGTGTGATGTTTGTCTATTGTGTTGTGCGATGTTCGTCTATTGTGTTGTGCGATGTTCGTCTATTGTGTTGTGTGATGTTTGTCTATTGTGTTGTGCGATGTTTGTCTATTGTGTTGTGCGATGTTCGTCTTTTGTGTTGTGCGATGTTCGTCTATTGTGTTGTGCGATGTTTGTCTATTGTGTTGTGCGATGTTTGTCTATTGTGTTGTGCGATGTTTGTCTATTGTGTTGTGCGATGTTTGTCTATTGTGTTGTGCGATGTTTGTCTATTGTGTTGTGCGATGTTTGTCTATTGTGTTGTGCGATGTTTGTCTATTGTGTTGTGCGATGTTTGTCTATTGTGTTGTGCGATGTTCGTCTATTGTGTTGTGCGATGTTTGTCTACTGTGTTGTGCGATGTTCGTCTATTGTGTTGTGCGATGTTCGTCTATTGTGTTGTGCGATGTTTGTCTATTGTGTTGTGCGATGTTCGTCTATTGTGTTGTGCGATGTTCGTCTATTGTGTTGTGTGATGTTCGTCTATTGTGTTGTGCGATGTTTGTCTATTGTGTTGTGCGATGTTCGTCTATTGTGTTGTGTGATGTTCGTCTATTGTGTTGTGCGATGTTCGTCTATTGTGTTGTGCGATGTTCGTCTATTGTGTTGTGCGATGTTTGTCTATTGTGTTGTGCGATGTTCGTCTATTGTGTTGTGCGATGTTCGTCTATTGTGTTGTGCGATGTTCGTCTATTGTGTTGTGCGATGTTTGTCTATTGTGTTGTGCGATGTTCGTCTATTGTGTTGTGCGATGTTCGTCTATTGTGTTGTGCGATGTTTGTCTATTGTGTTGTGCGATGTTCGTCTATTGTGTTGTGCGATGTTTGTCTACTGTGTTGTGCGATGTTTGTCTATTGTGTTGTGCGATGTTTGTCTATTGTGTTGTGCGATGTTCGTCTATTGTGTTGTGCGATGTTTGTCTATTGTGTTGTGCGATGTTCGTCTATTGTGTTGTGCGATGTTCGTCTATTGTGTTGTGCGATGTTCGTCTATTGTGTTGTGCGATGTTCGTCTATTGTGTTGTGCGATGTTCGTCTACTGTGTTGTGCGATGTTTGTCTACTGTGTTGTGCGATGTTCGTCTATTGTGTTGTGCGATGTTTGTCTACTGTGTTGTGCGATGTTTGTCTACTGTGTTGTGCGATGTTTGTCTACTGTGTTGTGCGATGTTTGTCTACTGTGTTGTGCGATGTTTGTCTATTGTGTTGTGCGATGTTCGTCTATTGTGTTGTGCGATGTTTGTCTACTGTGTTGTGCGATGTTTGTCTACTGTGTTGTGCGATGTTCGTCTATTGTGTTGTGCGATGTTTGTCTACTGTGTTGTGCGATGTTTGTCTACTGTGTTGTGCGATGTTCGTCTATTGTGTTGTGCGATGTTTGTCTACTGTGTTGTGCGATGTTTGTCTACTGTGTTGTGCGATGTTCGTCTATTGTGTTGTGCGATGTTTGTCTATTGTGTTGTGCGATGTTTGTCTATTGTGTTGTGCGATGTTCGTCTTGTGTTGTGCGATGTTTGTCTATTGTGTTGTGCGATGTTTGTCTATTGTGTTGTGCGATGTTTGTCTACTGTGTTGTGCGATGTTTGTCTACTGTGTTGTGCGATGTTTGTCTACTGTGTTGTGCGATGTTTGTCTACTGTGTTGTGCGATGTTTGTCTACTGTGTTGTGCGATGTTCGTCTATTGTGTTGTGCGATGTTTGTCTACTGTGTTGTGCGATGTTTGTCTACTGTGTTGTGCGATGTTCGTCTATTGTGTTGTGCGATGTTTGTCTACTGTGTTGTGCGATGTTTGTCTACTGTGTTGTGCGATGTTCGTCTATTGTGTTGTGCGATGTTTGTCTACTGTGTTGTGCGATGTTTGTCTACTGTGTTGTGCGATGTTCGTCTATTGTGTTGTGCGATGTTTGTCTATTGTGTTGTGCGATGTTTGTCTATTGTGTTGTGCGATGTTCGTCTATTGTGTTGTGCGATGTTTGTCTATTGTGTTGTGCGATGTTTGTCTATTGTGTTGTGCGATGTTCGTCTATTGTGTTGTGCGATGTTCGTCTATTGTGTTGTGCGATGTTTGTCTATTGTGTTGTGCGATGTTCGTCTATTGTGTTGTGCGATGTTTGTCTATTGTGTTGTGCGATGTTTGTCTATTGTGTTGTGCGATGTTCGTCTATTGTGTTGTGCGATGTTCGTCTATTGTGTTGTGCGATGTTCGTCTATTGTGTTGTGCGATGTTTGTCTATTGTGTTGTGCGATGTTCGTCTATTGTGTTGTGCGATGTTCGTCTATTGTGTTGTGCGATGTTCGTCTATTGTGTTGTGTGATGTTTGTCTACTGTGTTGTGCGATGTTTGTCTACTGTGTTGTGCGATGTTCGTCTATTGTGTTGTGCGATGTTCGTCTATTGTGTTGTGCGATGTTTGTCTATTGTGTTGTGCGATGTTTGTCTACTGTGTTGTGCGATGTTCGTCTATTGTGTTGTGCGATGTTCGTCTATTGTGTTGTGCGATGTTTGTCTATTGTGTTGTGCGATGTTTGTCTATTGTGTTGTGTGATGTTTGTCTACTGTGTTGTGCGATGTTCGTCTATTGTGTTGTGCGATGTTCGTCTATTGTGTTGTGCGATGTTTGTCTATTGTGTTGTGCGATGTTTGTCTACTGTGTTGTGCGATGTTCGTCTATTGTGTTGTGCGATGTTCGTCTATTGTGTTGTGTGATGTTTGTCTACTGTGTTGTGCGATGTTCGTCTATTGTGTTGTGCGATGTTCGTCTATTGTGTTGTGCGATGTTTGTCTATTGTGTTGTGCGATGTTTGTCTACTGTGTTGTGCGATGTTTGTCTATTGTGTTGTGCGATGTTTGTCTACTGTGTTGTGCGATGTTCGTCTATTGTGTTGTGCAATGTTCGTCTATTGTGTTGTGCGATGTTCGTCTATTGTGTTGTGCGATGTTCGTCTATTGTGTTGTGCGATGTTCGTCTATTGTGTTGTGCGATGTTCGTCTATTGTGTTGTGCGATGTTTGTCTACTGTGTTGTGCGATGTTCGTCTATTGTGTTGTGCGATGTTTGTCTACTGTGTTGTGCGATGTTTGTCTATTGTGTTGTGCGATGTTTGTCTATTGTGTTGTGCGATGTTTGTCTACTGTGTTGTGCGATGTTCGTCTATTGTGTTGTGCGATGTTCGTCTACTGTGTTGTGCGATGTTTGTCTATTGTGTTGTGCGATGTTTGTCTATTGTGTTGTGCGATGTTTGTCTATTGTGTTGTGCGATGTTTGTCTACTGTGTTGTGCGATGTTCGTCTACTGTGTTGTGCGATGTTTGTCTATTGTGTTGTGCGATGTTTGTCTATTGTGTTGTGCGATGTTTGTCTACTGTGTTGTGCGATGTTCGTCTATTGTGTTGTGCGATGTTCGTCTACTGTGTTGTGCGATGTTCGTCTATTGTGTTGTGCAATGTTTGTCTACTGTGTTGTGCGATGTTCGTCTATTGTGTTGTGCGATGTTTGTCTACTGTGTTGTGCGATGTTTGTCTATTGTGTTGTGCGATGTTTGTCTATTGTGTTGTGCGATGTTTGTCTACTGTGTTGTGCGATGTTCGTCTACTGTGTTGTGCGATGTTTGTCTATTGTGTTGTGCGATGTTTGTCTATTGTGTTGTGCGATGTTTGTCTACTGTGTTGTGCGATGTTCGTCTATTGTGTTGTGCGATGTTCGTCTACTGTGTTGTGCGATGTTCGTCTATTGTGTTGTGCAATGTTTGTCTACTGTGTTGTGCGATGTTCGTCTATTGTGTTGTGCGATGTTTGTCTACTGTGTTGTGCGATGTTTGTCTATTGTGTTGTGCGATGTTTGTCTATTGTGTTGTGCGATGTTTGTCTACTGTGTTGTGCGATGTTCGTCTACTGTGTTGTGCGATGTTTGTCTATTGTGTTGTGCGATGTTTGTCTATTGTGTTGTGCGATGTTTGTCTATTGTGTTGTGCGATGTTTGTCTACTGTGTTGTGCGATGTTTGTCCATTGTGTTTTCATCAATAAGTTGGTTAAGATAAATACTAACTACCCTAATGAGGCGAATAAACAATCAATCAATACAACCCCCCCTTAGGTGCGCATCAACCTCGGCACAGGCAAGACGAAGCTGACGTCAGCAGCCGGGCTGCGTCTGGACGGCCTCAGCTGCCCATTTTTATGAATACTTAATTCCAACTAAATGAAGGCAAGATCTCGATAATGTTTGTTGTTTTAAACATTGCTTTCTATAATCAAATTAAAAGAAGAGTTGAATATTGAACTTCAGTTTAACCCATCGCAAGTAACTCGTTAAGTGCAGCGGTTAAATGAAAATTCAATATTTAACTCAAATTATACTTTATTTTACATAATAATTTAGACATTAACGAATATTAAATAGATTATGCCTTTATTTAGCTTTAATTAAGTATTTATAAAATTGAGTTAGTGACTGCAGGTCGGTCAGCAGTATTATGAAAATCCCCTCGATGACCACCGGTGAGCCCCTTCGTAGGAAACATGTCATGTTCTTCAAGAGACCAGAAATGGGATCATTTATAACTAGACTTTAGGGTGAGTTCGAACACATCAAATGTTTTTTTTTACTCACATCCAGCCCTGACGAAACATAAAAGCCTTTTTCTTCACTCATGGTTTCTAAATAAACTTTCTCTCGAGGCATATAATCAGAACCGCATGGAGCTCCCTGCTTCAATGCGCGTAGTTTTAAATTCTTCATAAGCCTGCGGAATATTGTTGCCTTGGTAAGCCGCTTACGTCAAGCCGCGCACAGCACTCCTGGCTTCTTCAATTACGAGCAAAGCTTTTCTAATATTCCATCCAGTATTTGTACTTTTTTTTCCTTGAATTACTTTTCTCCCTGGCGTATCCTCCGTTAAGAATTTATAAGTTTTTTTGAGTAATATCGCTTAATCGTCCCAAATTTCTCTAAATTCACTGGTTTTCTCTTCATTTCGACTAGTGACGTCGGTATTACGATACTCACGTGTGTGTATCAACCAGTGAAGAAGAAACACGGTAGGGTCAAACCAGCTTTTTTGGTCGACCGTGTGGCCTTGCTGACGTCATGACAAAGAACCAATGGCAGTGCTCTTTTTGGATACGGCAACACTACCAGCCCCAAATGTGGCACCACTATTGGCCTAACGACATGTTGCAATGGTGACGTCATAAAGTTTGTTTGAAATGAGGCCTTTCTATTGGCTAGCCGAACAAGAGGAGGTGTATTTTCTCCCCGTAGAAATAGCCCTACCTTGTTTCCCCTCCTACCGTTGTTTCAACTGACGACACACATCCTAAGATATTTTGAAAACCAATTATGAGCATTTTGTATCATCTATATTGGAACTAAACTGTCTCCTAAGCTGCAGTACGAGGTGCGTTGGTTGTTGGCTCTATTTGAAGGTTAGGTCGCAATTTGGAATTTTGATGAGCCGGTCTGTTATTTTTCCTTCAACTCCGGATTCCTGAGCACTGTATCTGAGGCACAATAGTGATCCTTGAGGCACAATTGTGACCATTGATACAGTCACTCTATCAGCGATACGAATATGAGTACTGTTAAGCATTTTCAATATCTGGGATAGGCTGTGATATATTCCGTATAGATATGATACAATTTTAGGCACTGGGATACAATAGTCACTAATGAGATACTTTCTTTCAATCTGTGATACAAGTATGAACACTGACTGGTACTTTTATTGTATCTGTGATAGAAGTATGATTACTGTGATACATTGATTGTACTTGTGATACAAGTGCGTCACATACAGGATCCTGTGTGTCTTGTGCAATGTGATGTGCATCCTGTAGAGGATCCTGTGTGTCCTGTACAGGATCCTGTGTGTCCTGTACAGGATCCTGTGTGTCCTGTAGAGGATCCTGTGTGTCCTGTAGAGGATCCTGTGTGTCCTGTACAGGATCCTGTGTGTCCTGTACAGGATCCTGTGTGTCCTGTAGAGGATCCTGTGTGTCCTGTAGAGGATCCTGTGTGTCCTGTAGAGGATCCTGTGTGTCCTGTAGAGGATCCTGTGTGTCCTGTAGAGGATCCTGTGTGTCCTGTAGAGGATCCTGTGTGTCCTGTAGAGGATCCTGTGTGTCCTGTACAGGATCCTGTGTGTCCTGTACAGGATCCTGTGTGTCCTGTACAGGATCCTGTGTGTCCTGTACAGGATCCTGTGTGTCCTGTACAGGATGCTGTGTGTCCTGTACAGGATGCTGTGTGTCCTGTACAGGATCCTGTGTGTCCTGTAGAGGATCCTGTGTGTCCTGTAGAGGATCCTGTGTGTCCTGTAGAGGATCCTGTGTGTCCTGTACAGGATCCTGTGTGTCCTGTACAGGATCCTGTGTGTCCTGTAGAGGATGCTGTGTGTCCTGTACAGGATGCTGTGTGTCCTGTACAGGATGCTGTGTGTCCTGTAGAGGATCCTGTGTGTCCTGTACAGGATGCTGTGTGTCCTGAACAGGATGCTGTGTGTCCTGTACAGGATCCTGTGTGTCCTGTACAGGATCCTGTGTGTCCTGTACAGGATCCTGTGTGTCCTGTACAGGATCCTGTGTGTCCTGTAGAGGATGCTGTGTGTCCTGTAGAGGATGCTGTGTGTCCTGTAGAGGATCCTGTGTGTCCTGTACAGGATCCTGTGTGTCCTGTACAGGATCCTGTGTGTCCTGTACAGGATCCTGTGTGTCCTGTACAGGATCCTGTGTGTCCTGTACAGGATCCTGTGTGTCCTGTACAGGATCCTGTGTGTCCTGTACAGGATCCTGTGTGTCCTGTACAGGATCCTGTGTGTCCTGTACAGGATCCTGTGTGTCCTGTACAGGATCCTGTGTGTCCTGTACAGGATCCTGTGTGTCCTGTACAGGATCCTGTGTGTCCTGTACAGGATCCTGTGTGTCCTGTACAGGATCCTGGGTGTCTTGTGCAATGTCATGTGTATCCTGTAGAGGATCCTGTGTGTCCTGTACAGGATCCTGTGTGTCCTGTACAGTATCTTGTGTGTCCTGTAGAGGATCCTGCGTGTCCTGTAGAGGATCCTGTGTGTCCTGTACAGGATCCTGCGTGTCCTGTACAGGATCCTGCAAGTCCTGTACATGATATTACAATCTACATTCACTGTGTCAATTCTCATACATCATTAATTAAGCCATTGCTGTAATAATTTCTATGCATTCCATTCATTGGTGTACCTTTGGGCCTTGATTTTCGTTGTCATCGTGTGGCTCGCTCCCGTAGACTTTTTTTTAACATCGAGTCGAGCACATTCGACCACAGGACCCAGTGGAGCATCTCTCTGCGGCAGGTGGGGCGAGGTGGCCGTCATATGCCGTCCTTCTTGGTAAGCGATGGTACGAATAAATATCATCGTTGATCTAAGGTTATATTTGTGAAGTCATCAACGCCCAGAGTGACGCATAGTTCACGTATTAACGAACGAAGTAGGGCTGTACAGCTGTTGTATATAGCGTACGACAGCTGCAGGGCACAACAGCTGCAGGGCACAACAGCTGCAGGGCACAACAGCTGCAGGGCACAACAGCTGCAGGGCACAACAGCTGCAGGGCACAACAGCTGCAGGGCACAACAGCTGCAGGGCACAACAGCTGCAGGGCACAACAGCTGCAGGGCACAACAGCTGCAGGGCACAACAGCTGCAGGGCACAACAGCTGCAGGGCACAACAGCTGCAGGGCACAACAGCTGCAGGGCACAACAACTGCAGGGCACAACAGCTGCAGGGCACAACAGCTGCAGGGCACAACAGCTGCAGGGCACAACAGCTGCAGGGCACAACAGCTGCAGGGCACAACAGCTGCAGGGCACAACAGCTGCAGGGCACAACAGCTGCAGGGCACAAAAGCTGCAGGGCACAACAGCTGCAGGGCACAACAGCTGCAGGGCACAACAGCTGCACAGGGCACAACAGCTGCAGGGCACAACAGCTGCAGGGCACAACAGCTGCAGGGCACAACAGCTGCAGGGCACAACAGCTGCACAGGGCACAACAGCTGCAGGGCACAACAGCTGCAGGGCACAACAGCTGCACAGGGCACAACAGCTGCACAGGGCACAACAGCTGCAGGGCACAACAGCTGCAGGGCACAACAGCTGCACAGGGCACAACAGCTGCAGGGCACAACAGCAGCAGGGCACAACAGCTGCACAGGGCACAACAGCTGCAGGGCACAACAGCAGCAGGGCACAACAGCTGCAGGGCACAACAGCTGCACAGGGCACAACAGCTGCAGGGCACAACAGCTGCAGGGCACAACAGCTGCACAGGGCACAACAGCTGCAGGGCACAACAGCTGCAGGGCACAACAGCTGCACAGGGCACAACAGCTGCAGGGCACAACAGCTGCAGGGCACAACAGCTGCACAGGGCACAACAGCTGCACAGGGCACAACAGCTGCAGGGCACAACAGCTGCAGGGCACAACAGCTGCACAGGGCACAACAGCTGCAGGGCACAACAGCAGTAGGGCACAACAGCTGCACAGGGCACAACAGCTGCAGGGCACAACAGCAGCAGGGCACAACAGCTGCAGGGCACAACAGCAGCAGGGCACAACAGCTGCAGGGCACAACAGCTGCACAGGGCACAACAGCTGCAGGGCACAACAGCTGCAGGGCACAACAGCTGCAGGGCACAACAGCTGCAGGGCACAACAGCTGCAGGGCACAACAGCTGCAGGGCACAACAGCTGCAGGGCACAACAGCTGCAGGGCACAACAGCTGCAGGGCACAACAGCTGCAGGGCACAACAGCTGCAGGGCACAACAGCTGCAGGGCACAACAGCTGCAGGGCACAACAGCTGCAGGGCACAACAGCTGCAGGGCACAACAGCTGCAGGGCACAACAGCTGCAGGGCACAACAGCTGCAGGGCACAACAGCTGCACAGGGCACAACAGCTGCACAGGGCACAACAGCAGCAGGGCACAACAGCTGCAGGGCACAACAGCTGCACAGGGCACAACAGCTGCAGGGCACAACAGCTGCAGGGCACAACAGCTGCAGGGCACAACAGCTGCAGGGCACAACAGCTGCAGGGCACAACAGCTGCAGGGCACAACAGCTGCAGGGCACAACAGCTGCAGGGCACAACAGCTGCAGGGCACAACAGCTGCAGGGCACAACAGCTGCAGGGCACAACAGCTGCAGGGCACAACAGCTCTTTGGTCGCGACCCCCCTCCAGCAGAGGTTGCGAGGGTCCCCCATTTGAGCGTCCCCCATTTGAGGGTCCCCCATTTGAGGGTCCCCCATTTGAGGGTCCCCATTTGAGGGTCCCCATTTGAGGGTCCCCCATTTGAGGGTCCCCATTTGAGGGTCCCCCATTTGAGGGTCCCCCATTTGAGGGTCCCCCATTTGAGGGTCCCCCATTTGAGGGTCCCCCATTTAAGGGTCCCCATTTGAGGGTCCCCCATTTGAGGGTCCCCCATTTGAGGGCCCCCATTTGAGGGTCCCCATTTGAGGGTCCCTCATTTGAGGGTCCCCCATTTGAGGGCCCCCATTTGAGGGTCCCTCATTTGAGGGTCCCCCATTTGAGGGTCCCCCATTTGAGGGTCCCCATTTGAGGGTCCCCCATTTGAGGGTCCCCCATTTGAGGGTCCCCCATTTGAGGGTCCCCCATTTGAGGGTCCCCCATTTGAGGGTCCCCCATTTGAGGGTCCCCCATTTGAGGGTCCCCATTTGAGGGTCCCCCATTTGAGGGTCCCCATTTGAGGGTCCCCCATTTGAGGGTCCCCCATTTGAGGGTCCCCCATTTGAGGGTCCCCATTTGAGGGTCCCCCATTTGAGGGTCCCCATTTGAGGGTCCCCCATTTGAGGGTCCCCCATTTGAGGGTCCCCCATTTGAGGGTCCCCCATTTGAGGGTCCCCCATTTGAGGGTCCCCCATTTGAGGGTCCCCCATTTGAGGGTCCCCCATTTGAGGGTCCCCCATTTGAGGGTCCCCCATTTGAGGGTCCCCCATTTGAGGGTCACCTTCACAATTTTGCTACCGGTCTAGGACCGCATTTCGCTCTCCCAAATTGGGCCATTTTTTATCGTGATCTCATGTCATCGACCGCGCTACAAATTCCTGTTTTTTATTTAGTTTTTGTATTATTTACGTGCGAGGCGGCGGCCTGTCGTGTACGGTCACCTCTCGTGTACGGTCACCTCTCGTGTACGGTCACCTCTCGTGTACGGTCACCTCTCGTGTACGGTCACCTCTCGTGTACGGTCACCTCTCGTGTACGGTCACCTCTCGTGTACGGTCACCTCTCGTGTACGGTCACCTCTCGTGTACGGTCACCTCTCGTGTACGGTCACCTCTCGTGTACGGTCACCTCTCGTGTACGGTCACCTCTCGTGTACGGTCACCTCTCGTGTACGGTCACCTCTCGTGTACAGCGTTACATCCAATACTGTGATGGTGCGTCACATCCAATTCTGTGATGGTGCGTCACATCCAATACTGGGAGGGTGCGTCACATCCAATACTGGGAGGGTGCGTCACATCCAATACTGGGAGGGTGCGTCACATCCAATACTGGGAGGGTGCGTCACATCCAATAGTGTGATGGTGCGTCACATCCAATACTGGGATGGTGCGTCATATCCAATTCTGTGATGGTGCGTCACATCCAATACTGGGATGGTGCGTTACATCCAATACCGTGATGGTGCGTCACATCCAATACTGGGATGGTGCGTCATATCCAATTCTGTGATGGTGCGTCACATCCAATACTGGGATGGTGCGTCACATCCAATTCTGTGATGGTGCGTCATATCCAATTCTGTGATGGTGCGTCACATCCAATACTGGGATGGTGCGTTACATTCAATACTGTGATGGTGCGTCACATCCAATACTGGGATGGTGCGTCATATCCAATTCTGTGATGGTGCGTCACATCCAATACTGGGATGGTGCGCCACATCCTTTACTGTGATGGTGCGTCACATCCAATACTGTGATGGTGCGTTACATCCAATACTGTGATGGTGCGTCACATCCAATACTGGGATGGTGCGTCATATCCAATTCTGTGATGGTGCGTCACATCCAATACTGTGATGGTGCGTCACATCCAATACTGTGATGGTGCGTCATATCCAATTCTGTGATAGTGTGTGACATCCAATACTGGGATGGTGCGTCATATCCAATACTGTGATGGTGCGTCATATCCAATTCTGTGATGGTGCGTTACATCCAATACTGTGATGGTGCGTCACATCCAATACTGGGATGGTGCGTCATATCCAATTCTGTGATGGTGTGTCACATCCAATACTGGGATGGTGCGTCACATCCAATACTGTGATGGTGCGTCATATCCAATTCTGTGATAGTGTGTCACATCCAATACTGGGATGGTGCGTCATATCCAATACTGTGATGGTGCGTCATATCCAATTCTGTGATGGTGCGTCACATCCAATACTGTGATGGTGCGTCATATCCAATTCTGTGATGGTGCGTCACATCCAACACTGTGATGGTACGTCATATCCAATTCTGTGATGGTGCGCCACATCCAATACTGGGATGGTGCGTCATATCCAATTCTGTGATGGTGCGTCACATGCAATACTGTGATGGTGCGTCATATCCAATTCTGTGATGGTGCGTGACATCCAATACTGGGATGGTGCATCACATCCAATACTGGGACGGTGCACCACATCCAATACTGGGATGGTGCGTCACATCCAATACTGGGATGGTGCGTCACATCCAATACTGGGATTGTGCGTCACATCCAATACTGAGATGGTGCGTCACATCCAATACTGGGATGGTGCACCACATCCAATATTGGGATGGTGCGCCACATCCAATACTGGGATGGTGCGTCACATCCAATACTGGGATGGTACGTCACATCCAATACTGGGATGGTGCGTCACATCCAATACTGGGATGGTGCACCACATCCAATACTGGGATGATGCGTCACATCCAATACTGGGATGGTGCATCACATGCAATACTGGGATAGTGCGCCACATCCAATACTGTGATGGTGGGTCACATCCAATACTATAATGGTGCACCACATCCAATACTGGGATGGTGCGTCACATCCTATACTGGGATGGTGCGCCACATCCAATACTGGGATGGTGCGTCACATCCAATACTGGGATGGTGCGTCACATCCAATACTGAGATGGTGCGTCACATCCAATACTGGGATGGTGCGTCACATCCAATACTGGGATGGTGGACCACATCCAATACTGTGATGGTGCGTCACATCCAATACAAAATACTGGCGCATTTAACAATTAGGCTCGATAGAAACACGATAAACAAGAAATGGTGGCCAATTTTCGTCTCTTAATTCGTACGGAACTTCCATAGTTGATATATGTACATATTTTGCCTTGATCAGTTTATAACAGGGTCCTATATCGCTTATAGTGCTCGGATGGAATGATATTTTGGGTTGTATAACTACTTTTAGTTTTTCAGTTCATTGATGCTTGCTTGCTCGTACTGGTGGTAGTAATTGTGTGTTGTGTGAGTAGTAGTGGTGTGTTGTGTGAGTAGTAGTGGTGTGTTGTGTTTGTAGTGATGGTGTGTTGTTTGAGTAGTAATGGTGTGTTGTGTGAGTAGTAATGGTGTGTTGTGTGAGTAGTAGTGGTGTGTTGTGTGAGTAGTAGTGGTGTGTTGTGTGAGTAGTAATGGTGTGTTGTGTGAGTAGTAGTGGTGTGTTGTGTGAGTAGTAGTGGTGTGTTGTGTGAGTAGTAGTGGTGTGTTGTGTGAGTAGTAGTGGTGTGTTGTGTGAGTAGTAGTGGTGTGTTGTGTGAGTAGTAGTGGTGTGTTGTGTGAGTAGTAATGGTGTGTTGTGTGAGTAGTAGTGGTGTGTTGTGTGAGTAGTAGTGGTGTGTTGTGTGAGTAGTAATGGTGTGTTGTGTGAGTAGTGGTGTGTTGTGTGAGTAGTGATGGTGTGTTGTGTGAGTAGTGATGGTGTGTTGTATGAGTAGTGATGGTGTGGTGTGTGATTAGTAATGGTGTGGTGTGTGAGTAGTAATGGTGTGGTGTGTGATTAGTAATGGTGTGGTGTGTGAGTAGTAATGGTGTGGTGTGTGAGTAGTAATGGTGTGGTGTGTGAGTAGTAATTGTGTGGTGTGTGAGTAGTAATTGTGTGCTGTGTGAGTAGTAATTGTGTGCTGTGTGAGCAAAAATGGTGTGTTGTGTGAGCAGTGATAGTGTGTTGTGTGAGCAGTAACGGTATTTTCAAGACGTATCTCTCAGATTCCCGAGCCTGGGTGCACAAATTAGAGGGCCATTTCAGACAGCGTCTTCCTGCCATTCTTGTAGCATTATCGAGCAGAAATTTCACTGAACTACCGTGAAATAAGACTGCTCATACCGAGGCAATATGAAGGTAAATTGCCCCGTCACTTGAGACGCTAAGTGCAATTAGAAACTGAAGCTGCGGTGTAAATATTGCTCAGTGACTGCGCAATCCGTTAAAGCAGCGACGAGAATTGCTTGATTGGATTTTATTAGGACCTAAATCCCCTGATTCGCTTCTGTACGCCCACATTTTACTGGCGGGCCAATATTCTCGTACGATCTTTTTGGGCTGAAAACAGCTATTTTGGTTAAATTCATCTTATTTTCTTTTCTTAGATTCAAATTATATTTACCAAAAGCTGGTTCGAAGCTGCGGCTGTTCACATTATTGCTGCCCATTAAATAAAACCATAACACAAGTCTATTAAGTTATAATAGCGCAGAATATTAATAAGGAATAGAAGCTAAAATATTATGGTATAAGCTCATCAAAAGTCCACGGAAAAGAAATACTTTTAAAGTAGAATATTGATTGAAAAGGAATAAGAACATAGAATGTTAAAAAAATAAAAAAAAGCATAACACAAGTCTATTGAATACAAATGGAATTGATTAATAAGATGAAATATGAATATTACCATGAAATAATGAATAAATTTAGCACAAGTTTCCCTGCACCCTCCCCCTCCAAAGTATAAAGCCAGTCTATGGCATGGAAGTATAGAATATATGAGAACTATCCCCTCAGGGGTGTGCCGGCGCGGTTGCGCACTTTCTCTGTACATCTGTTCGTACGTATGGTAATGCTACGCCTGGGCGCGGCTCTGCCGCAGTGCGCACGCTTAGTCAGCAATTTGACAGTTTAAATGCTATGTGCGCGGCTTCTAGAAGCGCATTTGGAGATCTGTAACCCCTGCACCAAGTACACGCGGAAACTCTACTCGTCTTTGTCTACCCCTCGGCCCAAATACTGGTGGCCAGTTATGTTTCGGAACCACGACGTGTAATCCTTGATACTTGTGAAGTGAAGGAGGTTCGTTGACTTCGGTGAATAAAGAAGGCTGTAGTAACGTCTGGAGATTCGACAGTGATCCTACGTAGATCGTGTGTCTACGGAAATTCTCGTGATTTCTACGAGTGGGTGTCTGCGCATCGCTTCATTACGGGTGTTTCGGTTTGGTGACACCGACGGCATTATTATGGACAAAGGATCAGTAAAAGGAAGAGAAGTCCAGGAAGCCCCGGAAGCGTATAATAACGTATTCCGTATTGTGGTGCGACGTGTTTCGGAAGAGCGTCTGAACAATACTTACGATTTGGAGTTCAAAGTCCCTCTTGGAGAGACTTATACCGTGCGTCTTGACTTGGAAAAAGACGGAGATCACTGCAACGTGCAACTCTGCGTGAACTACCACCGAAAGGAGTGACGTGGACGTCTGCGAGTTCGCTTACTTCGTGTATGTGTTAAAGACTATTCTACGAACGACGGTACTGATTCTGCAACTACGAGAACAATTGTGTGAAGTGTATGTGATACCAGGTTACATACCGAACAGTGTTAGTGTAAAGGTGTAAAGAAAATGAGTGTTGTGCTGTTAACGTGCAGTGTGAGACCTTGCAAGCACATCGATGCTACGCAGCCGGACCAGTGCAAGCGTTGCTGCTCTGCTGTCTCGCAGCGCTGGGCGTGTGACCTTGGGATCAGCTGGCTCGTCGTCTGGGCTGTGGGCGTGCACACCACATCACCCGTGACCTTGAAAACAGCTGCGCTGACTGCTGTCCTGCCGTGGCGTGTTGCCGAGATACCAGTTGAGTACACTGTAACTGTAAAATTTTTTTAGGTTTTGATGATTTTATGTATCCAGGTCGGATCCTATGTACTGGTGTTTTGCGTCATTTTACATTGTTTAAGAGCGGTACAGTTGCGTTCTTGTAACGAGTTTATTCATTGATAAATTGGTTGATTAGTTTCTGCGGCTGAGGGAAAGTTTTAGTCTTTCATTTCTTAGTAATATTTTGATGAGGATTTCTGACGTGTGGTTCATTTATTTTTGTAAGGGTGATTATAGCTATGTGACACTTTTCTTTGTTGTTGTGCGATATGATATCGGATTCTGATTCAGACAGTGAGTTCATTCGTTCGACAGGAACAACGACTAGTAGTGGACGAGTATCTGTGCCGACATATAGTGGTACGTTACCTGGAACACTAGTTATGTCTGGACCAGTGCCTACGACAGTTGTGTCTGGACCAGTGCCTACGACAGTTGTGTCTGGACCAGTGCCTAAGACAGTTATGTCAGGACCAGTGCCTACGACAGTTATATCAGGACCAGTGCCTACGACAATTGTGTCTACCGTCATGACTACTCAGACATTCACGTTCAGTTCTCCGAGTGTGACGACAGTGACGACCGCGAGTGGTCCGACGACGAGTGGTAGTGTAACCACGACTTTGCAAAGGGGGAGTACGATACTGTCTAGTGCCGAGCTTCCCTTGTTCAGGGGCCGGAAAAGGACTACCGATCCAGACTTCTGCGAAACAAAGACTTTCCGTACTCACGTTGCTAATCTTAAAGCCTATATGTGTTTACTTCCCGACGTGACTTCTGATGAGGCGAGGAAGGAATTGCTCGTGCGAAGCGCACACAAAAGTGTTGGTGACTTCAATGGTGTAGTTACTAAACTTGTCAACCCTGATATTAACTATTCTTTCGAGCAGGTTGTCGATATTCTAGATGATATTTATGTATCTAAAGGAGAACGGTCAGTGCACGCGTTAGCGTGTGATTTAAATCAGCTACGGCTCTTACGTAATGAAGGTTTAGCTGCTCAGTTAGTCACGGCGATGGCTAAGATCCGTAATTTGAGCGACCACATTCTCAATAGCCCAGAAGTAGCGTTACAAAGACATCCTTTTGTCATTGCTAGTGCAAATGCAAATGATTTGAAAAAGTTCGCAGGCGATTTGGTAGTTTTCAGCCTAGCTACAGCAATACTTGCCCCATTATTGGAGGAAAATTTTTGCAAGAAAATATTTTCGCGACCATTCATTACATCTGAAGAGCTTTTAGCTCGTCTTGTCTCCGCGGTGCAGAATAACCCTGAGAGCAAAGAAATAATTGCGCGCAAGCCTAGTGTTCAGTACTCGTACCCGACAAGAGAGACCTATTTGGTGGACGTGCCTGACGTGACTGTGTGTGACGAGAAAGAATCGTTTCCCAACGTTTTCTATACCTCACAACACAACAGCCGACGATTTCAGGGACGGAGACCATTTTTCCGACAAGGTTGGAGACCTGCTAGATTCTCACGGGGAAAACAGCATGCCTATTTTGGCGATAGACCTCTAGGTTCAATGGAGTGTCACGAAGCACACGTGGACACTCCACAGCAGACTAGTAATGATCGGTCTAAACCTTTCTGTTCACTCTGTAATACCACAGATCATGTGCAAAGTATGTGTACGAAACAAAGAGGTCAGAATAAATCGAATTTCCGTGGTCATGCTTGCTATAGGTGTGGCAAGGTTGGGCATTTTGCTCGTGAATTTAATTCACGTGGTCGAGGCCGGGGTAGAGGTGAGGCGTATTACGCTGCAGCTCCTGAGAGCGATGATTTTTTAGAGTAGAATCAGATGAGTTGCAGAGTGTTGGTGTAGAGAGGGTGAAGTTACCAGTGCCCGAGGGTGATTCCACAGCCCCCGTTACCAATGATGTGGTGGTGTTGAAGCCAGATACTATAACTAAGTCGACTGAAGTGGTGGATCCGCTATTTCCGTGTAAAAATAAGTTCGAATTGCTAGGTGAACAAGAACTTGATGTAGGTGCAAATTCTGAATTACCTGTAGAAGTTTGCTTGTCAGCGACGATAATGAAAGAAGGTCGTTTAAGGAAAGAAAGCGATGGTTTATTTTCTTTGAGGCGATCTAAAAAACCTACGATTATTCTGCGACATGATACAAAATTGATGAGCGCTCTTATCGATAGCGGTAGCGACCGGTGTCTAGTGAGTTACCGGAATTTAAAAGGCCTTAACGAGCGAATTAAGCCTAGCGCTTTGAGTATCAGGGGTATCAATTCGAAAAGCCAAGTAAAAGGCGAAGTTGATCTTTGTATTACTCTGCCTAATAATAAGGAAATTAATACTAGCGCTTTGATGTTGAAGGATGGCGAATTTAATTATGATGTAATCCTCGGTAGAGATATTCTAAAAGATGCCGTGATTGATTTTAAAGAAGGATTCATAGTTCTTGACGGAGTAAAAGTGCCGTTTCATGATGTGCAAGAATTGCACGGTCAAAGTAAGAGAGAAGTATATTTCAATACCGTAAATAATGCAGAATGTCTGATGGCGGACGTGCTTGCCCCGAGGAGGCGTAAAGAGAAAAATCTGCTGAAGCAGAGGGAACCAAGAAATGAAAGCCAAGTAAATGGCGATAGAAATGGCCAAGTAAATGGCGATAGAAATGGCCAAGTAAATGGCGATAGGCAACGAAATGGCCTAGAGATAAATACTGCGGAGCAGTGGGGTACCCCAACGAATAAAGTGAGAAAAACTAAAAGACGAGCGATGGTTGTTCACTGTGGTTCAGTGGAAATGCCAAGTAATTGTTTACGAGTAATTAATGGGTATGTCAAGAAGGCTAAACCCGGGAAGTATATCATGCATAAGAAAATTCTTGGTAATGGCATTTATGTGGCCGAATCAGTAGTGCATAAAGGGTCGAATGGTTTTGTCCCTGTCATGCTCTTAAACGTCTCGGATGACGTAGTATACCTGAGTGAAAATAGCATGTTGAGTACTATTGAAGAAGTAGACGATATGGAAATAGATCAAGAAATATATATGTCTACGGTGCACGAAGCTGTGCATGAAGCAAATGTATGTGATGTCACCGGTACGGCGGATCTACCCAAAGTCGACAGTTGTTATGGTGGAAGCTTTAATACCATCACTGGTAAAGGCGTTGGGTTGGGATCTGACCAAGCGGGGGCATTGTTGCAACAATACTCGTGTTGACGAAGTAGGAACTAATGCACAGAAAGACGATGTGCCAAAAGGAGGTATGAGCGAACGACGTCCTCTGACGAGTGACGACGTAATTTGTGACGACGATGACGTTAAACCTTTACTGATAAATTTATTGAATGATTTTAGAGACGTAATTACGTTAGAAGGCGAAACTATTGCCGTTACGAATGTCATGCGACATAAAATTGAATTGAAACCAAATGCTCCAGTACTTAACATCCCACCCTATAGAATTCCACATAAATACCGAGAAGATTTGGTGCAAGCGAATAAACAGATGTTGGATCAAGGTATCATTGAACCGTCCAGTTCGGACTATAACTTTCCTTTGATCATTGTGAAGAAGAAGTCGGGCGAGATTCGTCCAGTGATTGACTTCCGAGAGCTTAATAAAATAGTTATTGAAGAAAGTTACCCAGTCCCCAGAATTGACGATATTCTTTACACCCTCCGTGGTAATAGCATTTTTTCAAGTCTTGATTTACGTTCGGCCTTTCATCAGGTCGAATTAGAAGAAAGTAGCCGTAAATTTACCGCGTTCAGTATTGGTTATGAGAAATTCCATTTTAAAAGGCTGCCTTTCGGGCTGTCCTCGAGTCCTTCTGTTTTTCAACGCATAATTTCTTCTGTTCTTACCAATATCATCGGTAAACTTTGTTTCGTGTTCCTCGATGATATATTAGTTTTTTCAAAATCCATGAACCAACATCTGAAAGATTTAAATAGTGTTTTTGAGAACCTACGTAGTGGAAATCTTTCCCTTAAGCTTGAGAAATGTCAATTCCTAAAGAGTTCAATAGAGTACCTAGGTCACATAGTGTCGGCAGACGGCATTCGTTGCAAGGAATCGGAAAAGCTCCAAAAGTTTCCCGTTCCACGAAACGTAAAGGAATTGCAGAGTTTTTTAGGTGTAGCAAACTATTTCCGGAGCCATATCCCTATGTTCGGCTCGATTTCGTATCCGCTTTATCAGTTATTGCGAAAAAACGTTGAGTTTATCTGGAAGCCTGAGTGTCAGAAAGCTTTTGAAAAAATTAAATCTGTTTTGACATCAGATACCGTTTTACGGCATCCTGATTTTACTAAACCTTTCCATGTATTTACAGATGCTTCTAATTTTGGTATAGGAGCAGTGCTTTTACAGCACGGAAACGATTCAAATAAATCAATGAAAGCGATAGCATACTACAGTAAAAGTTTGAACTCGACGCGAAAGAGATATAGCACGACTAAAAAAGAATTCTTCGCTATCGTGAGTGCGCTAAAAGCTTTCAAATACCTTATTCTTGGATATCCAATCTATCTGTACACGGATCATAAGCCGTTGCAGCCCTTGTTTTTCAAGAAGCTTCCTGACGACTCAGCTATGGCACGATGGTGCTTATCAGTTCAATCGTTCGATCCGGTTGTAAAATATTTCCCCGGTAAGCAAAATATCATTGCGGATTGTCTAAGCCGATTACCTGAGCAATTGACTATTTCTGATCTTGAAGACTGTTCTGAGTTCAATGAGGTCGACGCTTTCCCAGTGACGACACGGCGTGGAGCACTGAACCCAGACATAGACAAAACAGACGAGACGTACTCTAATCGAGTGGCGCCAGCGGTGGCTGCGCCCGCTCAGCTCACTGACTACGTTCCTGAATTGAAAGATGTATCTTGGACTCTTGACGAATTTCGGACTGAGCAACAGCAGGACCCTTTCTGTTCTGAAGTAAAGGAAGCATTACTAAATGGAAGTGCATCTACGATTCCTGACTTACAAAAATACTTGATTTTGAACGACATACTTTACAGACGAAGACAGATAGACTCTAGGGAAAGAACTATTCTAACTTCAGTGATGCCGACATCATTAATGAACAAGGCGGTGCTCAGCATACATTCCTTGTATCATACTGATGCCACGCATATATTGTTTGAATTTAAATTACGTTATTTCCATTTGTTAGAGAAAACTATCATTCGTAAATTTGTCAAAATGTGTGATGTCTGTAAAATTCTTAAAGCTAGTAGTACTGTACCTATTAAGATATTAGACGCACCAATTGCTAAAGAACCTTTCGAGATAGTTTCAATGGATTTCCTAGGCCCATTACCCATTACGGGTCAGCAGAATAAATACATCCTGATAGTCATTGACTTATTTTCTCGTTATTGTAAGCTTTACGCCACAGCGGATCGTTTAGCAGAAACAGTTGTCTCTTGTCTCGACGACTGTTTCTCGACCTTCGGGTCTCCTAAAACGCTTCTTAGCGACCAAGCTTTAGAATTTAAATCTGCGGCAGTTAAAAAATTTACTCAAATTCATTCAATTGCGAAAAAGGAAGTTCTACCGTGGAGCCCACACAGTAACGCTATTGTGGAGCGTAACAACCGTAAAATAACTAATTTACTCAAATTATATATTAATTCTTTAGTTCACACAGAGTGGGATCAATGTCTCCACATCACCGAGAACGCAATTAATAATGCGTTAAATACTACGTTGGGAGATACACCCTCTTATATCATTTTCAATCGCGACACATGTCCAAATTTTAGCGCTGTAACGTTCGAAAACAATTACAGTTACGACACCGACGTTGATATCGTAAAATTTCGAGCTAAGGAAGCGGCCCGCATTGTTGAAAACGTTAGAGCTGTGATAATTAATAACACCAGGGACAGAACTATGTACCACAATGTTCGCCGTAAAAATATAAATTTTGTCCTCGGGGATAGAGTTTTGTTACGCAATCATCTGCGAAAAAATAAGTTGGATATTTCATGGGTAGGACCGGGAATCATTACAAAAATTAATCGAAATTACGTAGAATTAAAAATTGGAAATAAGACTTACAAGAGCAACATGAACCACGTTCTACCTTTACGTAAAACGGTTTAAACAAATGTACGACTTACGACTGACTGTGTTCCAATGTTTAGCATTTTATTTTTGTGTGCTGTTGTATTTCTATTCTCAGATTTTTGCTACGATGTTTACTTTTATGTATCATTTTAATTGGAATTCTTCTTATATTACTGTATGTATTTGTTTTACATTTTAGTTTTTGATGTATCGTAGGTTCTACGTACGACTTTGAGGATGTAACTCATTTTCATTTTACAGCCAAGGTTTGCATCTGTTCACATTTATGCGAGATTCAATACGCACCATGTGCTTATATGGCGCGGCACCTCATTGCTGTGCGAGAGGAGTGCTGACGCCAGAGTTGTTTATGCAGTAGCTGAGCAGCGGCCGAGCCTGCTCAGGACCTGAGCCATGCGGATATGCCGTTTGTTTCTTTCTTTGCGGTTGTCCCTTTCAATTACTTGCTCTTATGACCATTGTTTCCTATTATTTAATTATGCGGCCATGCTAATTGGACTGTATCTGTTTCAATTTCAGAACGAAAACGCTACGTTCCCGACGTCAACGATGGGAAATCGTCTGACTCATGTCAGCGTGGAGGCGCTTACGAACGCTTTGGAGCAACACCAAGGCAGAGTGTCGGAGGACTGGGTGCGCGCGAACGCCCTGGTTGACATCCTCCCAGACAGGGTTTCGGACGTAGGTCTTCTCCTTCTTTTCCCGATCACATTGGCGTTAGGAGTCTCTTTCTTCTATTTTCGCCGGGAATTAAATATGATGTCGGAGCGTTTGCGATCTGAAGATGCCATCCTCCGTCGACAGCAACTGCGGTCGAGCACTGCTGACCAGCAGTTGCGACCTATGCAAACGCTTCATGAAGTATAAAGGAAAGTTCCTGCAACGAGTGTTTTCAATGCGATAGTACTTCACGAATTTGGGTGTCGCCTATAGGGCGTTAATCACTCACAAACGATGTAAACGGATGTTTTAGTATTTACTTTTAATATTTACACAGGAATTAGTATTAGGTATTTTTCAACATTTATGTGTTTAGTATCTAATTTTCCCTTGTTCGCGATGATGCTCGAGAAGAATAACATGTTCAGGTATATGGGTATGAATTATTTCGTTTTCGTTTTCAATAATTCAATTTATGCGAATATTTTGTTAACTTTTATTCAGAGGCATTGCGTTATTCATTTTCATGCGAGATATTGTTTTTAACTAAATTCCACGGCGAGTTCGTTATAATTGTACGAGGTATGTACGTGCGGTGTTTACTTAATTTTTAAAAAATTTTTGAGTAGATTTTTCGCAGGTGCTTTACTCTTTTTTAACGACAACCGTAATTGCTTGATGACTTAATCTGTATTCAGCGAGAATTGCTCGTGATGTTCATGTTCAACGTTGATGTTTAGCGTTTTTGGTTTCGTGTATACCTTGCGGTTTTTTTTCTTTCAGTGGAAAGTAAGTTAAATCCTGGTTGCTAGAACCGTCGATTTTTTTTTGTTTTTTTTGTTTTTGGATGTTAATTATACTGTTAAAAAAGGAATATTTTTTTCTTGCGATTGTTGTCAACTTTATGTCGACGCGTTTTTTTACGTTCCTTGCTAAGGGTTTTCTGATGCGAGAAAATTTTTTTTTTGTTTTTGTATGTACCTTGCACTGTTCGTGTGCCCGAACAAATTTTTTTGCATTCTCCTTGTGTATTTGAGCAGAGGCTCTTCCAATGTTTCTTTGGTGGTGGGGGTATTGGTGTTTTCTTCGCGATGTTTTGTCGAATTTAGTTTGATGCGTTTGTTTTTACTGTTACTGGCAGTTGTTTTTGCCACGAAGAGTAATCCTTATTTTTTGGTTTTTCTAACCAGGATGCCTTTAGCTTACTGTGTTGATTTTTAATTTACGATTCTTCCATTTGATTCGTTCATTTTGTAATTGGTAATAAATCAGGCATGGGGGAAGGTGTGTGCCGGCGCGGTTGCGCACTTTCTCTGTACATCTGTTCGTACGTATGGTAATGCTACGCCTTGGCGCGGCTCTGCCGCAGTGCGCACGCTTAGTCAGCAATTTGACAGTATAAATGCTATGTGCGCGGCTTCTAGAAGCGCATTTGGAGATCTGTAACCCCTGCACCAAGTACACGCGGAAACTCTACTCGTCTTTGTCTACCCCTCGGCCCAGATAGGGGGATAGAATTATTGTATCTATGGAAACTAGCACTCCCAGGGGGACAATGTGAGGGCCCGAGCTGAGAGTTAGGTAGGCCTTCTTTTTTGTTGAAATAAAATGTTTTTGTTATGTTAAGGACCACCTTTTTTTCGGTTCACTGCTGTCCTTTTCTTCATCACCTACTGCTTTCTTCTTCAACTTTGGTCTCGTTTCATGATCTTCTTTCACAACTTACTGTTTCTATGCTTTTCTGCGTAGATTCCGCGTTTCCTTAACTCCATACTAAATGGTGCCTTCCTCTCTTTGGATCGCATTTGTTGCTGGGTAAGGAGGCTAAAACTAACGACTAATCTAATCTATATGAGAACTAATCTCCTCAATGCGAGCATTTACATGACAGGAAAAAATGTAGAGAAAATGAGTGTGTTCGCACGCAATGGACGTGTGTGTATTTTCTGTTATGTGGCCCTTTACTGACATTTATTGCAGACATTTATTTTATATATATTTACAAGACATTTTTTTATTTATTTACTGTAATGCACGCCTTTGTACCTGTCCATCAAAACTGAGATGCGACCTCAAATGCGGATAAGTTAAGCGATACAACTTTTACGTGGGAAAGTTCCACGCTTATCTCCCTACTCAGGAACTTGGTGGCTTTACCGCGCCTCAGGTCTTGTTTTTTGTGTGTTTTATGTGTGTTTACTTGCCTTATGAGTGTTTACTTATTTTATGTGTGTTGACTTGCTCTACATAGGCTTACTTGTTTTATGTACAGGGGTCAGACAAAATAATGGAAGCACCTACCATTTTTTTCATAATCTTCGAACTTGTTATAAACAATCGAAACTTGACATTTTTTGATGTTTCGTATTGTACTATTGTAGCTATTTGACATTTTTTCAAATTAACTGTTTTTTACAAACATCTAAACGAAAAATTTTGTTGCAATCTTACAAAAAAGAAAGACCTCTCTGGTTTTCAAAGAGGCCACAGTACTGGTGCTCGAATGGCAGGTGCTAGTGTGACAGAAACTGTCCGAATGTTTGACGTTTCAAGAGGGACTGTCTCGAAAAAAATGGCTGTCTTTGCAAGGGAAGGAAAAACTTTCTCAGCAAAGCACAGGTCTGGCCGAAATTCGAAGTTGCCTGAGAGAGACCGTCTGACTCTAAATCGAATTACTAGAAAAGATCGAAAGACCACGGTTCCTAAAATCACTGCAGACCTCAATGAACAAATACAGAACACAGTTCCTACAGAAACTGTTCGTCAGGAGCTGCAAAAATCTGGATACTACGGAAGAGCTGCAATTACAAAACCTTTGCTCTCAAAGACAAATGTTTCGAAGCGTTTAGAGCGGTGTAGAAACCATCAGAATTTGTCCGTCGAGCAGTTGAAAAATGTGATTTTCTTTAACAAATCATTTACCTTATTTCGACCTCCGGCGGAGTGTACGTTTCGAGACCGACACAAGAAACCTTTATTTCAGACTGCCTTCTCCCAACCATAAAACACGGCGGGGGTTCTGTGATGATCTGGGGTGCGGTTTCTTGGAAATCCGCCGGGCCAATGACTTCCCTCCATGCAAGAATCAAGAGCCGAGACTATTTAGGAATTTTGGGCGACCAAGTTCATTCTGTAGTTCATGCTCTGTTTCTGGAGGGGAACGCCATCTTTCAAGAAAATAATGCCCCAATCCATACAGCTAGAATTGTTAATGGATGGCACGAGGAACATTCTAATGAAGTTGAGCACCCCATCTGGTAACCACAATCCCCAGACCTCAACATTGAGCATTTATGGTCGGTTTTAGACATTCGATATGAAGTCGATTTCCGTCGCCATTGTTCATAAACAACTAGAAGGTGTTTTAATTGAAGAATGGGCTAAAATTCCTTTGTAAACAATTCACAGTTTGTGTGCATCAATACCTCGGGAAATTGAGGCTGTAATTGCCTCAAAAGGTGGGCCTATCCCTCATTAACAATTATTTTTCAGATTTTCCGAGGTGATTCTAGTATTTCGTCCAACCCCAGTATTTTTGCTTGTCTCATGTGTGTTTCCGTGTTTTGTGTGCGTTTTTATTTTGCTATGCACGCTTTCAGATTTTCTGTACGTTAATTGCTTCTCTTGAGACGGTCATGGACGCCACCTTTTGTGTGTTATTCCTCTGATTCTATATAACGCTTTAATTTATTTGAATAATTTACATGTTACAGACGTGTAACAGACATGTATTTGTTGCGTAGCAAAATTTCATTTTGTCTTAACTCAAAATATGCCTTGAATGAATGAATTTAACTCAACTTTTACATCAATAGAAGAAAAAAAGATAATTCTGAATTATATAAACGACCGGCAGTCGTGCATGTTAAACTCTCTTTGCTGTATGTGTTAAATTATTTACTCAAAAGTTACCTTTGTATCTAATGATGCAAGATTAATAATTCACAACATACAAAATATCATTTTGTCTCAACTCTTCAGGAGGATTCAGGCGATGTATCTTTGGGTATTAGCGCTCCTAAGGGGAAAATGTGAGGTTCAGAGCGGAGATTCCGGTAAGCTTTCTTTTTTTTTCTCAAACAGAAATGATTTTTTGTTCAGTGATGGACAATATTTTGTCGGTTCACTGCTGTCTTGTTTCGCAGCACCTACTACTTTCTTCTTCAACTTCTGTCTTGTGTCATAAGCTTCCGTCTCAATTTAATGTTTGTGTGCGCAGGCTGTGGGGGTACATCTTGTGCATAGATTCCGCGTTCCTTTAACTCCATACTAAATGGTGCCTTCCCCCATCTTCTCTTCGGAACACGTTCGTTGTGGTAAGGGAGGCTTTCACACACACAGTTCTCAAACACACACAGTTCACACACACACACACACACACACACACACACAGTTCACACAACACACACACAGTTCATGCACACACACAGTTTATACTCACACACACAAAAACCTAGTCCTGCGTAGTCTACACAAGCCGTCCGTGTGGCGCGTTCACATAATGTGCTCGTCTGTGTCCACAAAGCCAGGTGTTACAGCCAGGAAGTAAGAAAATATTAGGGAATGCAGAATTTATAAGCAGAACACAAGGCGATGTCTCTCTTTGTTACCATGACAACATCGCCTCAAAATGTCGGGTTAAAATGATCTTCCGATACATTCTTGAAATCTGTTTGCGAAAATGCCTTTTTTTTATTTTTTTATCCTTTTTTATTGTTTTTTTATGAAATTTTTGAATTAGGATGAAATAAGGAGTTTAAGCCATAATAAAAAGTTGCAATTCTCAAAATCCCAAACGCGCATCCGAGCAAGCAAGCAACCAAACGAGCAAGTTTGACGGCTGCTATTTTGTTTCTTTTCTAACGAATGATTTCCAGGACCTCATATCCAGGACCTCATTTCCAGGACCTCATTTCCAGGACCTCATTTCCAGGACCCCATTTCCAGGACCTCATTTCCAAGACTTCATTTCCAGGACCTCATATCCAGGACCTCATTTCCAGGACCTCATTTCCAGGACCTCATATCCAGGACCTCATTTCCAGGACCTCATTTCCAAGACTTCATTTCCAGGACCTCATATCCAGGACCTCATTTCCAGGACCTCATTTCCAGGACCTCATATCCAGGACCTCATATCCAGGACCTCATATCCAGGACCTCATTTCCAAGACTTCATTTCCAGGACCCCATATCCAGGACCTCATTTCCAAAACTTCATTTCCAGGACCTCATATCCAGGACCTCATTTCCAAGACTTCATTTCCAGGACTTCATTTCCAGAACCTCATATCCAGGACCTCATTTCCAAGACTTCATTTCCAAGACTTCATTTCCAGGACCTCATTTCCAGGACCTCATTTCCAGGACCTTATTTCCAGGACCTCATTTCCAGGACCTCATTTCCAGGACCTCATTTCCAGGACCTCATTTCCAGGACCTCATTTCCAGGACCTCATTTCCAGGACCTCATTTCCAGGACCTCATTTCCAGGACCTCATTTCCAGGACCTCATTTCCAGGACCTCATTTCCAGGACCTCATTTCCAGGACCTCATTTCCAGGACCTCATTTCCAGGACCTCATTTCCAGGACCTCATTTCCAGGACCTCATTTCCAGGACCTCATTTCCAGGACCTCATTTCCAGGACCTCATTTCCAGGACCTCACTTCCAGGACCTCATTTCCAGGACCTCATTTACAGGACCACATTTCCAGGACCCCATTTCCAGGACCCTATTTCCAGGACCCTATTTCCAGGACCCCATTTCCAGGACCTCATTTCCAGGACCTCATTTCCAGGACCTCATTTCCAGGACCTCATAACCAGGACCTCATTTCCAAGACCTCATTTCCAGGACCTCATTTCCAGGACCCCTTCCAGGACCTCACTTCCAGGACGTCACTTCCAGGACCTCACTTCCAGGACCTTATTTCCAGGACCTCATTTCCAGGACCACATTTCCAGGACCACATTTCCAGGATCCCATTTCCAGGACCTCATATCCAGGACCTCATATCCAGGACCTCATTTCCAGGACCTCATTTCCAGGACCTCATTTCCAGGACCTCATTTCCAGGACCTCATTTCCAGGACCTCATTTCCAGGACCTCATTTCCAGGATTTCATTTCCAGGATCTCATTTCCAGGACCTCATATCCAGGACCTCATATCCAGGACCTCCTTTCCAGGACCTCATATCCAGGACCTCATTTCCAGGATCTCATTTCCAGGATCTCATTTCCAGGATCTCATTTCCAGGATCTCATTTCCAGGACCTCATATCCAGGACCTCATTTCCAGGACCTCATTTCCAGGACCTCATTTCCAGGACCTCATTTCCAGGACCTCATATCCAGGATCTCATTTCCAGGATCTCATTTCCAGGACCTCATTTCCAGGACCTCATATCCAGGACCTCATATCCAGGACCTCATTTCCAGGACCTCATATCCAGGACCTCATATCCAGGACCTCATTTCCAGGACCTCATTTCCAGGACCTCATTTCCAGGACCTCATTTCCAGGACCTCATTTCCAGGACCTCATTTCCAGGACCTCATATCCAGGACCTCATTTCCAGGACCTCATTTCCAGGACCTCATTTCCAGGACCTCATATCCAGGACCTCATATCCAGGACCTCATTTCCAGGACCTCATTTCCAGGACCTCATTTCCAGGACCTCATTTCCAGGACCTCATTTCCAGGACCTCATTTCCAGGACCTCATATCCAGGACCTCATTTCCAGGACCTCATTTCCAGGACCTCATTTCCAGGACCTCATATCCAGGACCTCATATCCAGGACCTCATTTCCAGGACCTCATTAATGTCCTTTATGAGCAGCGTGACGGCGATATGAAGGTCCCCATTTTATCACTCCTGCGAGTCGCACATTCATTAGGGCAGAGAAAATTCCCAGTTTTACGAGCAGGAGAGTTTTGTTAAAATAACTAATTGTGTTCCCTCCTGCGCTCGTTTCGAACGCATAAAACAACGTCCGCTCCGGCGCTACTGAACGCACGTTGAAATTAACTTATGATTATAATTATTCAAATAATGTTACGTGATATTTAATTTGACGCCTTCAAGTGCAGGTGCTGGAATCCGAGCTACTTCGCAGAGCGCTCCTGAGTTTAGCTTTGTTGCTGGCGGTTTAAGGAAGGAAAGGGTGTTTTACTCCAGTCAAGCCTGGTAACGTCATCTTGTACACTGGTGTATCAAATGCCTCACAACCAACACCAGGACGCAATGACAGTTACCCCCGGTCAGGCCGGTACCCTTTTCCGACACCTGGGTAGAGTGGGGAATTGTGGCTGAGTTCTCATTTTTCCCAACGTTAGAAACACCTAGCGGCACTGCCGGGATTTGAACTGCCGACGCTTCTCGTTAAGGGCGCGCTCCTAACCACTCGGCCACGGTGACCACAAGCCCGCTACGTCATGAACTTCACTGATGTTATACATTTATGTATGAATGCATGACCTTTGATAATAACCTTGATTGGTTAGTGTCACCGACGACTTTTGAAATCTGGTAATGGCGTGAGACGAAATTCAACCTCCCGGTTTTACTTAGTACTTTGTATCATGTGATGAGTTGGTGTGCATTGTGCTGTGTTGAAATGAGTTGAGGAGTGATGCGTTGCGTGTTGAGGTGAGTTGAGGAGTGATGCATTGCGTGTTGAGGTGAGTTGAGGAGTGGTGCGTTGCGTGTTGAGGTGAGTTGAGGCGTGATGCATTGCGTGTTGAGGTGAGTTGAGGAGTGATGCATTGCGTGTTGAGGTGAGTTGAGGCGTGATGTATTGCGTGTTGAGGTGAGTTGAGGCGTGATGCATTGCGTGTTGAGGTGAGTTGAGGAGTGATGCATTGCGTGTTGAGGTGAGTTAAGGCGTGATGCATTGCGTGTTGAGATGAGTTGAGGAGTGATGCATTGCGTGTTGAGGTGAGTTGAGGAGTGGTGCGTTGCGTGTTGAGGTGAGTTGAGGCGTGATGCATTGCGTGTTGAGGTGAGTTGAGGAGTGATGCATTGTGTGTCGAGGTGAGTTGAGGCATGATGCACTGCGTGTTGAGGTGAGTTGAGGAGTGATGCATTGTGTGTCGAGGTGAGTTGAGGCGTGATGCACTGCGTGCTGAGGTGAGTTGAGGAGTGATGCATTGTGTGTCGAGGTGAGTTGAGGCATGATGCACTGCGTGTTGAGGTGAGTTGAGGAGTGATGCATTATGTGTCGAGGTGAGTTGAGGCATGATGCACTGCGTGTTGAGGTGAGTTGAGGAGACAAAGCTGCTTCCTTCTCGCCAATGCACGAACAATCCACACATGTTTTCAACCTTCAAATAATGTTTATTGAGGTTTTACACCTCGAGTTGAAACATCTTGTGATCCACTGAAGTGTCGCGAGATATTTATGACTTGGGGCGGGCTTAAGAATTAAGGAATTTGGCAACTGTAAATTATTATTGTAAGAAATTACTATGTTAAGAACATAATTAAGAGGAACTGCAAGTGAAGGACAACAATTGTTGTATATGAATTATTTGAGAATAAAATTCACATCAGCTGTGTGGAAATGAAGTTTGCCCGGTGATGTGCAATTTGAACGGATTTTGGCATGACATTGGGTCATGTGACAAAGCATTTGCTGGATTGTGTGCTTTCTTCAAAACTTTCGTTGGAGAATGTCATTTGAAAGAATGAAAATAAAAATGAATTGCTGGCTGCTGTGCTATTTAAAAGCTTACGAGGCATAGTAGTATGTGGAAGTTCAACTTACCGAATGCAGCACAACACGCAGCAACAGGCAGCAACACGCAGCAACACGCAGCAACACGCAGCAACACGCAGCAACACGCAGCAACACGCAGCAACACGCAGCAACACGCAGCAACACGCAGCAACACGCAGCAACACGCAGCAACACGCAGCAACACGCAGCAACACGCAGCAACACGCAGCAACACGCAGCAACACGCAGCAACACGCAGCAACACGCAGCAACACGCAGCAACACGCAGCAACAGGCAGCAACAGGCAGCAACAGGCAGCAACACGCAGCAACAGGCAGCAACACGCAGCAACAGGCAGTAACACGCAGCAACACGCAGCAACACGCAGCAACACGCAGCAACACGCAGCAACACGCAGCAACACGCAGCAACACGCAGCAACACGCAGCAACACGCAGCAACACGCAGCAACACGCAGCAACACGCAGCAACACGCAGCAACACGCAGCAACACGCAGCAACACGCAGCAACACGCAGCAACACGCAGCAACACGCAGCAACACGCAGCAACACGCAGCAACACGCAGCAACACGCAGCAACAGGCAGCAACAGGCAGCAACAGGCAGCAACAGGCAGCAACACGCAGCAACAGGCAGCAACACGCAGCAACAGGCAGTAACACGCAGCAACACGCAGCAACACGCAGCAACACGCAGCAACACGCAGCAACACGCAGCAACACGCAGCAACACGCAGCAACACGCAGCAACACGCAGCAACACGCAGCAACACGCAGCAACACGCAGCAACACGCAGCAACACGCAGCAACACGCAGCAACACGCAGCAACACGCAGAAACACGCAGAAACACGCAGCAACACGCAGCAACACGCAGCAACACGCAGAAACACGCAGAAACACGCAGCAACACGCAGCAACACGCAGCAACACGCAGCAACACGCAGCAACACGCAGCAACACGCAGCAACATGCAGCAACACGCAGCAACATGCAGCAACACGCAGCAACAGGCAGCAACACGCAGCAACAGGCAGCAACACGCAGCAACAGGCAGCAACACGCAGCAACATGCAGCAACACGCAGCAACATGCAGCAACACGCAGAAACACGCAGAAACACGCAGAAACAGGCAGCAACACGCAGCAACACGCAGCAACACGCAGCAACACGCAGCAACACGCAGCAACACGCAGCAACAGGCAGCAACACGCAGCAACACGCAGCAACACGCAGCAACACGCAGCAACACGCAGCAACACGCAGCAACACGCAGCAACACGCAGAAACACGCAGAAACACGCAGAAACACGCAGAAACACGCAGCAACAGGCAGCAACAGGCAGCAACACGCAGCAACACGCAGCAACACGCAGCAACACGCAGCAACACGCAGCAACACGCAGCAACAGGCAGCAACACGCAGCAACACGCAGCAACACGCAGCAACAGGCAGCAACAGGCAGCAACACGCAGCAACACGCAGCAACACGCAGCAAAACGCAGCAACACGCAGCAACACGCAGCAACACGCAGCAACAGGCAGCAACACGCAGCAACACGCAGCAACAGGCAGCAACACGCAGCAACACGCAGCAACACGCAGCAACACGCAGCAACACGCAGAAACACGCAGCAACACGCAGCAACACGCAGCAACACGCAGCAACACGCAGCAACACGCAGCAACACGCAGCAACACGCAGCAACACGCAGCAACACGCAGCAACACGCAGCAACACGCAGCAACACGCAGCAACACGCAGCAACACGCAGCAACACGCAGCAACACGCAGCAACACGCAGCAACACGCAGCAACACGCAGCAACACGCAGCAACACGCAGCAACACGCAGCAACACGCAGCAACACGCAGCAACACGCAGCAACACGCAGCAACACGCAGCAACACGCAGCAACACGCAGCAACACGCAGCAACACGCAGCAACACGCAGCAACACGCAGCAACACGCAGCAACACGCAGCAACACGCAGCAACATGCAGCAATACGCAGCAATACGCAGCAATACGCAGCAACATGCAGCAACACGCAGAAACACGCAGCAACACGCAGCAACACGCAGCAACACGCAGCAACACGCAGCAACACGCAGCAACAGGCAGCAACAGGCAGCAACAGGCAGCAACACGCAGCAACACGCAGCAACACGCAGCAACACGCAGCAACACGCAGCAACACGCAGCAACACGCAGCAACACGCAGCAACACGCAGCAACATGCAGCAATACGCAGCAACATGCAGCAACACGCAGCAACACGCAGCAACACGCAGCAACACGCAGCAACACGCAGCAACACGCAGCAACACGCAGCAACACGCAGCAACACGCAGCAACACGCAGCAACACGCAGCAACACGCAGATCATCCCTACATTTGCTCACCACTTTTACGATGCTATCACCGTCCTGAAGACGATCTCGCAGGCGCAGAGCAGTTAACGAAACAACTTTGAGGCCGATGGCGATTCTCTTTCACTTAAGCACAGTAAACTCAAGTTAGAGGATTCCAAACTCGCCAAACTTGTGAGAGGTTTCAAGTTTACGCGTGTTGAGCGTGTTGCTGGTGTGTAGTTCGTGTTGCTGGTGTGTGGTGCGTGTTGCTGGTGTGTGGTGCGTGTTGCTGGTGTGTGGTGCGCGTTTCTGGTGTGTGGTGCGTGTTGCTGGTTTGTGGTGTGTGGTGCGTGTTGCTGGTGTGTGGTGCGTGTGGACGGCTCTCTCTCTCTCTCTCTCTTCCTTTCTCTCTCCCTCTCTCTCTCTCTCTCTCTTATCTTTCTTTCTTTCTCTTTTTATCTCTCTCCTTTCATTTCTCCTTCTCTCTCTTTTTTACCTCTCTTCCTCTCTTTCCCGCTTTCTATCTTTTTCAGCTCTCCGCTGATGTTTAATTTGTTTTCTTGTCAGATGAGGTCAGCCACTCACCCACACATGCAGTGTTATAGTTCCGGGGTTTTGGATCCTACCGGCGACACATCGTTCTTTTGGTGTTTTGGATGCATATACTTCAATCCCTGCGCGTAAATTCTTACGGTGGCTGTCATGTCTTTAATTGTCGTGACATTTAACACATTTCCTGCGAAGTGACCCACCGGTGGTCACTTAGGTGATTTTCACAGTGCTGCTGACCCCTTTGCAGTCACTAATTCATGTTTTATAGATACTAAATAGAAGCTAAATAAAAGCCCGATGCAGTTAATGCTTGCTATTTTCAAAGTTGATTTGATAACCACGATTGACTTTATAAATGAATTGAATATTGTACTTCAGTTAAGTCCATCGCAGTTAACGTGTTAAGGTCACTTTCCTCTATTTTTGTTAATCAAGATTAAATGAGACTTTTTAACGTCCACATCATAGTTCGTAATTTCATGCCTAATTTTTCAATTATTTTCGGTAGCGCAACCTTCACATTTACGATAATTATCTCCATCCTTGATGGGAAATCACAAGAATTGAACCGCATCAATTACTTTGTTCCCTATATAGACACAGAATTATCCGATACATCAAAACGAATCTAACGTATCTATTCTACACTTTAAGTAATATTACGAGCGTATGCAGGCTATGATAAAAACACCGATACCAACCTACGCACAGGAAGAATACTATGAGGGCACTATGGGAAAATATGCGCATACTGATAGACACTCATATTGTTCGTAGGTTCCGAGATGATGATAATGATGGGCTCCGTGATTATGATGGGCTCCGTGATTATGATGGGCTCCGTGATTATGATTATGATGGGCTCCGTGGTGATTATCATGGGCTCCGTGATTATGATTATGATGGGCTCCGTGATTACGATTATGATGGGCTCCGTGGTTATGATTATGATAGGCTCCGTGATTATGATTATGTAGTATCTCAACATAGGCCTCGGAGCCGGATGTCCTTATCACACTTGGTTTGGGATATCGCGGTCACCGGCGGAAGTGTCATAAACGCAACCGACGGATGCCACCGTGTTGTGCATTTACCGGAAGGGCTTTGTTTAACTTCCGGGGGCGCTCTAGTCTTAAGGCATGTGTGTCCCTTTTTGAGACCAGTACAATACTAGAAGTCCTGCAGTGTGTTTCCTTTGCTCCTGCCTGGTATTCAGCTAGGCGAATTGAAGGTAAAGCTTCCTCTTATACAAACCTAATGTCGCAATGAAAATATCGATATTTCAATTGGCGACGAGAATTTCGAATCTCCAAAGTAAATTTGAACGTTACAAGTGCTCTGAAATTAAGATGGCGTATTCTACAGTCAGCTTTCCTCCGTTCGACGTTGAAGTGAAAACAGTGAGTGAATTCTTAGAGCGCTTGAAAGTCCAGTGTGCAGACGTTCTTCAGAAAGCAGGAAATAATGGCGGTAAAAAGCTTGTATTTTAATTAAAGCATTGCCTGTAAACATAATTACTGATCTACAACGAAGAATTAAACCTACATTACTCACTCATGCTACATATGAGGAACGTGAAGAAAAGTTAATTCAGCAATTTGAAATAAAAAAATCCATTGTCGGCGCATCTGTTACATTTTTAAATAGAAATCAAGGTGTTAATGAATCCATAGAAAGTTATGCTAAAACGTTAAATGATTTAACATCTGCGTGCAACTACGAAAATTGCTGTCACGATCGTCTCTTGAGAGATGCTTTCGTGGCTGGTCTACATTCATCGCTAATTCTCAGTGCAGTTCTACAGAAGTGTGATCGCAAAACATTCAAAGAATGCGTTGAACATGCAAAACTCATCGAACAGTTGAGCTCCGATGCTCAAGATATTATTCGTGAGGATTCATCTTCATCGTTTTCCACTATAGAAAAACTCCCGCCGAACTACATATGCATTCGCTGCGGAACCAGGCGGAAGCACCTTGCAAAGAAATGCTATGCCTTGAAACTGAAATGCCAAAAGTGGGGAAAAATAGGCCTCATTTCTAAAGTTTGCAAATCTAAGACGGCAGCACGGCCTTCTCCAGCAGAAAAATCTGAAGCCATTCACTTCTACGCGGTGCAGCCGGAGATGAGCGGTTGCCGTTGCAACGTCGGAAGAGAAGACGTGTTAATGAAGAGTTCACGGGTGCTTCTACAGAAGAAGAACGAAGTTGTTCTTCAAAACCCTAGGAACGAAAGTGGTGACGGTAATTTTGTACATGAATTTTCTGAATATCCCTTAAATGATTCTAATTTTTTAGAGTAAACACCACTGTAATTCCCGTTACTAAAGAGCCTACTATGATTACATGCAACTTAAATGGTAAACCTGTCGAATTTCTCCTGGATAACGGCAGTGCCGTGTCAACTATACGTAAAATAGATGCACTTGAAGTTGGTGCTGTTGTAAATCCTACGTGCAGCAAAATTCTCGGGTACAGTGGTGTCTCTGTAAACTTGCTTGGTCAATCTTCAGTAACTATGACTTATAAAGATGTTAGTTTTGATCATAAGTTTCTCATTGTGGAAGATGATAGAATCAATTTGCTTGGCAGAGATATTTGTTCTAAACTCAACGTAAACGTTGTCATTCCGGATAAATACGACTCCATAAATAAAACGGATAGTCATAGTTTGCCGAAAAGTTTGTCGTTAAAATATGACGAATATTTATCATCTGATTCACAGTCTAACGTTAGAGAAACAGTTCATCTTGATGTGTTGCCTAATGCAGTTCCTGTATTTTGTAAAGCACGCCCTGTTCCTGTAAGACTAAGATACTCTGTCAAAACCGAACTGGAGCGCTTGCAGAGTATGGGCAAAATTTCTGAAGTGTATGATAGCCAATGGGCATCTCCTACCGTTAATGTTCTAAAGTCTGACTGTAGTGTGAGAATCTGTGGAGATTTTTCAGCCTCCATTAATAATTTTTTGAATCCATTTCAATCTGTTCTACCTGTTATTGATGTCATTTCTTAAGTCGGAGACGCTAAGTTTTTCTCAAAAATTGATTTGTCTAACGCGTTTTTGCAAATTCCGTTGGACGAAGAATCAAAGAAAGTTACGACCTCTGAAGGTCTATTTACGAGTATGTACAATTACTTACCCTATGGTTTACGTGCAAGCCCCGGCATTTTTCAAGCATTCATGAATAGGACTCTTTCTGGCATCGATAACATCATTGTGTACCAGGATGACCTCCTCATTTTGACCTCTTCATATGATGCTTATTTGAATGTTCTTGACAAGGTCCTGTCTGTCCTCAAAAACGCTGGAATTCGCTTAAATCTGTCTAAATGTGCCTTTCTAACTGATCGTGTGTCTTATCTAGGGTACGTTTTCGATAACAAGGGTGTTCACCCTAACACTGAGAAAGTAGACGCTATTCTCAATGCTCCTGTTCCTAAAAACCTCAAACAGTTGCAAGCCTTCATCGGATTGTGTAATTTCTATAGTCGTTTTGTACCCAACTTTTCTAATGTCATGTATCTTCTGTATTCGCTGCTTAAGAAAAATGTACTGTTCCGGTGGGCTCCAGAACAGGATAAAAGTGTCCAGATAATCAAAGATATCTTTCGTTCGCATAAACCTCTAAAGTTGTTTGATCCCAATCATGGAACTTTTCTTGAAACTGATAGTTCGGGTTATGGAGTTGCTGCCATACCCATGCAACGCGTTAGTCCTTCTCATGATTGGTGTCCTGTTCAATTTGCTTCAAGATCTCTAAATAGTGCACAACAAAACTACTCTAACATTGAAAGAGAGAGCCTTAGTGTGGTTTTTGGCGTGGAGAAATTCAAGAAATTTCTACTTGGTGCTAAGTTCATTATCCATAATGATTAAAATCCTCTTTGTAAACTTTGTGCTCATAACAAGGGTGTACCTCTCAACTGTTCCGCTCGAATTCAAAGACGGGCTCTCAGACTTTCCCAGTTTGACTATGTTTTCAGCTATTCGAAAGGTAAAGCTTCCTCTTATACAAACCTAATGTCGTACTGAAAATAGCGATATTACAGATTATGATGGGCTCCGTGATTATTATTATGATGGGCTCCGTGATTATGATTATGATGGGCTCCGTGATTATTATTATGATGGGCTCCGTGATTATGATGGGCTCCGTGAAGATGATTATGATGGACTCCGTGATTATGATGGACTCCGTGACGATGATTATGATGGGCTCCGTGATTATGATGGGCTCCGTGATTATGATTATGAAGGGCTCTATGATTATGATTATGATGGGCTCCATGATTATGATGGGCTCTATGATTATGATTATGATGGGCTCTATGATTATGATTATGGTGGGCTCTATGATTATGATGGGCTCCGTGATTATGACTATGATGGGCTCCGTGATTATGATTATGATGGACTCTATGGTTATGATGGGCTCCGTGATTATGATTATGATGGACTCTATGATTATGATGGGCTCCGTGATTATGATTATGATGGGCTCCGTGATTATGATGGGCTCCGTGATTATGATGGGCTCCGTGATTATGATGGGCTCCGTGATTATGATGGGCTCCGTGATTATGATTATGAAGGGCTCCGTGATTAATTTACGTTAACAGATATGTGTAGTTAATTAACACTCGTTACATGTAGTCGTCAAGATGGGCCAAGCCTAGCCAGCGGGCAGGCCGGCAGAGGACACTCCCTCTCTCTCAGGACCTCGACCCGAATGCCGCCCTTGCGCCCCTCGAAGAGGTAGTGCCCTTCTCACGTCTGGCTTCAAGTGGCCCATAGACGATCAATTTTAGTGTCAATTTAATTGATAATGATGAATATTGACAATTTAATTGACCGTCTGTGGGCTTGATTGACGACCGTCAAATAATTGACTTAGCGGGCAAAAAAATTTTTATCAATATATTGAGTCAATGATACTGACAATTAAATTGATCGTCTATGGGCCGCTTTACGCGATAATTTATTTATAATCTTAAGATAGATTAATTCCACGAACGAGCTGTAACATTTGACTAGCGCCCCCTCAGGGGGATACAACTATTGTATCTATGGGAACTAGCGCTCCCAGGGGGACAATGTGAGGGCCCGAGCTAAAGGTTAGGTAGGCTTTCTTTTGTTAAAATAGAATAGGTTTTGTTGTGTTACGGACCATCTTTTTTTCGGTTCACTGCTGTCCTGTTTTTCACCGCCTACCACTTTCCTCTTCAACTTTTTCTTGTTTCATGAACTTCTTTCTTAGCTTTCTGTTTCTGTGCCCTTTCTGCATAGATTCCACGTTCCTTTAACTCCATACTAAATGGTGCCTTCTTCCTTCCTCTCTTTACATCTCATTGTTGAGGATAGGGAGGCTTAAACTAACTAATAAACTAACTAACTTGACTCTAGCGCATTGAATTATACTGGTATTGGGAACACCGATTCTCGATAATTGGAGTGGTAATCTAATTGACATTAAACTTTTAAATAATGATACAACCAAGTTCTGAAGTTGTAAAAGAGTTTCATTGATTTTGGAAACATTGAATGAAAAAGTCAGGAAATGTCCCTTACGTTTTTGACCACAATTTTCGCTTAATAAAAATGTTCAAAATTCTTTGATTTCTCACAAGAAATGATTTGAGAGTTGGAAAGCGAGTTTTGAAGCCTTTCTCAGCTCGATTCGCCCAAGGAAGAACCAGAAATTCGACTTATAGGTTTGGATCGAATTTTATATTAATTATGAAAGAAATTAATTAGACGTTTCGGTCAAGTAATTAGCTTTCCGTGATGTAAAATCGAGTATTGAAGGTTTCAAAAAGTGTCAGCGGTTCTCGGACCGTTGAATGAAAAGGTTTTTGACCCTTACGTTTCTACAAAAATTTCGTGTAATAATAATGTTGGAAATATTTTTGGAATTCATACTAACAATGATTCAGAGTTGAAAAAGCAGTTTCAATCTTAATGTCAGATGTATTTACACTAGAAGAAAGAAAAAAGTTCCAGCAATGCATTCATCAATACGCACAAGTTTCGCTTGAATCTATTTCATTGTTTTCTTCGTGTGACAGAATTGAAAATTTCATCATATTTCATTATATGTCAAGTTCATTTCTAGATTATTCAGGTGCGTGGCAATAACTTGGTAACAGACAACAATTACATGCTTTGTTTATATCTCCCCTCATGTCATTTCAAATTTGAAGTTTAATTAATTTCTTGTCTTGATATCTGGTAAGACATGTAGAAATTATTCATTCTTTTTTGACGAACATGTCCTATTCATTACATTTAAAAAATTATTTTATGCCTGACGGTAAAAAACCGTAATTTATTCAGTGTTTGACAGTGAAACCAACAAGAAATTTTTTGCAGTACCAAATGACTATCGCGTACTAGAGTATCCATAAGCAATGTGTTTTAAGGCGAAATTTAAAGTTAGGGAACGAATCTGCTGTGGGTTCTGCAAATGCCTCCTGCATATCCAGCCTGCTCGTGGAAACCGTGACGTCACACTCGTGGTCGCAGATTTTGCGCCATTTGTAATGAATCAAATTATAAAATTCAAGTATATATATTGTACATAATGATCGCACATGTCGTTATTAGACAGCTGCTGTCATAAAAAATTATTATTACAAGTTAAGGGGACCTTCTACCCAAAAAAAGTTCGTCACTATCCAACTGATCTTTCTAAAATTTTCTCCGGAGTCGCTAAACCCAGGACCGATTCTTTTTGTCCTGAGTGCTTTTCTGTATTTTTAATAGATAGAAAGTTGACCATTTTTTTCACTGGACACCAGCACTACGGCCGTCTCGCCGGGCACGTGGCATCAGGTCTCTGCGACACTCGCTCCCGTCTCGCTGTCTCTCGCGCTCGACTCCCACACTGCCTCGGTCTCAACACTCGCCGGCGAGACGGAATTCCTCGACGTGTCGAAACGTTTGTACGTCGGGGGAGTGACTGACGAGGCGAGGGCGAGAGCCCGTCAGAGAGGAGTGAGGACGGCACCAGCCAGGTGAGAGTCGCTTCTTATTGTGCGTTTATTCCCTTGATTGGATCTAATGATACGGGAATTTCTGGGAATAAACTGTAAATTTCTAGGAATGATCTTGGATTTTTCTGGTAATTTCTGAAAATTATCTGGGATTGATCTCGGAATTTCCGGGAATGATCTGGTTATTTCAGGGAATGATCTGGAAATGATCTGGTTATTTCAGGGAATGGTCTGGGAATGATCTGGTTATTTCCAGAAATGATCTGGGAATGATCTGGAAACTTCTGGAAATTGACTTGAACCCGTCTACAGTCAGTATGCTGACCGTCATGTCCTAATATTCACCATGTTGCTGGTACTAATACTTTATTTACGATACAATTACTTATTTTAACTAGAAATATTGCATGGGGGTTGCTGTATTGAAGCAGTTTGGCATTGGCGAGTTGACAGTCCAGTATTGGATGCAGTCAGTATTGGCGCGATAGCAATGCAATATTGGACGCAGTCAGTATTGGCGCGATAGCAATGCAATATTGGACGCAGTCAGTATTGGCGTGATAGCAATGCGGTATTGGACGAAGTCAGTATTGGCGCGGTAGCAATGCAGTATTGGACGCAGTCAGTATTGGCGCGGTAGCAATGCAGTACTGGACGCAGTCAGTATTGGCGCGGTAGCAATGCAGTACTGGACGAAGTCAGTATTGGCGCGATAGCAATGCAGTATTGGACGAAGTCAGTATTGGCGCGATAGCAATGCAGCATTGGACGAAGTCAGTATTGGCGCGGTAGCAATGCAGTACTGGACGCAGTCAGTATTGGCGCGGTAGCAATGCAGTACTGGACGCAGTCAGTATTGGCGCGATAGCAATGCAGTATTGGACGCAGTCAGTATTGGTGCGGTAGCAATGCAGTACTGGACGCAGTCAGTATTGGCGCGGTAGCAATGCAGTACTGGACGCAGTCAGTATTGGTGCGATAGCAATGCAGTATTGGACGCAGTCAGTATTGGCGCGGTAGCAATGCAGTACTGGACGCAGTCAGTATTGGTGCGGTAGCAATGCAGTATTGGACGCAGTCAGTATTGGTGCGGTAGCAATGCAGTACTGGACGCAGTCAGTATTGGCGCGGTAGCAATGCAGTACTGGACGCAGTCAGTATTGGTGCGATAGCAATGCAGTATTGGACGCAGTCAGTATTGGCGCGGTAGCAATGCAGTACTGGACGCAGTCAGTATTGGTGCGGTAGCAATGCAGTACTGGACGCAGTCAGTATTGGTGCGGTAGCAATGCAGTACTGGACGCAGTCAGTATTGGTGCGGTAGCAATGCAGTACTGGACGCAGTCAGTATTGGTGCGGTAGCAATGCAGTACTGGACGCAGTCAGTATTGGTGCGGCAGCAATGCAGTACTGGACGCAGTCAGTATTGGCGCGGTAGCAATGCAGTACTGGACGCAGTCAGTATTGGTGCGGTAGCAATGCAGTATTGGACGCAGTCAGTATTGGTGCGGTAGCAATGCAGTACTGGACGCAGTCAGTATTGGTGCGGTAGCAATGCAGTACTGGACGCAGTCAGTATTGGTGCGATAGCAATGCAGTATTGGACGCAGTCAGTATTGGCGCGGTAGCAATGCAGTACTGGACGCAGTCAGTATTGGTGCGGTAGCAGTGCAGTACTGGACGCAGTCAGTATTGGCGCGGTAGCAATGCAGTACTGGACGCAGTCAGTATTGGTGCGGTAGCAATGCAGTACTGGACGCAGTCAGTATTGGTGCGGTAGCAATGCAGTACTGGACGCAGTCAGTATTGGCGCGGTAGCAATGCGGTACTGGACGCAGTCAGTATTGGCGCGATAGCAATGCAGTATTGGACGAAGTCAGTATTGGTGCGATAGCAATGCAGTACTGGACGCAGTCAGTATTGGCGCGGTAGCAATGCGGTACTGGACGCAGTCAGTATTGGTGCGATAGCAATGCAGTATTGGACGAAGTCAGCATTGGTGCGGTAGCAATGCAGTACTGGACGCAGTCAGTATTGGCGCGATAGCAATGCGGTATTGGACGCAGTCAGTATTGGTGCGGTAGCAATGCAGTACTGGACGCAGTCAGTATTGGCGCGGTAGCAATGCAGTACTGGACGCAGTCAGTATTGGTGCGGTAGCAATGCAGTACTGGACGCAGTCAGTATTGGTGCGGTAGCAATGCAGTATTGGACGAAGTCAGTATTGGTGCGGTAGCAATGCAGTACTGGACGCAGTCAGTATTGGCGCGGTAGCAATGCAGTACTGGACGCAGTCAGTATTGGTGCGGTAGCAATGCAGTACTGGACGCAGTCAGTATTGGTGCGGTAGCAATGCAGTACTGGACGCAGTCAGTATTGGCGCGATAGCAATGCGGTATTGGACGCAGTCAGTATTGGTGCGGTAGCAATGCAGTACTGGACGCAGTCAGTATTGGTGCGGTAGCAATGCAGTACTGGACACAGTCAGTATTGGTGCGGTAGCAATGCAGTACTGGACGCAGTCAGTATTGGCGCGATAGCAATGCGGTATTGGACGCAGTCAGTATTGGTGCGGTAGCAATGCAGTACTGGACGCAGTCAGTATTGGTGCGGTAGCAATGCAGTACTGGACGCAGTCAGTATTGGTGCGGTAGCAATGCAGTACTGGACGCAGTCAGTATTGGTGCGGTAGCAATGCAGTACTGGACGCAGTCAGTATTGGTGCGGTAGCAATGCAGTACTGGACGCAGTCAGTATTGGTGCGGTAGCAATGCAGTACTGGACGCAGTCAGTATTGGTGCGGTAGCAATGCAGTACTGGACGCAGTCAGTATGGGCGCGGTAGCAATGCAGTATTGGACGAAGTCAGTATTGGTGAGGTAGCAATGCAGTACTGGACGCAGTCAGTATTGGCGCGATAGCAATGCGGTATTGGACGCAGTCAGTATTGGTGCGGTAGCAATGCAGTACTGGACGCAGTCAGTATTGGCGCGGTAGCAATGCAGTATTGGACGCAGTCAGTATTGGTGCGGTAGCAATGCAGTACTGGACGCAGTCAGTATTGGTGCGGTAGCAATGCAGTACTGGACGCAGTCAGTATTGGTGCGGTAGCAATGCGGTATTGGACGCAGTCAGTATTGGTGCGGTAGCAATGCAGTACTGGACGCAGTCAGTATGGGCGCGATAGCAATGCGGTATTGGACGCAGTCAGTATTGGCGTGATAGCAATGCGGTATTGGACGCAGTCAGTATTGGTGCGGTAGCAATGCAGTACTGGACGCAGTCAGTATTGGCGCGATAGCAATGCGGTATTGGACGCAGTCAGTATTGGTGCGGTAGCAATGCAGTACTGGACGCAGTCAGTATTGGCGCGGTAGCAATGCAGTATTGGACGAAGTCAGTATTGGTGCGGTAGCAATGCAGTACTGGACGCAGTCAGTATTGGCGCGATAGCAATGCGGTATTGGACGCAGTCAGTATTGGTGCGGTAGCAATGCAGTATTGGACGAAGTCAGTATTGGTGCGGTAGCAATGCAGTACTGGACGCAGTCAGTATGGGCGCGGTAGCAATGCAGTACTGGACGCAGTCAGTATTGGTGCGGTAGCAATGCAGTACTGGACGCAGTCAGTATGGGCGCGGTAGCAATGCAGTACTGGACGCAGTCAGTATGGGCGCGGTAGCAATGCAGTACTGGACGCAATCAGTATGGGCGCGATAGCAATGCAGTACTGGACGCAGTCAGTATGGGCGCGGTAGCAATGCAGTATTGGACGCAGTCAGTATTGGCGTGATAGCAATGCGGTATTGGACGCAGTGAGTATGGGCGCGGTAGCAATGCAGTACTGGACGCAGTCAGTATGGGCGCGGTAGCAATGCAGTATTGGACGCAGTCAGTATTGGTGCGGTAGCAATGCAGTACTGGACGCAGTCAGTATGGGCGCGATAGCAATGCGGTATTGGACGCAGTCAGTATTGGCGTGATAGCAATGCGGTATTGGACGCAGTCAGTATTGGTGCGGTAGCAATGCAGTACTGGACGCAGTCAGTATGGGCGCGATAGCAATGCGGTATTGGACGCAGTCAGTATTGGCGTGATAGCAATGCGGTATTGGACGCAGTCAGTATTGGTGCGGTAGCAATGCGGTATTGGACGCAGTCAGTATTGGCGCGATAGCAATGCAGTACTGGACGCAGTCAGTATTGGCGCGATAGCAATGCGGTATTGGACGCAGTCAGTATGGGCGCGGTAGCAATGCAGTATTGGACGAAGTCAGTATTGGCGCGGTAGCAATGCAGTACTGGACGCAGTCAGTATTGGTGCGGTAGCAATGCAGTACTGGACGCAGTCAGTATTGGTGCGGTAGCAATGCAGTACTGGACGCAGTCAGTATGGGCGCGGTAGCAATGCAGTATTGGACGAAGTCAGTATTGGCGCGGTAGCAATGCAGTACTGGACGCAGTCAGTATTGGCGCGGTAGCAATGCAGTATTGGACGAAGTCAGTATTGGTGCGGTAGCAATGCGGTATTGGACGAAGTCAGTATTGGCGCGGTAGCAATGCAGTATTGGACGAAGTCAGTATTGGCGCGGTAGCAATGCAGTATTGGACGCAGTCAGTATGGGCGCGGTAGCAATGCAGTATTGGACGCAGTCAGTATGGGCGCGGTAGCAATGCAGTATTGGACGCAGTCAGTATTGGTGCGGTAGCAATGCAGTACTGGACGCAGTCAGTATTGGTGCAGTAGCAATGCAGTACTGGACGCAGTCAGTATTGGTGCGGTTCAATGCAGTATTGGACGCAGTGAGTATGGGCGCGGTAGCAATGCAGTATTGGACGCAGTCAGTATGGGCGCGGTAGCAATGCAGTATTGGACGCAGTCAGTATGGGTGCGGTAGCAATGCAGTATTGGACGCAGTCAGTATTGGCGTGATAGCAATGCAGTATTGGACGCAGTCGGTTTTGGCGTGATAGCAATGCAGTATTGGATGCAGTCAGTATTGGCGCGGTAGCAATGCGGTATTGGACGCAGTCAGTATTGGTGCGGTAGCAATGCAGTATTGGCACTTGGTGCCTGCTACAGCAAAGGCTGAACTCCAGCAATGAAAAGGATTTCACTGCCGGTCTCCATCATTTAGCAACAAGAGTCTCTGATCGACTTTTTTGCACTAGAAATTAAATCGCAGTAGGAAGAGTCCCTGAGAACAGCAGCCTTCAGATTAGTGATAATTCGAGGGCACATATCTATGAAATGAAGGCGAGCCCCTTGATATTCTCTCAAGTGTTCGAGCGCCATTCAGTCCGGTGAGAATTGGAGGGCCAGTTTTGTGGAGCGTTTTGTTGTGTGGTGAGTGCTGCTCTCTCTCTCTCTCTCTCTCTCTCTCCCTTTCTCACACTCCCTCTCCTACCCTCTCACTCACTCTCACACTTTCTCTCCTACCCTCTCACTCACTCTCACACACTTTTTCCTCTTTCTCGCTCTATGTTTCACCCTCTCACGCTCACTAACACTCACTCACTCTCCCTCACCCTCTCATTCTCAACTGTGACTCGAGCCCACCTCTCACAGGGAGAATTGAAGGAATTTCCAATCCCTTTGAGCTGGTAAAAGCGACCCGATCTTCCTTTCTTGGCACGCAATGGAATTCCTGCAGATTTTTGGGACGCTTTACGGCTGCGATTTGTTGCTTCTGTTTTGTAGGCCGTGGAGTGTCCGTGCTTTTTATTTATTAGTTTTTAATGAACGATTTATGTAGGAATGTCTGTTTTTTATTTATTAGTTTTTAATAAACGTTTTCTGTTGGAATGTCCGTGCTTTGTATTCATAGATTTTTACGAACGATTTCTGTTGGAGTGTCCGTGCTTTGTATTCATAGATTTTTGTGTACGATTTCCGCTGGAATGCAGCAACAGGACCATGTTGCATGTTGAGTCCCGTAACCATGTTTGCAGATCTCTATAACTTTCTTGCTAGTTGTCTTTCAGCTCGTCTAGGAGCGAGAATCTGGTCCGTGCTAAGTTTCATTTTTGTTTACAAACTCCTCGTTATCTGCCGGAGTTAGGAAGCTTAGCGAGAACAGCCGCTGTGGCTGGCGTGTTCGAGCTTGTGTCTCGCAATAAAATTAAAAAGAATTTTTGAAAGATTTTTTTGGCACCGAGGCGTCGATTTGAAACAAACGAGCCGCTCAGGAATCTAAAAAGCGCGTAAAAACTGTAGACACGAGTCTACTGGACTGTTAAATGCGAGCTGGACTGTGTAGACACGAGTCTACTGGACTGTTAAATGCGAGCTCACTGATTACCTGAGAGCCGATTCTAGGAGTTCGAATTCGTACGCAGAAGTTCCTTAAACCTCGAAACAAAGCCGTGAATTTTGGCCTTATCTGATTTTATCTTCATCAGTTCAAGTGCAAATAGGAACAGAAAATATTCCTGGACTAGTGTACACGGCCCGTCACTAGTGTACACGGCCCGTCACAAATGCCGGGATTGGATATTTTGCAAGAACAAACCTTGCAGACGTGGATGCCAAACAAATATATCCATCCCAACAGTACCCGCCATCAAAATATTCTTGTACTTGTGCACTGGTGAAACTCGTATCACAGATACGGTCATTGAGCGTCCGTGTGAGCGCCACAGACACGCGCAACAAGCCCACACCAAACAAATATACGAAGACATCAACGGGATTGTTATTTAAAATTTTCATTAATTACTTTATAGTGATGTAAAATGAACATCTTGTTCGTATACGTTTATTGACGCAGTCCAATAAGAAAATATGAGGCTCTGACCAGTGGGTTAGGTAGGCCTAAGCCTTATTTTTTGTTGAAATTAAATAAGTATTTCTTTATTTGCTGCCAATCTTCCTTTGGTTGACTGATGTCCTGTTTATTAGCTCCAACTACTCTCTTATCAACTCATGTCTTGTTTCTTAAGCTTTCTGTCTAAATTACGGTTTCCAGGCGCAAGGAATCTCTCGTGGGAACCCACGTTCGGCATAGATTCCACGTTCCCTCATCTCCATAATAAATGGTATTTCAATCCTTCCTCTCTTTAGACCCATTAGATTGTGAACAGGGAGGCTTTGAAATGCTTATGTTTTAACCTTGTATACTTAAGGCAATGTTATATGGTCACATTAGCGACGACGTTGGAGTTCAAAATGGAAAAACTCGAATGATAAATTGAACGTACCTTCAATTAATTTTAGTCCACATAATTAAGATTGTGACCACCGGTGGGTCACGCCGCAGTGAACCTATTCGATATTGTCTTGACATTCCCGAGCTGAGAGGCCTAGAGCATTGAAATGTAAGCATCCAGCCCTCAAGTGTAAGTCTACAGCTTTCAAATGTAGGTCTACAGCCCTTAAATGTAGGTCGACAGCCCTCAAATGTAGGTCTACAGCCCTCAAATGTAGGTCTATAGCCCTCAAATGTAGGTCAACAGCCCTCAAATGTAGGTCTACAGCCCTCCGATATAGGTCTACAGCCCTCAAATGTAGGTCTACAGCCCTCAGATGTAGGTCTACAGCCCTCAAATGTAGGTCTACAGCCCTCAAATATAGGTCTACAGCCCTCAAATGTAGGTCTACAGCCCTCAAATGTAGGTCTACAGCCCTCGAATGTAGGTCTACAGCCCTCAAATGTAGGTCTACAGCCTTCAAATGTAGGTCTACAGCCCTCAAATGTAGGTCTAAATCCCTCAAATGTAGGTCTACAGCCCTCAAATGTAGGTCTACAGCCCTCAAATATAGGTCTACAGCCCTCAAATGTAGGTCTACAGCCCTCAAATGTAGGTCTACAGCCCTCAAATGTTGGTCTACAGCCCTCAAATGTAGGTCTACAGCCCTCAAATGTAGGTCTACAGTTCTCAAATGTAGGTCTACAGTTCTCAAATGTAGGTCTACAGCCCTCAAATGTAGGTCTACAGTTCTCAAATGTAGGTCTACAGCCCTCAAATGTAGGTCTACAGTCCTCAAATGTCGGTCTACAGTCCTCAAATGTAGGTCTACAGCCCTCAAATGTAGGTCTACAGCCCTCAAATGTAGGTCTACAGTTCTCAAATGTAGGTCTACAGCCCTCAAATGTAGGTCTACAGCCCTCAAATGCAGGTCTACAGCCCTCAAATGTAGGTCTACAGCCTTCAAATGTAGGTCAACAGCCTTCAAATGTAGGTCAACAGCCTTCAAATGTAGGTCTACAGCCCTTACATGTAGGTCTACAGCCCTCAAATGTATGTCGACAGTTTTTAAATATTGGCTTACAAGTGTGGCCAATGACTTTGGGAAAAGTTAGTTTTTCTATTTTTTCGTTAAACTTAGGTGTTGTCTTGCATAGTTTTTAGTTGGTTGCTTCCGCGGAAAACCTTATGAAGCATAAATAAAAGCATAAATTACAAGAAAAATATTTTTACTAAACTCCTAAACTAAAAAGTAATTGTTCTCAATATTTTTAATGTTGACCACGTTTCTCCATAACTGTTTTGATGCGCTTTGGCATGCTGTTCACAAATTTTTCAATGACATTATGATCAAAAGACATCCACTCTTTTTCAATTAAGGCTCCAATTTGCGCTAAATAAGTTGCTTCTCTTTTTCACTCGACTTTTGATGATCGACCATAAATTTTTGATTGGATTCAGTTCGGCTGAAGTTTTCAGGCGAAGGACCTAAAATCTTCATTCCATTTTCATCAAAGAACTTTTTAACCACTCTTGCATTATGACAGGGAGCGTTAACATGTTGGTAAGCCATTTCTTTGTCGGGAAACTGACCAGCTATCGTTGGAAGGAGATGATCCTTTAAGACTTTCAGGTACTAGGCCGAATATATTTCTGTGTTTTTGTGTAGAATCGTCAGTGCTGCAGTTCCCTCACCTGAAAAGCAGCCCCAGACGTGAAGAATGGCAGGATGCCTCACCGTTGGAACGGTACATTTCTTATTAAATCTCTCGCCTTTTTTTCGTCGCACGAGGCTTTTCCAGAAGATGGTAATAAGGAAGAATGGAGATTCATCGGAGAAAATGACTTGGCCCCATTGTTCAGCAGTCTAATGCTAGTACTTCCTGCAAAAATTGAGCCGGTCTTAGGTGTTCTTCGCCGTCAAAAGAGGTATATTCGCAGCTCTCCTTGAAGCAAGTTCGTTGTCGAAGAGTCGACGTCGAACATTTCGCTCAGAGGCATGGACCTCATCCCTCTCCCATTTTAGTGCAAGCTCTGAACTGCTGGCAGTCTTTTCCCGAAACGAGTAGCGCACTAAAGCTTTAGCTTGACGAACCGACGACAGTCGTTTCCTGCCATGGGCTGTCTTCGCCACTATGGATTTCGTTTCGTTGAATTGTTTCATCAATTTTGACGAAGACGATGGTGCAAGTTGCTTGGTAACAATTTCCTCTGTGATAAATCATTCTGATGGAGAAGGATGATGGTCTGCCTAGTTCCTTCCGTAATCACCGTGATTTTGAATCTAGTAAAAGATTTGTTTTAAATCAAATAATCAAACAAAATGTGTAAAAATGAACATGCCACTCACCTTGCAAACGATTTTTTTTATCAGTTCCAATGCCCGTATCAGCTTCTAAACCAGCACAAATAGGTATTTCGTAGTATTTCAGGAGCAACAAAATTAGCTAATTTTGGAATAAAATCGAAGTAATTTGTTTTAAATCACTTCTAAGTAATTTTTTCTACATTATAGGACCGTTATCGATAACACGTAAGTATATTTTGAAATAATGCCCGAAATTTTTTTTTTCCAAAATCATGGGCAACACCTGTACAGCCTTCAAATACAAAATAAATACAAAAGAAATAAATTTAAATTTAAATTTGAATAAATTCAATATATATATTAAACTTTGGAGCTTTCAGCCTTTAAGTAAAGGCCTAGAGCCTCGTGTGAACGAGCTGCTGTGAACAGTTTTTTTTTTCGATGCAAATTAAACTCTGGCAAAGCTAAACGTCATGAGTCTTAATTTTATCTCGAGCGACAAATTTATCTCGGATGATCAAAATTTCCAACGTCGGAACAAAAAAGCGAAGTTCAAATTTGAACGGTGCCAATAGCTGCGTCTCTGGCTACCTCTCAGCCGCGACAAGTTCGTTCCAAGCACCACACAACGCACGCCTCCTTCTGTTGGACTTGCGTCAGCTTATATAATTTTCAGCAGACATCTCGCGTTAGGTCTAGGAAATGTAGAAATATACACGCCTAGAAAATTACATGTAACTTAACATTCACAGCAGAGCACTTCAATGAAATTTAATTAGAGATCCGCACCTCAGTTCGCCGTGAGAATTGCGTCGGAAGCTACTTTGGAAATTTCATCAACTCCGTGCGAGGAAATTTCCCCTCGCCAAGGAAAAGAAGAGAACATTCGAGTCTTGAGCTACACCGGTCGCCATGGCAACGGTTGTGGTTGTTCAAACCGACGCCCTAGCCGCCATTGCTTAAACTTAGACATCGCTATTACTTAGACATCGCTATTACTTAGACATCGCCGCCATTGCTTAGACATTGCTGCCTTTGCTTAGACATCGCCGCCATTGCTTAGACATTGCCGCCATTGCTTAGACATTGCCGCCATTGCTTAGACATTGCCGCCATTGTTTAGACATGGCCGCCATTGCTTAGACATTGCCGCCATTGCTTAGACATTGCCGCCATTGCTTAGACATTGCCGCCATTGCTTAGACATTGCCGCCATTGCTTAGACATTCCGCAATTGCTTAGACTTTGCCACCATTGCTTAGACATTGCCCCCCTCAGGGGGATACAACTATTGTATCTATGGGAATTGGCGCTCCCAGGGGAATATGTGAGGGCCCGAGCTAAAGGTTAGGTAGGCTTCCTTTTTGTTGTAATAAAATAGGTTTTTGTTTTGTTACGGACCATCTTTTTTCGGTTCACTGCTGTCCTGTTTTCCAGCACCTACTACTTTCTTCTTCAACTTTTTTCTTGTTTCATGAACTTCTTTCCTAACTTACTGTTTCTGTGCACCTCGTGCATAGATTCCGCGTTCCCTCAACTCCATACTAAATGGTGCCTTCCTCCTTCCTCTCTTTGAACATCTTTGTCGTTGATAAGGGAGGCTAAAGCTTTCTTATATAATAATAATAATAACTTAGACATTGCCGCCATTGCTTAGACATTGCCGCCATTGCTTAGACATTGCCGCCATTGCTTAGACATTGCTGCCATTGCTTAGTCATTGACGCCATTGCTTAGACATTGCCACCATTGCTTAAATATTGCCGCCATTGCTTAGACTTTGCCGCCATTGCTTAGACATTGCCGCCATTGCTTAGACATTGCTGCCATTGCTTAGTCATTGACGCCATTGCTTAGACATTGCCACCATTGCTTAAATATTGCCGCCATTGCTTAGACTTTGCCGCCATTGCTTAGACTTTGCCGCCATTGCTAAATAAGACGTGCGTCTTAACGCACGTCTCCGCTAAATTGAGCTCAAAGCAACGGACAACGCTCTAGTTCACGGCAATTTTCCGAGGTTTTGCCAATCTTTTCTTAAGGATTATGAGCACTTATGAACCTGAACTCGATTCCTACGAGATAAAATCTGGCTATGACTTTTGGACAGCGTTTGGGGCGTTGTTTCTGCGTTATTTCAGCGCTATTTGCGTTATGGGGCCGTGTTCTGCTCGGGAAGTGAAGCCTTTAGGAACAGCTCGCTTCGCTGAATATTTGTTGACTTCGATTCCAAGCCTTGAGACAGCTCCTTGAGGCAGAGGGGGCGTGGTGCCGACGAACGTACTAGAAACAAGGTAAAACATTCAATAGTCATTTAATAAAGTTGATTATTGTCACCATTATCATCTCTATCATTGTCACCATCATTGTCACCATTATTATCACCATTATTATCACCATTATCACCATAATCGTCACCATTATCATCACCATTATCGTCACCATTATCATCACCATTATCGTCACCATTATCATCACCATTATCATCACCATTATCATCACCATTATCATCACCATTATCATCACCATTATCGTCACCATTATCGTCACCATTATCGTCACCATTATCGTCACCATTATCGTCACCATTATCGTCACCATTATCGTCACCATTATCGTCACCATTATCGTCACCATTATCGTCACCATCATCGTCACCATCATCGTCACCATTATCATCACCATTATCATCACCATTATTATCACCATTATTATCACCATTATCGTCACCATTATCGTCACCATTATCATCACCATTATCGTCACCATTATCATCACCATTATCATCACCATTATCATCACCATTATCATCACCATTATCATCACCATTATCATCACCATTATCATCACCATTATCGTCACCATTATCGTCACCATTATCGTCACCATTATCGTCACCATTATCGTCACCATCATCATCACCATTATCGTCACCATCATCATCACCATTATCGTCACCATTATTATCACCATTATCGTGACCATTATTATCACCATTATCGTCACCATTTGTGTCACCATTATTGTTACCATCATCATCACCATTATCGTCACCATTATCGTCACCATTATCGTCACCATCATCATCACCATTATCATCACGATCATTATCACCATTATCGTCACCATCATTTGTGTCACCATTATTATCACCATTATCGTCACCATTATTATCACCATTATCGTCACCATTTGTGTCACCACTATTGTCACACACATGAGCATCGTAACATCCATGTCACCAACTGAAACAAACAAATGATGGAGGGCAACGCGTTTGCTTTGCGCACAATCTAGGTTTGATAATGTATGTAACTACAAATTGACCAGATGACATAGTTTCTGGGACCGTGCATTGTTGAAAACTCTCTTTTGCACACAAGTCACCCAAACATTCTCTTGTACACGGCAGAATCACTCATGTTTGTTTGTGTACTGCACACGGTACAATAATTTGTTAAAGTTCTCCCGCGCTTTACACAGCAACTACAACAACTGCAACAACAACAGCAACAACAACAACAAAAACAGCAAAAACAACGGGGGCTACAGCAACACGGCTGCTCGTTAATCACGCACCGGACCTCAGCTCTCAGTGACAAAATCCTCATGCAGATGACGTCTCCTCTAATTCGCTAATCTATTTCAGATGCCCTCAAAGAGAAATGTAAGCGTCAGATTAGGATTTTGTGAACTTGAAGCGACGGGGAGCTGAGTGAAGGTAAATGTATAAGTAAAGAGTGACGTCAGTTTTGTGTGGTCAATTTTGTGTGGCAGAGTGGTTAAAAGTGCGCCTTTGTCGGCAGTTCCAATCCCGGCAGTGCCACCCAGTGTTTCTCCCCTTTGGGAAAAGGGAGAACTCAGCTACAATTCCCCACTCTACCCAGGTGTCGGAAATGGGTACCAGCTTCACCGAGGGTAACTATCATTGCGTCCTGGTGTTAGTAATAGGGCGTTTGAAAAGCCAATGTACAAGATGATGTGTATCAGGCTTGACTGGACTAAAACTTCCTTTAAACATCCTCTGACGCCCGTGTGCAGGTACCGTAAGCATCACACACGTCTGCTGAAGTTCATCAATGGAAGCAACAACGCGTTTAAATTCTTTGTATCAGCCACCGTTCGTAAGCTCTGCAGTGTGCAGGCGTCAGCATGCGAGGTTGAGTTAAAATGTAGGTTTGAGGTCATTGTTGTTTCTGTGAGGGCGGTTGATGCCATTGTGTGAGATTATGAGTTTTGTAAGGGATTTGATCACCATTTCTGGGGTGATGAGAGGTGCATTATTCAAACAGTAAAACTTTTCGATTTATCAGATGAAAATTGGAATCACTTCAACTCTTTTTCAGAAGCAGTCCTTCGATGGAATCATTGCCCAGGAATGCAAAATTTACAGACTGAGATACAACTTCTTGTGGACCCGACTAGCTTCCGTAACTTCTAGGGCATCCTACGGAAACCTTGTCATTATAAACACAACTTCATAAATCTATCCATAACATTTTTCCTAGGTGTAGATAGTGAGTCCCAGCCCCTCTAAAGTAGAAGTCAAAGTTGTGTGCAGCTATACCTCGATAGCGACAGAACTGAGGAGCCACTCCATCTCTTAGTAAAAGACCATTTCCGCGCAGTTTCGAACCCTCGCCATTTAAGCGGAAAATTTGCATTTGAGCTCCTCAGCAACACGACAAAATCTCGCCGTATACTTTGAGAAATACGTTCCAGTTCTGTATTATTTTCCACATCCCTCCCAGTTCTCAACGTGAATGTTAGAGTACATGCATTTCCTGTTCATTTCATTGAACCAAAGGTTCGGTGAGCTGGTCAGTATTCCGTCAGCTCCAGGCTGCTGGTTCTTTTACTTCAATTTTCCCGCTAGCTGTCAACAGCAAGAAGGAAATATGGCTGGTGCGGAAATTCAAAACAGGAGGAGAATGAATATTAATTTTCTTAGATCATGAGGGTCTGAAGTCATGCATTATAGCGGAAGTTTTCACTAGAGCTCGTCCCTGCATTCATTGCATGCAAGACTTTCTTGCTCAGGGACTTCCTCTGGTGAGAACAAAGCCTTCAGTTCTTGATAGAAGCTAAGTTGTATTAGTTCTTCCCGGCTATTTTGTGTCGAGCGTCTTGTTCACATCTAGCATTTACTCTGGAGTTGTTATTGTTACAAGTCCACCCCCTTTACTTAAAATTAAATTCTCTCGTGCCACTCGATGTTGTCCAGCGTTATGCCGAAGAATTTCCTCGTTTCATTCACGTGTTAAGCGCTCTCTAGCTACTCGGTGCTGCTTTGTATTATTCCGAAAAAATTCCAAACGCCGTTCAAGAGTCAATTTAGCTCTAGCTTCTCGTTGGCGAGCAGCATTGCTTCGTCTTGCCATTTCGCGTTGTTCATCCGATCGTCTTCAGCGTTTTTCTTGCTGTCGAAGTCTTGCTACTTCTCTCTTGCGGTTGGACACATTTCTATCCTTGGTGGCCTCTTTTGCCGGAATTTTATTCTGAAATGTCGTCTATTATCTCTTCGGAGCTGTTCAAGAAAATCACAATTTCGAAAACAATAACTCAAGTTCCAAAATCTTGGGCTTCATACTAACGAATTTGAAATATTTATTTTCGCATTATCAATATAAAATATCACAGCGACATGATAAATTTCAACAGAGAAAGCTCCATAGAAAATTTATGTTTCTAAAAATAAGCCGATAGCGTATTGTGGATACCATGATAAAGATACACAACATGTACACAACACACAAACGGACGCGTCTCTTGTTATTATAGTGAAGTGATAGTGATTATTTGAACATCAATTTACTGCAGAAATATATGATCTGTTGGTTTTGCGTATGTTGTGTGCATTGACGTGTACACAACACACACAATATACGCAACACACACACACACACACACACACACACATAATGTACACAACACACACACAATGTACACAACACACACACACAATGTACACAACACACATACAGTAGACAGTGTGTATAACAACTCAAATTAGTACAGCTCCATCAAAGCAATCCAATATTGCACAACGAGTTCATTTGAGAAGAATAAAGCGTGTGTGCAGTAGGAAAATAATAAAGAACTGCGCCAAAAGACTGTTGTAATATTACAAGTCCTTTCGTGTGGATGTACGAATAAAATTTTTGCCAATTTTATGTTAATTTGAAGATGAAATATCAGGCGTGGGACTTCGGTGGGAGAGCTTTTCGGTACTGAACAATGCTGCTGCAAATACAGTTGTTCATGCTTTCATTTCACATAATGGAAATTAACATATAAAGTGAAATGAAATAAAAGAAGGAACAAATATCATCGCTTACAACACCGGCGTGTGCTGCTCTTGTCATTAGTTAGTGAGGGCAAATCCAGCGCTCTTCAGTTCTGCAAGCTCATTCGAGTTATTCACATTTCCTAATGAGAACTGTTCGTGTAATATTTGTGTGTGCATATCGTGCCGGGTAGTAAAGAAGGTCGTCTACAACGTCCGGATGTCGCAGAAGCTCTAATTACCTCTCATTTAACTTCACATTAACAACGCCAGGAGAGTGTTGTTTTGATGGGAGATAGAAGTGCAGATCTGACGTATCGTGCCTGCACTTGTTACGCTCGTGCGCAATTTCCCTTCTCCTGGCATATAAAATTAAAGCATTTGAAACATAAACTTGACTGAGTGGAGAAGCTTTAACAAAAAGTAGGCCTATCAACTCTACTCGGGACCTCACATTTCTCCCTCGGAGTGCCAATTTCCATGGATATTCAATAAAGAGACACACTCGCGCCTCCCACGGTATGTTACACGCTAGGTACTGAACTGTTACTCCGTTAAAGTGGTCTCTGGAAGAAATCATATGTATATTTCGTGTATTTCAAGGCATTTATTTATGCTAGAGCGCCACTTCTCTTCCAGGATAACCTCGGAAATATGTCAACAAAAGAGACAAATAACTCTAGTCAATCCTGCACCCTGCTGTGTGTATCCATGGAGGGATTTGTTGTCGTAAAATTCCGTGTTGAAAATGAGCAGGAGATATTCTGGTGTGTCTTATAGTGCACAGATATTGAGATGTTCATTCCTGTACTGGTGGGTGATGTGTGCATCACTCTGCATCACTGAGCATCACTTTGCATCCCTCTGTATCAGTCCGAATCAGCCTGCATCACTCTGCATCACTCTACATCACTCTGAATCACCTCAAATATCCACCAATAAAAAACACAAATAAATTATCAGTCATTATCCAGTATTGTGCCCAGTTTACAGGGTGGCGGTAGTGACGGACACACCAAGCAAACAACGAAGTAAGGTGTGCAGGTTTATAAAGGAAATAAAACACGAGACTGTCTACTAGTGAAGCCATTTCCAGTGCTCCACTGTAAGTGTACGTTTGAAAAAGTTGTTTTGTTTAAATAACTATTATAATTATTAATGTTGCGCCTCAGTCTGCTTCCCCTGCAAGTGTGTTGGACTGGAACATGGATTCGTACCTTGCTTGGGTGTTTCATTATCTTATATCAGTCGATAAATACAATGGCAGTCGGACACGATGGTATCAGCCTTCAGTATAAAGGCAGCTTCCCAGTCACAACACCATTGATTCGTTTGATAATTAACGCATCAATAGCAACTAATAAGATCCCCAACCAATGGAAACACTCCATAATTAGACCATTGCTTGAAACTGGTAACATAAATACAGCATCAAATTGCAGGCCCATTAGTCTTTTATCTGTCCTGTTCAAAATATTGGAGAAAGTGATAAAAAATCAACTGTCATCTCACTTGGTCGAGTCAAATTTACTAAATTGAGATCAATATGCCCATAAGAGGAACACTAGCACTCAAGACGCTCTTCTTAATATCACCGCAAAACTTTTCGGTGAAATCGATCAAAAAAAGGCAACTCTCTTGGTGCTACTCGATCTCTCAAAAGGGTTTGCCTATGTAGAAGATGATCGACTTCTACGAAAAATATTGAACGTAGGAGTAGATAAGCATTGGTTTAAAAGCCACTTATCAAATCCGTCTCATGCAGTTCTCTTAGAAAACAAGTTGCCCCCATTCATTCAAAACAATTTTGGTGTTCCCCAAGGATCCATTCATGTTCCGCTATTGATTTCAATTTTAACGATTTCCCTCCAATACCTTCTAGCACTCCAATCTCTATGTACGCATATGATGTTCAAATTGCAATGATAAGCTCTGTATTGCATATATCAGAGACGTAAATTAAGGTTGGAACCCTACTGATCAGCTTCTAGACGTTGGGAATGATGCAAAGAAGCCTTCACAAAACGTACGAAATTTAGGTATTCGGTTCGATAGAAACATGTCCTCCAAATCCCACGTTGAGAAAACTTGCATGAAACTTTACGGAACCTTCATGTTGTTTCATCGTATAAAAAATATGCTCGATGAAAAATCTAGATCATTTACCATTCAATTGTTAGTTTTATCGCGTATTGGCTGTTGTAGCCTAGTGTGGGGAGATATACCTCAATATCTTTAAAAGAGTTACAAAAATTCTTGAATTTCGCAAACAAGGTAGCATGCAAAGGTAAATTCAAAAGGAGTGATCACGTAACACCTCTCCTAAATAAGCTCGGCTGGACTCCTATTCAAGAAAAGTTTTTGGTGCACAAAACCTAATACGTTTTCTCCTCTTTATATGTTCCTAAGAGCAATACTAAAATAGTGCTATTCTATAACCACACCGTCACCAACCTAAAGCGGAGTAGGAGACATAATGTCTTTATCAAAAACCGCTCATCTAACTTTGGGCAGAAAGCTTTGTCAGTATCAGGCGCCTTACTGTGGAACAAACTTTCTCAGAACATCGAAGTCCCTCCAACATTAAGCGAATTTAAAGCCAAAATAGCTCGTTATCTGGCATCATCGCAATAATTGTAAGCTGCAGTACGTACTGGAAAAGTAGTTACGAATATCGATCCCTTATTACCCTATATTTTACTGCATTACACCATACGCAACACACTTTTGTAGTATGCGTATGCAATGTGATTGCTTGTGTGCGAATATATACGTGCATGTACTGTATGCATATACATGTGAAGTTCGTATATGCATGTATTTATGTATACATTCCTGTCCTAAATTGTTCTCGTTAGTCTGGTGTGACAATTTGTCATTTCTTACACTCGTGAGTATATTCTGATAACACTACTTTAGGGAGAGTGATTATTCATGTTGTCCCAGCTATGTTGCATATATGGTTATCATTGTACAACGGTCCTTCTCATGTTTTCGAGTATGGGGAACTCTTTCGTGCCAGTATTATTAGCGTAGAAAATATCATAATTTTGGTTTTAGGGTAAAATATCTTATTCTCTCCGAGCTCATCATCTGGCATAGGGTGATGTGTTCACAACCCGGACAAGGTCTCGACCCGGACAGTCTTGATTAACCAATGAACGATCGAGCCTAGGAGGACGTCAGAGCTATGACGTATGAGGGTCCTTACTAGACGCCATTTGCAAACCTCCCCGCCGACGCTCCGCTTGTAAGCAAGGTAAGAATTTCGATTTTAAGAGGTCACGATCTTAATTTTCGGCATCCGAATATATTGTGCCATGACCACGAATAAGGCGTGATCAACTTGTGATAAGTTTTGTTATTTAATATGCCATATTGGCATAAAATCAGTGATAATACGGAGTGCCTAAACAACAATGGACTCGTTTGGGGTGCCCGCTAAAAAAAATTATGCCGTGTTCTCGACTCGGACAATTTTTGACAATGCATGCAAATTAAGTGTACTGGAAAAACCAATTAAAAAGTGAATGATTGCATAGTTCTTACAACTATAATGTACCATATGTGAGATAAAGCCATGGAAAAGGCTGGAAATGGGTGTTTGCCACGGCTAAATATCGAGTGATTTTTCGAAGTGTTTTATAGATAGAAGTGAATTATTTTTAGCATTAATATGTGCCCCCATTAGTGTTCACTTCCCCAAATTGAAATATTTAACGTAGGCCAATTGTTTATATTTTTTACGAATTTTAAAAAAAATGATGTGCGTGGTCTCAACTTAGTTATTAGCTAGTTTAGTCATTAGTTTTTATATAGATTAAAATAAAGTTGTAAGTTGTATCCCTATTCAGTGTTCACCCATTTGGATTTTCCTAATAGAAAGAAAACAAGCCATACGAAAGAAAAAAGGCTTAGTTGTAAGGAATTCAGTTTCCTTTTTTTTATCATGTATATTTTATATTACATTGATATTTTGCAACCAATTGTTTTATTCCACCTTTCAGTGTCATGTTCTGGATGTTCTTGGTAAGAAAAAATATAAAACACATTGGTGTAAGTGTGTTTTTGGTGGACCAAAACATCATTCCGGGTCGTGAACACGCGGTCTCGACCCGGACAGAGAATTCTGGATTTTAAAAACGGCTGTTAAACCAATACTATGATATCTATAGATATGAAACTCATAGCATAAGATGGGGAACTAGTTAAGCTTTCTTTTAAGCACAAAATCTCTCCTGTAGCTCAATAACTTTTTTTCTGAATATTATTCACTTTTCTATCCGGGTCGTGAACACATCACCCTACTAGTTGATACGGAAGAATAAAAAATTGTTCCGTTATCGACCTTGAAGTCTTAGGCTGCCCGCCCACTGATGCGATTCTATTGGTGCGACGCCTTGTGAAATCGCACGGTTCATTTGTAGCACCGTAGGAATAGCATTGTGTTACCTAACTCACTGCTGATTGAGGCGAATCGAATCGCATGGAATCGCATCAGTTGGCGGGCGGTCTTAGACGCGAAATAATGTAAATTTACTCATCTTTCTTTCAACATTAATCCCTCTTATCGTTAGTGCTGATGTTCGTAGGCTCAAATTTCAATATAAGGGCGTACTAACGAGAGTGTTTTTAACAATGCGTCACTACGATTGTTTTCTTAGTTACTTGTATTTATTGCATCGTCAAAATCAGATTAACGCAATGAAGGGAATGAATTTGTCATGCTTTTCTCTCAGTTTTGACAATTGACATGGGTATTACGATACCCATGTGCGCACATCAACCAAGGATCTTAATGTTGAGATATTTTGAATCCTAATGTTGAACATGTCGTGTACAAACTTTGATGGAAATAAGTGTTTCTATTTTTTGTGTGCGTGAGCTTTGTGTGCGTGAGCGTTGTGTGCGTGAGCGTTGTGTGCGTGCGCGTTGTGTGCGGTGTTCTGCTGTGCTGTGCCGTGCTGTGCCATACTTTTCCGTGCTGTGCCATACTTTTCCGTGCTGTGCCGTGCTGTGCTGCGCCGTGCCGTACCATGCCTGGTCGAGCCGTGCTGTGCAGTTTTGTACCGTGCCGTGCCGCACCGTGCGTGCCTGGTCGTGCTGCGCGTGCCTGGTCGTGCTGCGCGTGCTTGGTCGTGCTGTGCCACACAAAGGCACGCGAGAGAGGCACCACCATCAGATAGCGGCGCTGCCTCCATCACGGTCATCGTTGTCTGATCACGTGACCGATGCCGGCATGCGCTGGCCAATCAGCGCCGCGATCTCGGGTCACGTGACGCTATTGGGGCTGTTGTGTGTGTGTGTGTGTGTGTGTGTGTGTGTGTGTGTGGTGATGCTTATGTGTGAAGATGTGTGGTGATGTGTGATGTGTGTGTGGGTATGTGGAGATGTGTGTGCGGGTGTTTGGTGATGTGTGGGTGTGTGTGGGTGTATGGTGATGTACGTGTGGGTGGGTGGGTGGTGGTGTACTGATGTGCAGGCAAAGCCACATCACAACACGACACACGATCTGAGCTCAAATGTTTTAGTGCCTCATGCACGTGATGCAGAGTGATGCAGAGTGATGCAGAGTGATGCAGAGTGATGCAGAGTGATGCAGAGTGATGCAGAGTGATGCAGAGTGATGCAGAGTGATGCAGAGTGATGCAGAGTGATGCAGGGTGATGCAGAGTGATGAAGAGTGATGAAGAGTGATGAAGAGTGATGCAGAGTGATGCAGAGTGATGCAGAGTGATGCAGAGTGATGCAGAGAGATGCAGAGTAATGCAGAGTGATGCAGAGTGATGCAGAGTGATGCAGAGTGATGCAGAGTGATGCAGAGTGATGCAGAGTGATGCAGAGTGATGCAGAGTGATGCAGAGTGATGCAGAGTGATGCAGAGTGATGCAGAGTGATGCAGAGGGATGCAGAGGGATGCAGAGGGATGCAGAGGGATGCAGAGGGATGCAGAGGGATGCAGAGGGATGCAGAGGGATGCAGAGGGACGCAGAGGGACGCAGAGGGACGCAGAGGGACGCAGAGGGACGCAGAGGGACGCATTGGGATGCAGGGGGACGCATTGGGATGCAGGGGGATGCAGAGGGATGCAGAGGGACGCAGAGGGATGCAGAGGGACGCAGAGGGACGCAGAGGGACGCAGAGGGACGCAGAGGGATGCAGAGGGATGCAGAGGGATGCAGAGGGATGCAGAGGGATGCACACCACACCCACCAGTGCAGGTAAGAACATCACAACTTCTGTGCACTATAAGACACACCAGATTATCTCCTGCTCATTTCCAACACGGAATTTTACGACTCCAAACACTGCGTGGACATACACAGCAGGGTGCAGGACTGGCTGGAGATATTTTTGTTTTTTACTGGCATATCTTAGAGGTTATTCTGAACGAGAAGTGGCGCTCCGGCAGAAATAATTGCCATAAAATCTAAGAAATAGAGAAATTATATCTTTCTGAGACCACTCGAGCGTAGTTCAGTGCAACACAGGAATGATGAAGGGTAAACAAAACACGTGCTCTTGTTATTTTGCTGCATCTGGTTCTCAACTCAATCGAGTTCATGTATGAAATGTTTTTATTATTGTATGCTACGAAAGATTTTGGGGAAGGATTGGAATTAAAGTTATATCCAGCCGGGAATAATTTATTTGCCTGTCTTTTGAAACAAAATTATACCAGTCAATGGCTAAGGCACACAAATATTCCCGGAAGGGTTGTGTTGATGCAGTTGAGGACCGCTAGGGCGTAGGACCTCTAATCCTGCCACCATCTCCCGTTGCCTGGCGAGATAAAAATGAAATTGTGTAATTTTCGTATTATAAGGTAACAATACGCCGTTATCAGTTTTATTAATAGTAATGCCACAAGGGTCAAGTTATAGTAATGCCACAAGGGTCAAGTTATAGTAATGCCACAAGGGTCAAGTTATAGTAATGCCACAAGGGTCAAGTTATGGTAATGCCACAAGGGTCAAGTTATAGTAATGCCACAAGGGTCAAGTTATAGTAATGCCACAAGGGTCAAGTTATAGTAATGCCACAAGGGTCAAGTTATAGTAATGCCACAAGGGTCAAGTTATAGTAATAGTAATGCCAGGCAGTTGTGGGTTACGTTGATAGTTCTAAAGTTAAAGCCGATTCTAGCATCACCAGTTAACTCACGCCAAGCCAACTGGTAACCAACCTCTAGAACGTCGACTCGGAGGCCGCAGGTGGGCGAAGACCGACGCGGTGAGACGTGACGTTCTTCATAAGCATCCATCAGGCAGGCTGGGTGTTATCCCTTGAAGGGGTGAGGTGTCACGTAGCGGACGGAAGGACGAGGGCTGGACGACACAGGCACCTGGAGTGCTTAGCTCTCCATCTGGAGGGTTATAGCTTCACCGGATGAAAGAAAGTGATAATGCATGCTGAGAGGAGTACAACCGAATTTTTACGTTGTGCTGGCTGGAAGGGTCAAAATGATCTCCCCCAAGCTCTAATGGCAAGCTCCCGAAGTAAAGTTGATGATAAGTTCAGGAAGCCTATAGGTTGCAGTCAGGTTAGCTACCGGTAAGCCTAGCGCAAGAACTGGTGATGCTCTACCTGTCTTATTTATTTTCTACATATGCCAGGAGGAGTGACATGGCGCACGAGCGTAACAAGTGCAGGCACGATACGTCAGATCTGCACTTCTATCTCCCATCAAAACAACACTCTCCTAGCGTTGTTAATGTGAAGTTAAATGAGAGGTAATTAGAGCTTCTGCGACACCCGGACGTTGTACAGAACCAGCTTAACTACCCGGCACGATATGCACACTAAAATATTACACGAACAGTTCTCATTAGGAAATGTGAATAATTCGAATGAGCTTGCAGAACTGAACAGCGCTGGATTTGCCTTCAGTAATTAATGACAAGAGCAGGACACGCGGGAGTTGTGAGAGATGATATTTGTACCTTTTATCATTTCTGTTCATATTATATGTTCACTTCCATTGTGTGCAATGAGATCATGAACTACTGTTATTGCAGCAGCATTGTTCAGTACAGAAAGGCTTTCTCACGGAAGTCCCACGCCTGATACTTCATCTTCAAATTAACATAAAAATTTGTAAATTATTTATTCGTACATCTACGCGACGGGATTTGTAAAATTGAAACAGTCTTTTGCTGCGCAGTTCTTTACTATTTTCCAACGGCACATACGCTTTATTTTTGTTAAATGAACTCGAGATGCAGTATTGGGTTGCTTTGATGGAGCTGTACTAATTAGAGCTGTTATACACACTGTCTACTGTGTGTGTGTAGTGTACATTGTGTGTGTGTTGTGTACATTGTGTGCGTGTTGTGTACATTGTGTGTGTGTTGTGCACATTGTGTGTGTGTGTGTGTGTTGTGTACATTGTGTGTGTGTGTGTTGTGTACATTGTGTGTGTGTGTTGTGTACATTGTGTGTGTGTGTTGTGTACATTGTGTATGTGTTGTGTACATTGTGTGTGTTGTGTACATTGTGTGTGTGTTGTGTACATTGTGTGTGTGTTGTGTACATTGGGTGTGTGTTGTGTACATTGTGTGTGTGTTGTGTACATTGTGTGTGTGTAGTCCTGGGATTCCTGGGATTCATGGGATGTAGTTCGGGCCTTCAAGGCCCGGGCCATGCTGATGCACCGCCCCCAGAAGACGACTCGTCGACATTTCCTGCACTCGCAGTTGCGCCAACTGCTGAAGAAGGCTGTTCCCCTCCGCAGGCTGGTAGTAGTGTGGCATCGTAGGCTGATCAGGAACCGCCGCCAGGAACTTGTCCAGCTTCAACTTGAACGCACCCAGTTCCCCATGGAACTTTCTCAGTTCAATTGGGAGGCAGTTAAAGAGTCTCGGTCCGACAACAGAGAAGGACCTCTCGTGGCGTGTCCTCACGCTGGCCAAGGCACTGTTGCTGAACGGCGGGACGACGCACAGCTTACCCAGTCGGGGATGCATTCTCGTCCTCAACGCCAGGTCCCGGTCCACAAAGTTCGGCACTAATCCCTCCATCATCTTCCAGGTATAGATTATTAGGTACCGCTCTCGTCGTCGCTGCAGGGAGAACAGCAACAGCCTCTGGAGCCTCTCCCAGTAATTTAGCTGCTCCAGGCCAACAATTTTTGACGTAAACGTCTTCTGAATCGCTTTGATCTTCTGGATTTCTCCCGTCGCAATAGGGCTCCACAGCTGGCAGCAGTACTCGGCTAGGGGTAGGATCAGTGCCCTATATAGGGTCACCATAGCCGCTGCTTCCCGGGTCCGGAACGTCCTGAGGACCCAACCGAGTACCGCTCGACACCTTTTGGATACCGTGTCTATGTGCTTGGCAAAGCTTCCTCCGTCCTCAACGACTACACCCAAGTCTCTTATCGACGAACTCCTCTCAACAACCACCCCACCAGCAGTTGTGTATAGGAATGTTTCATCCGGATGGTGGCCGCACCGAAGGAGTTCGAATTTGCTCTCATTGAAACACATATTGTTGGTGACTGCCATTCATAGATTTTTTTCTAGGTCCCGCTGTATAGTGCCTCACAGTCCTGCTTGCTAGCCACCTCTTTAAAAAGACTCTCGTATCATCCGCAAAGGATGATGCGCAGGAGTGGAGCAGTCCGGCGTCAATATCAGCAACATGGACTAGGAACATGAGCGGTCCGAGCACCGAGCCCTGGGGTACTCCACTAATCACTCGTGATTCGGCCGAACGACACCCATCCACGGTCACCACCTGCTTCCTGCCGGTTAGGAAGCACCTGATCCAACTCAAGTTACCACCAACACCGGCACCTCTCAGCTTTCTAAGTAGGATCCCATGGTCCACTTTTTCGACGGCCTTGGCGAAGTCCAGATATACTGCATCCATCGCGTGGCCACGACCAAGGGCCTCCGTGGTATGCCGTTGGTGCTCAAGCAACTGCGACAGGCAGGACCGTCCTCTTCTAAAGCCGTGCTGGCTCGGATTAAACAGGTCGGCGTCCTCCAGATATCCTACCAGCCTCTTCACCACTATCTTCTCAAAGATTTTTATAATGTGGGAGGTTAGCGTGATCGGCCTATAGTTCCGAGGTAGGTGTTCCTAGTTCCTATAGTTCCTACCTAGTGTGCATTGTGTGTGTGTTGTGTACATTGTGTGTGTGTTGTGTACATTGTGTATGTGTTTTGTGTACATTGTGTGTGTGTTGTATACGTGTGTGTGTCTGTTGTGTACGTTGTGTGTGTTCTGTACATTGTGTGTGTGTTGTGTACATTGTGTGTGTGTTGTGTACATTGTGTGTGTGTTGTGTACATTGTGTGTGCTGTGTACATTGTGTGTGTTGTGTACATTGTGTGTGTGTTGTGTACATTGTGTGTGTGTGTTGTGTACATTGTGTGTGTGTTGTGTACATTGTGTGTGTGTTGTGTACATTGTGTGTGTTGTGTACATTGTGTGTGTAGTGTGAATTGTGTGCGTGTTGTGTACATTGTGTGCGTGTTGTGTACATTGTGTGTGTAGTGTGCATTGTGTGTGTGTTGTGTACATTGTGTGTGTAGTGTGCATTGTGTGTGTGTTGTGTACATTGTGTGTGTGTTGTGTACACGTTAGCGCACACAACACTCACAAAACCAACAGATCACACATTTCTACAGTAAGTTGGGGGCAAATAACGACAATAACAATTCGAGAGTAAATGCTAGATGTGAACAAGACGCTCGACACAAAATAGCCGGGAAGAACTAATTTAATTTAGCTTCTATCAAGAACTGAAGGCTTTGTTCTCACCAGAGGAAGTCCCTGAGCAAGAAAGTCTTGCATGCAATGAATGCAGGGACGAGCTCTAGTGAAAACTTCCGCTATAATGCATGACTTCAGACCCTCATGATCTAAGAAAATTATTATTCATTCAACTCCTGTTTTGAATTTCCGCACCAGCCATATTCCCATCTTGCTGTTGACCGCTGGCGGGAAAATTGAAGTAAAAGAACCAGCAGCCTGGAGCTGACGGAATACTGACCAGCTCACCGAACCTTTGGTTCAATGAAATGAACAGGAAATACATGTTCTCTGACATTCACGTTGAGAACTGGGAGGGATATTGAAAATAATACAGAACTGGAACGTATTTCTTAAAGTATACGGTGAGATTTTGTCGTGTTGCTAGGGAGCTCAAACGCAAGTAGTCCGCTTAAATGGCGAGGGTTCGAAACTGCGCGGGAATGGTCTTTTACTAAGAGATGGAGTGGCTCCTCAGTTCTGTCGCGATCGAGGTATAGCTGCACACAACTTTGACTTCTACTTAAAAGGGAGTGGGACTCACTTTTTACTCTTACGAAAAATGTTACGGATAGATTTATGAAGTTGTGTATATTATATCATGGTTTCCGTAGGATGCCCTAGAAGTTACGGAAGCTAGTCGGGCCCACAAGAAGTTGTATCTCAGCCTGTAAATTTTGCATTTCTGGGCAATGATTTCACTGAAGTACTGCTTCTGAAAAAAGAGTTGAAGTGATTCCAATTTTTCATCTGATAAATCGAAAAGTTTTACTGTATGACTACTGCGCGTCTCACCACCCCAGAAATGGTGATCAAATCCCTTACAAAACTCATAATCTCACACAATGGCATAACCGCCCTCACACAAACCACAATGATCTCAAACCTTCATTTCAACACAACCTCGCATGCTGACGCCTGCACACTGCAGAGCTGACGAACGGTGGCTGATATGAAGAATTAGAACGCGTTGTTGCTTCCATCGTGGAGCTTCAGCTGGCGTGTGTGATGCGCACGGCACCCGCACACGGGCGTCATAGGATGTTTAAAGGACGTTACTCCAGTTATGCCTGATACACATCACCTTGTACACTGTTTTTTTTCAAACGCCTCATAACTAACACCAGGACGCCATGACGGTTATCCCCGGTCAAGCCGGTACCCATTTCCGACACCTGGGTAGAGTGGGGAGTTGTGGCTGCGTTGTCCTATTCCCCAAAGGGGAGAAACACCGGGCTGCACTGCCGAGGGTCGAACTGCTGACAAAAGCGCGCTCTCAACCACTCGGCCACGGTGACCGTACAAAACTGACGTCACTCTCTACATATATTTACCTTCACTCAGCTCCCCGTCGCTTCAAGTTCACAAAATCCAAATCTGACGCTTGCATTTCTCCTTGAGGGCCTCCGAAATTGATTAGCAAATTGGCGGCGACGTCATCTGAGGATTTTGTCGTGCGAGCTGAGGGCTGGTGCGTGACCGACGAGCAGCCGTGTTGTTGTTGTTGCTGCTGTTGTTGCTGCTGTTGTTGCTGCTGTTGTTGCTGCTGTTGTTGCTGCTGTTGCTGTTGTTGTTGTTGTTTTCATTGTAGTTGTGGTTTTTGTTATTGTTGTTGTTGGTGCTACTGCTGTGGTCGTTGCTGTTGTTGCAGCTGTTGCTTATGTTGTTGTTGCCTTTGTTGCTGTTGTTGCTGCTGTTGCTACTGCTGATGTTGCTGTTGTTGCTGCTGCTGCTTTTGCTGCTTCTGTTGTTGCTGTTGTTGCTGTTGTTGCTGTTGTTGCCCTCGTTGCTGTTGCTGCCGTTATATTGCAGTAGAGAGCGTGGCAGGACTCGAACCAATCCGCGCACGACGCGCAGCTCACACAAACACACAAGTGACGCTGCCTCTTACAAGAGAAAGTTTGGGTTGCTTGCATGTTTATTGGAAAGTTTACGGGGTGCGGAGCCTGATGTCGCATGATGATAGGTAATGAGTACTTTCTACTCTCAGTACACTGCTGTACGAGCTGGTTGTGTTCACTGGCGTTTTTGCTTCGTCGTCTTGGTTTAGGCAAGGGCTTGTTTTCAAGCGCAGAGCTTAGTAGTTTTTTGTATTCCAGACTTTCGTGCTTGGTCTAACTAGCCTACCCATTAGTGGAGCTAGCCTTCCATTAGCGCAAATAGTCTGTTAATTAGTACAACTATCCTGCCCCTTAGTGCAAGTAGTCTGCAGGGTAATGTAGCTAGACTACCCATTAGTGCGACTGGTGTGCCCATTAGTAATGAGGTTAAGTGTTCTGTTGTTTTTTTAATGGTAACAATAACGGTGACAATAACGGTGACAATAACGGTGACAATAACGGTGACAATATCGGTGACGATAACGGTGACGATAACGGTGACGATAACGGTGACGATAACGGTGACGATAACGGTGACGATAACGGTGACGATAACGGTGACAATATCGGTGACAATATCGGTGACAATAACGGTGACAATAACGGTGACGATAACGGTGACAATATCGGTGACAATATCGGTGACAATATCAATGACAATAACGGTGACAATAACGGTGACGATAACGGTGACGATAACGGTGACAATATCGGTGACAATAACGGTGATGATAACGGTGACAATAACGGTGACGATAACGGTGACGATAACGGTGACAATAACGGTGACAATATCGGTGACAATAACGGTGATGATAACGGTGACAATAACGGTGACGATAACGGTGACGATAACGGTGACGATAACGGTGACAATAACGGTGACAATAACGGTGACAATAACGGTGACAATAACGGTGACAATAACGGTGACAATAACGGTGACAATAACGGTGACAATAACGGTGACAATAACGGTGACAATAACGGTGACAATAACGGTGACAATAACGGTGACAATAACGGTGACAATAACGGTGACAATAACGGTGACAATAATGGAGCACACACTTAGATCAAATCACACAATACCGTTTCAGTTCCTTCACTGTTCAACTGATGCCAGCCACGGAAAAATTTGCACAGTTCAACAGCTACACTTCGCACGAGTTGGTCCCGTCTTCTGAACAACTTTGAGCGTCACGAGCTTGTGTCGGACTCAAGTTCTGGCAGGGACAACTTGAGTTGCAGAGATGATGAGCGGCTCAGCGGAACTTGATGTGTAGTGCAGTCTTAAGTTTGGTAAAAGCGTCGTAATGAACATAAGTACACCAGGATTGTGTCTGATGACTGCTCTGTCGGACGCCTATTTTGGGGGTGTCAGATGGTCTCCTAAATGATAATTTCGCAGAGCACTCGTATTCTCGTACAATTATGATGGCAGAAATTTATTGACAAAAGCCTTCGTAATCTTTTTCCAGTCTTCCTTGCGTCAGAATAACTAAGTAAACTAAGTCTAAGTAACTAAGATAAATACAAGCAACTAAGTCTAAGTAACTAAGATAAAAACAGGTAACTAAGTCTAAGTAACTAAGATAAATACAAGTAACTAAGTCTAAGTAACTAAGATAAATACAAGTAACTAAGTCTAAGTAACTAAGATAAATACAAGTAACTAAGTCTAAGTAACTAAGATAATTACAAGCAACTAAGTCTAAGTAACTAACATAAAAACAGGGAACTAAGTCTAAGTAACTAAGATAAATACAAGTAACTAATTCCAAGTAACTAAGATAATTACAAGCAACTAAGTCTAAGTAACTAAGATAAATACAAGTAACTAAGGTCTAAGTAACTAAGATAAATACAAGTAACTAAGGTCTAAGTAACTAAGATAAATACAAGTAACTAAGGTCTAAGTAACTAAGATAAATACAAGTAACTAAGGAATCACAACAGATTACAGCGGACACTATCCCCTTAGGTCAACTATGTCTTTTGTAACATTAGCGACAGAATGTTCCAAACTTCATGTATGTATATGTAGACACATCAACATTTGTCAAATGAAGTTGCCAGATCCGCTTGACGCGAGCGACTCAGCGACTGCCTTGTGTTCTCTGCATCTTGTCTCGGTGGCCTCAGTTTATCTGGACTTTTTTCGGCGGTCGCGGGTTTTTTGAAATTATTCTTTTTTTTCTTGACTCTCTTAAGCGGTCTAGGTTTTTTGGCATTATCCTGGGATTATTTGAGAGGTCTAGGTTTTTCTACAAGTATTTGAGCAGTCTTGTTTTTTCTGGGTTTATTTGATTGGTCTGGGTTTTTCTGTAACTCTACACGGTGCAGAGCGGCCGTCCGACTGTGCTCTGTGGGGTCCGGTATCCTGTATACCTTGGTCCGGTATCCGGTATACCTTGGTCCGGTATCCTGTATACCTTAGTCCGGTATACTTTGGTCCGGTATCCGGTATACCTTGGTCTGGTATCCGGTATACCTTGGTCCGGTATCCTGTATACCTTGGTCTGGTATCCGGTATACCTTGGTCCGGTATCCGGTATACCTTGGTCCGGTATCCTGTGTCCGGTATACCTTGGTCCGGTATCCTGTATACCTTCAATTACATTGGTCGTTGGTCCGGTACCCTCAGTCGCCTGTGGGCCGTAGGAAGGTGAAGGTGTGTCGGACGCGCTCCTGCCTGTGCTGTGGCGCAGTGCTGTACACCGGCCTCTGCAGGTGCTACAGTGCACCACAGAGTGTTGCGCTGTGTGATGTATTTATTGAGGCGGCCTGCAGGAATGATGAAGTTTATCTCAAATGCGTAAAAAAAAGAATGTTTCATTGTCGAAAAAAAAATTTCTCTGTTGTTACTAAGAAGTTGCCGCGATCAACATTGGGTGCACAAATGCCCCCCCAGCCGACGCTGGTCGTGCCGGTCCCCATCTGTACGCCTGGACTGAGAGGTAAGTTCTCACTTTTCCAAATGGGAAGAAACACAGCGCTGCCACAGCGGGGTATCGAACCCTAGCCCATTTCATGCAAAAAATGGTTGTTTTTTACATGTTACAAATGACCTAAAAATAAATAAAAAACACAAAAAATGGTTACAAGTGACCTAAAAACAAATTTTTTATTTAATATATATTATTTCACATTGTGACTGTGCGGTATTTTGGTGCGTTCTCTGGCGCCACATCTCACCTCCAGAACTGAAATGCAAATGTCATCCATAATTTTAAGTAATGTATTTATATATAGACAAATATTCATAATTTGTGATAGAGTTTAGATCATTCGGTTAATTCATGCGCTTCATAACACGTAGGTATTGAGTTGATGCTATGTATGATGTTTGCATGTATTTTTATGTATAAATATATATATATATATATATATATATATATACATCCACAGTATACAGCTACGAACGTGTTAATTAGAATTGGAAATTAGACTAGCAGGACCAGCGTACCGTAGACTGAGGGTCCGCTACATCTTTTGTTGACGCTTCCTTTGTGTTTGTTGTGTGGTATTTATCGCGTCGGTATTTATCGCGTCGGTATTTATCGCGTCGGTATTTATCGCGTCGGTATTTATCGCGTCGGTATTTTTCGCGTCGGTATTTATCGCGTCGGTATTTATCGCGTCGGTATTTATCGCGTCGGTATTTATCGCGTCGGTATTTATCGCGTCGGTATTTATCGAGTCGGTATTTATCGCGTCGGTATTTATCGCGTCGGTATTTATCGCGTCGGTATTTATCGCGTCGGTATTTATCGAGTCGGTATTTATCGCGTCGGTATTTATCGCGTCGGTATTTACCGAGTCGGTATTTTTCGCGTCGGTATTTTTCGCGTCGGTATTTATCGCGTCGGTATTTATCGCGTCGGTATTTATCGCGTCGGTATTTATCGCGTCGGTATTTATCCAGTCGGTATTTATCGCGTCGGTATTTTTCGCGTCGGTATTTTTCGCGTCGGTATTTATCGCGTCGGTATTTATCGCGTCGGTATTTATCGCGTCGGTATTTATCGCGTCGGTATTAATCGAGTCGGTATTTATCGCGTCGGTATTTATCGCGTCGGTATTTACCGAGTCGGTATTTTTCGCGTCGGTATTTTTCGCGTCGGTATTTATCGCGTCGGTATTTATCGCGTCGGTATTTATCGCGTCGGTATTTATCGCGTCGGTATTTATCCAGTCGGTATTTATCGCGTCGGTATTTATCGAGTCGGTATTTATCGCGTCGGTGTTTATCGCGTCGGTATTTATCGCGTCGGTATTTATCGCGTCGGTATTCATCGCGTCGGTATTTATCGCGTCGGTATTTATCGAGTCGGTATTTATCGCGTCGGTATTTATCGCGTCGGTATTTATCGCGTCGGTATTTATCGCGTCGGTATTTATCGCGTCGGTGTTTATCGCGTCGGTATTTATCTCGTCGGTATTTATCGCGTCGGTATTTATCGCGTCGGTATTTATCGCGTCGGTATTTATCGCGTCGGTATTTATCGCGTCGGTATTTATCGCGTCGGTATTTATCGCGTCGGTATTTATCGCGTCGGTATTTATCGCGTCGGTGTTTATCGCGTCGGTATTTATCTCGTCGGTATTTATCGCGTCGGTATTTATCGCGTCGGTATTTATCCAGTCGGTATTTATCGCGTCGGTATTTATCGCGTCGGTATTTATCCAGTCGGTATTTACCGCGTCGGTATTTATCCAGTCGGTATTTATCGCGTCGGTATTTATCCAGTCGGTATTTATCGCGTCGGTATATATCGCGTCGGTATTTATCGCGTCGGTATTTATCGCGTCGGTATTTACTGAGTCGGTATTTTTCGCGTCGGTATTTTTCGCGTCGGTATTTATCGCGTCGGTATTCATCGAGTCGGTATTTATCGCGTCGGTATTTATCGCGTCGGTATTTATCGCGTCGGTATTTATCGCGTCGGTATTTATCGCGTCGGTATTTATCGCGTCGGTATTTACCGCGTCGGTATTTACCGAGTCGGTATTTATCGCGTCGGTATTTATCGCGTCGGTATTTATCGCGTCGGTATTTATCGCGTCGGTATTTATCGCGTCGGTATTTATCGCGTCGGTATTTACCGAGTCGGTATTTATCGCGTCGGTATTTATCGCGTCGGTATTTATCGCGTCGGTATTTATCGCGTCGGTATTTACCGAGTCGGTATTTATCGCGTCGGTATTTATCGAGTCGGTATTTATCGCGTCGGTATTTATCGCGTCGGTATTTATCGCGTCGGTATTTATCGAGTCGGTATTTATCGAGTCGGTATTTATCGCGTCGGTATTTATCGCGTCGGTATTTATCGCGTCGGTATTTATCGCGTCGGTATTTATCGCGTCGGTATTTATCGCGTCGGTATTTATCGCGTCGGTATTTATCGCGTCGGTATTTATCGAGTCGGTATTTATCGCGTCGGTATTTATCGCGTCGGTATTCATCGCGTCGGTATTTATGGCGTCGGTATTTATCGCGTCGGTATTTATTGCGTCGGTATTTATCGAGTCGGTATTTATCGCGTCGGTATTTATCGCGTCGGTATTTATTGCGTCGGTATTTATCGAGTCGGTATTTATCGCGTCGGTATTTATCGCGTCGGTATTTATCGCGTCGGTATTTATCGCGTCGGTATTTATCGCGTCGGTATTTATCGCGTCGGTATTTATTGCGTCGGTATTTATCGAGTCGGTATTTATCGCGTCGGTATTTATCGCGTCGGTATTTATCGCGTCGGTATTTATTGCGTCGGTATTTATCGCGTCGGTATTTATCGAGTCGGTATTTATCGCGTCGGTATTTATCGCGTCGGTATTTATCGCGTCGGTATTTATCGCGTCGGTATTTATTGCGTCGGTATTTATCGAGTCGGTATTTATCGCGTCGGTATTTATCGCGTCGGTATTTATCGCGTCGGTATTTATCGAGTCGGTATTTATCGAGTCGGTATTTATCGCGTCGGTATTTATCGCGTCGGTATTTATCGCGTCGGTATTTATCGCGTCGGTATTTATCGCGTCGGTATTTATCGCGTCGGTATTTATTGCGTCGGTATTTATCGAGTCGGTATTTATCGCGTCGGTATTTATCGAGTCGGTATTTATCGCGTCGGTATTTATCGCGTCGGTATTTATTGCGTCGGTATTTATCGCGTCGGTATTTAACGCGTCGGTATTAAATGCGTCGGTATTTATCGCGTCGGTATTTATCGCGTCGGTATTTATCGAGTCGGTATTTATTGAGTCGGTATTTATCGCGTCGGTATTTATCGCGTCGGTATTTATGGCGTCGGTATTTATTGCGTCGGTATTTATCGCGTCGGTATTTATCGCGTCGGTGTTTATCGCGTCGGTATTTATCGCGTCGGTATTTATTGCGTCGGTATTTATCGAGTCGGTATTTATCGCGTCGGTATTTATCGCGTCGGTATTTATTGCGTCGGTATTTATCGTCGGTATTTATCGCGTCGGTATTTATCGCGTCGGTATTTATCGCGTCGGTATTTATTGCGTCGGTATTTATTGCGTCGGTATTTATCTAGTCGGTATTTATCGCGTCGGTATTTATCGCGTCGGTATTTATCGCGTCGGTATTTATTGCGTCGGTATTTATCGTCGGTATTTATCGCGTCGGTATTTATCGCGTCGGTATTTATCGCGTCGGTATTTATTGCGTCGGTATTTATCGCGTGGTTATTTATCGCGTCCCCCCCAACACGCCACAAAACTACTGTCGGCACAAACGCACAGTCGCATGGCGGCTCGAGTTCCATGTATGTTCAGCTGCTCTACCTCAGCTGCTCTACCTCAGCTGCTCTACCTCAGCTGCTCTACCTCAGCTGCTCTACCTCAGCTGCTCTACCTCAGCTGCTCTACCTCAGCTGCTCTACCTCAGCTGCTCTACCTCAGCTGCTCTACCTCAGCTGCTCTACCTCAGCTGCTCTACCTCAGCTGCTCTACTTCAGCTGCTCTGCCTCAGCTGCTCTACCTCAGCTGCTCTACCTCAGCTGCTCTACCTCAGCTGCTCTACCTCAGCTGCTCTACCTCAGCTGCTCTACCTGAGCTCAGCTCTGCGTAAGTCGTGCCGCGCTTTGTGGCGATGCTGGAAGCGATAGCACATTTGGTGTTGTAGCACGTGACCTGGTGTGGTGGTGTGATAATGTGGTGGGGGGTGTTATGGTGTGGTGACGTGGCTCAGACTACACATCTCACACTGTGCAACATTTTCCTTACCCACACAAGTACACACTACCCAATATCTTTGTACGCATTCCTAAATTCTCCTCTACGCGGGTCTGCACTGGTCACCAGTTGGTGTACGCGAGTTGCGTGACTTGATTCTTATATGCGGGGCGTGAGTGGTCCACCACAGGAATTGTTGCTCAACTGGTGTACACGGCCCGTCACTGTTGTACACGGCCCGTCACTGTTGTACACGGCCCGTCACTGTTGTACACGGCCCGTTACTAGTGTACACGGTCCGTCACTAGTGTACACGGCCCGTCACTAGTGTACACGACCCGTCACTAGTGTGCACGGCCCGTCACTGGTGTACGCGGCCCGTCACTGGTGCACACGGCTCGTCACTAGTGTACACGGCCTGTCACTAGTGTACACGGCCCGTCAATTTTGTACACGGCCCGTCACTAGTGTACACGGCCCGTCACTAGTGTATACGGCCCGTCACTAGTGTACACGGTCCGCCACTAGTGTACACGGCCCGTCACTAGTGTACACGGCCCGTCACTAGTGTACACGGCCCGTCACAAATGCCGGGATTGGATATTTTGCTAGAACAAACCTTGCAGATGTGGATGCCAAAAAAATATATCCATCCCAACAGTACCCGCCATTAAAATATTCTTGTACTTGTGCACTGGTGAAACTCGTATCACAGATACGGTCATTGAGCGTCCGTGTGAGCGCTACAGACACACGCAACAAGCCCACACCAAACAAATAAATAAACACATCAACGGTATTATTTGGTAAGATTCTGGTGCTCGTAGCGCCACTTGAAGCCTACTAAGTTCTTTTTATGAAATTATCTGAGTGGTTCAATCGTCATGAAATGATCTGCCTCGTCAACTTGCGCCAACCGGACAATCTTGCACGGAAGACTGTCACTCCTCATGTAGAAACTTGAATTACAGTATTTTGCTAATACCTCGAGCATAACTTGTTATACAACAGTTATATTTATAGCAGGTACTCACCAAGTATTATGACAAGTGCTGACCAGTTTCACTTGCATCCAACATCACATTTTCTGGCCATCTTCTTGATATTCTCTTCAACATGACCTTTTGTTCAACAATTAAATAGAGTATAATACTCAGTGTGATTTTCGAAAATATCCTCACCCGAATTACACCCAATACACAATCGCTGCGCACAACTGGTCGCAATGCGATTTAAGTTCCCTTAGTTGATTTACGAAATGTTGGAGACCCTAATATTTAATCGAATTGGACCGGATTGGGTGGAATTACGTTGGGGACCAAATTGCTGTATCTTACCTGATAATTCTCTTGGCGTGTTTATTTATTTGTATGTTTGTTTGGTAGCCGCTTCTGTGACGCTCTTTGAAATGGATGCTCAAGCGCTCCCAGGGGAACCATGTGAGGGCCCGAGCTAAAGGTTAGGTAGGCTTCTTTTTTGTTGTAATAAAATAGGTTTTTGTTTTGTTACGGACCATCTTTTTTCGGTTCACTGCTGTCCTGTTTTTCAGCACCTACTACTTTCTTCTTCAACTTTTTTCTTGTTTCATGAACTTCTTTCCTAGCTTACTGTTTCTGTGCACCTTGTGCATAGATTCCGCGTTCCCTCAACTCCATACTAAATGGTGCCTTCCTCTTTCCTCTCTTGGAACATCTTTGTCGTGGTTAAGGGAGGCTTAAACTTTCTTATATAATAATAATAATAATGGATGCTCAATGACCGTATCTGTGATACGAGTTTCACCAGTGCACTAGAACAAGGATATCTTATTCGCGGGTGCTATTATATGTGATATATTTGTTTGGCATCAACATCTGGAACATTTATGCAAGGAAAATATCGAAATATCGAATCTCGTCATCATTGGCAAGTCGTGTTCACTAGTTTTACAATAAAGAGCCTAGGTTATTGGAATGTTGAACTGAAGAGAAGGTTCGCAAAAATACTTACACCCATACACGAGACTAACGACACAGTCCACACAACGCGGTACACGTTCACTGCAATCCTAACGCGGATAAACATACGCATTTCCTAACGCGTGTCTTCAGCTGCTCTCGCTATTTAGTCCATCCCGACGTCAGGGCTCAATGAAACCCTGGACTCTGCGAGCGGGGCAGATAAAACTTCCAAGGATTTGCAAATCTTGATGTTGGTCTTCCTGAATTGCAGTGCATCTCATTTTGACGACGTGGTAGTCTTTGGTATGCACTCCCCCGCCAGTTAGAACTATGCATTGTTTAATACTAGTCACAGGACCTGTAAAAAGTGGTGGGATTCGATCTTCCTTTTCAAGATGGGAATGACCAACAAATATATTCATACTAGTAGTCCCCGCCATTAAAATATTCTTGTACATGTGCACTGGAACTCGTATCACATATACGGTCATTAGAATTCCAGGTACGTTCAATAATGTCACTAATATTATTGACTAATGACTAATCACACACGCATCAACCAACCAAGCAATAACTCTGTACTGTTATTCATTGATAGCCCAGAAGTTTTCGAAAAGTTTGCAAAATCTTTTTTTGCGATAATTTCCATTTTTTCAAACAATAGATTCAGTTTTGATAGCCGCGATATCATTTTGGATGTAAACAAAAGTGAGCGAATACCAGATTCGTTAATAGTATCGTTCAAATAGATATGAATTGTTAGGAATGTTGCAAACAGGAATATAGAAATACATACAAAAATAATTGAATTATAACGCTTGGAGTGGAATCAATGTATGTTTCAATATCCCAAATTCTAAAATGTTTCAGTGGTTACACTTTCATCTCTTTTTTGAAACATTGAAAGGAATCTTTTGATTAATTTAACATCAAGTTTATATTTCAAACTCTATTTTCTTCCAAACTCACTCAGGCCTACTGCAAAGCCTTGTTCAAACTTACTTGAGCGACCGCTCCGAATTATCCAAGTTCGAGGTCCAAGCACGAGGTCCAAGCTCGATATCCAAGCACGAGGTCCAAGCACGTGGTCCAAGCACGAGGTCCAAGCACGAGGTCCAAGCACGTGGTCCAAGCACGAGGTCCAAGCACGAGGTCCAAGCTCGATATCCAAGCACGAGGTCCAAGCTCGATATCCAAGCACGAGGTCCAAGCACGATATCCAAGCACGATATCCAAGCACGAGGTCCAAGCACGAGGTCCAAGCACGATATCCAAGCACGATATCCAAGCACGAGGTCCAAGCACGATATCCAAGCACGAGGTCCAAGCACGAGGTCCAAGCACGAGGTCCAAGCACGAGGTCCAAGCACGAGGTCCAGGCACGAGGTCCAAGCACGAGGTCCAAGCACGAGGTCCAAGCACGATATCCAAGCACGAGGTCCAAGCACGAGGGCCAAGAACGATATCCAAGCACGAGGTCCAAGCACGAGATCCAAGCACGAGGTCCAAGCACGAGTTCCAAGCACGAGGTCCAAGCACGAGGTCCAAGCACGAGGTCCAAGCACGAGGTCCAAGCTCGATATCCAAGCACGAGGTCCAAGCACGTGGTCCAAACACGAGGTCCAAGTACGAGGTCCAAGTACGAGGTCCAAGCACGTGGTCCAAGCACGTGGTCCAAGCACGAGGCCCAAGCACGAGGTCCAAGCACGAGGTCCAAGCACGAGGTCCAAGCTCGATATCCAAGCACGAGGTCCAAGCACGAGGTCCAAGTACGAGGTCCAAGCACGAGGTCCAAGCACGTGGTCCAAGCACGAGGTCCAAGCACGAGGTCCAAGCACGAGGTCCAAGTACGAGGTCCAAGCACGAGGTCCAAGCACGTGGTCCAAGCACGAGGTCCAAGCACGAGGTCCAAGCACGTGGTCCAAGCACGAGGTCCAAGCACGAGGTCCAAGCACGAGGTCCAAGCACGAGGTCCAAGCACGAGGTCCAAGCACGAGGTCCAAGCCAAGTCTCCCAATTATCCAAGCGCGAGGTTTGTTCTAACTTCCCTGGCCGCTCTTGTGAAATGCTCCCCACACAAATTCTGCACAATCTGGCCGACCCGCCTATGTGCCCACACACTGCCCGTGTCGCTCAACACATTTCTGTGCCTATATGTGGCATCGGTCGACCTCAGTAACGTCCATAACATAGAGAGCCATAAGTCATCTATGTCACGGCCATAACATAGAGAGCCATAAGTCATCTATGTCACGTTCATAACATAGAGAGCCATAAGTCATCTATGTCACGGCCATAACATAGAGAGCCATAAGTCATCTATGTTACGGCCATAACATAGAGAGCCATAAGTCATCTATGTCACGGCCATAACATAGAGAGCCATAAGTCATCTATGTCACGTTCATAACATAGAGAGCCATAAGTCATCTATGTTACGGCCATAACATAGAGAGCCATAAGTCATCTATGTTACGGCCATAACATAGAGAGCCATAAGTCATCTATGTCACGGCCATTACATGGAGAGCCATAAGTCATCTATGTTACGGCCATAACATAGAGAGCCATAAGTCATCTATGTTACGGCCATAACATAGAGAGCCATAAGTCATCTATGTTACGGCCATAACATAGAGAGCCATAAGTCATCTATGTTACGGCCATAACATAGAGAGCCATAAGTCATCTATGTCACGGCCATAACATAGAGAGCCATAAGTCATCTATGTCACGTTCATAACATAGAGAGCCATAAGTCATCTATGTCACGGCCATAACATAGAGAGCCATAAGTCATCTATGTTACGGCCATAACATAGAGAGCCATAAGTCATCTATGTCACGGCCATAACATAGAGAGCCATAAGTCATCTATGTCACGTTCATAACATAGAGAGCCATAAGTCATCTATGTTACGGCCATAACATAGAGAGCCATAAGTCATTTATGTTACGGCCATAACATAGAGAGCCATAAGTCATCTATGTCACGGCCATTACATGGAGAGCCATAAGTCATCTATGCCACGTTCATAACACAGAGAGCCATAAGTCATCTATGTTACGTCCATAACATAGAGAGCCATAAGTCATCTATGCCACGTTCATAACATAGAGAGCCATAAGTCATCTATGCCACGTTCATAACATAGAGAGCCATAAGTCATCTATGCCACGTTCATAACATAGAGAGCCATAAGTCATCTATGTTACGGCCATAACATAGAGAGCCATAAGTCATCTATGTTACGGCCATAACATAGAGAGCCATAAGTCATCTATGTCACGGCCATTACATGGAGAGCCATAAGTCATCTATGCCACGTTCATAACACAGAGAGCCATAAGTCATCTATGTTACGTCCATAACATAGAGAGCCATAAGTCATCTATGTCACGGCCATTACATGGAGAGCCATAAGTCATCTATGCCACGTTCATAACATAGAGAGCCATAAGTCATCTATGCCACGTTCATAACACAGAGAGCCATAAGTCATCTATGTCCCGGCCATAACATAGAGAGCCATAAGTCATCTATGCCACGTTCATAACATAGAGAGCCATAAGTCATCTATGCCAGGTTCATAACACAGAGAGCCATAAGTCATCTATGTCCCGGCCATAACATAGAGAGCCATAAGTCATCTATGCCACGTTCATAACATAGAGAGCCATAAGTCATCTATGCCACGTTCATAACATAGAGAGCCATAAGTCATCTATGCCACGTTCATAACACAGAGAGCCATAAGTCATCTATGTCCCGGCCATAACATAGAGAGCCATAAGTCATCAATGCCACGGCCATAACATAGAGAGCCATAAGTCATCTATGCCACGTTCATAACACAGAGAGCCATAAGTCATCTATGCCACGTTCATAACATAGAGAGCCATAAGTCATCTATGTCCCGGCCATAACATAGAAAGCCATAAGTCATCTATGCCACGGCCATAACATAAAGAGCCATAAGTCATCTATGTCACGGCCATTACATGGAGAGCCATAAGTCATCTATGTCACGGCCATTACATGGAGAGCCATAAGTCATCTATGTCACGGCCATTACATGGAGAGCCATAAGTCATCTATGCCACGGCCATAACATAAAGAGCCATAAGTCATCTATGTCACGGCCATTACATGGAGAGCCATAAGTCATCTATGCCACGGCCATAACATAGAGAGCCATAAGTCATCTATGCCACGTTCATAACATAGAGAGCCATTAGTCATCTATGTCACGGCCATTACATGGAGAGCCATAAGTCATCTATGTCACGGCCATTACATGGAGAGCCATAAGTCATCTATGTCACGGCCATTACATGGAGAGCCATAAGTCATCTATGTCACGGCCATAACATAAAGAGCCATAAGTCATCTATGTCAGGGCCATAACATAAAGAGCCATAAGTCATCTATGCCACGTTCATAACATAGAGAGCCATTAGTCATCTATGCCACGTTCATAACATAGAGAGCCATTAGTCATCTATGCCACGGCCATTACATGGAGAGCCATAAGTCATCTATGTCACGGCCATTACATGGAGAGCCATAAGTCATCTATGTCACGGCCATTACATGGAGAGCCATAAGTCATCTATGTCACGGCCATAACATAAAGAGCCATAAGTCATCTATGTCAGGGCCATAACATAAAGAGCCATAAGTCATCTATGCCACGTTCATAACATAGAGAGCCATAAGTCATCTATGCCACGTTCATAACATAGAGAGCCATTAGTCATCTATGTCACGGCCATTACATGGAGAGCCATAAGTCATCTATGTCACGGCTATTACATGGAGAGCCATAAGTCATCTATGTCACGGCCATAACATAAAGAGCCATAAGTCATCTATGTCAGGGCCATAACATAAAGAGCCATAAGTCATCTATGCCACGTTCATAACATAGAGAGCCATTAGTCATCTATGTCACGGCCATAACATAAAGAGCCATAAATAAGTCATCTATGCCACGTTCATAACATAGAGAGCCATAAGTCATCTATGTCACGGCCATAACATAAAGAGCCATAAGTCATCTATGTCACGTTCATAACATAGAGAGCCATTAGTCATCTATGTCACGGCCATAACATAAAGAGCCATAAATAAGTCATCTATGCCACGTTCATAACATAGAGAGCCATTAGTTATCTATGTCACGGCCATAACATAAAGAGCCATAAATAAGTCATCTATGCCACGTTCATAACATAGAGAGCCATAAGTCATCTATGTCCCGGCCATAACATAAAGAGCCATAAGTCATCTATGCCACGTTCATAACATAGAGAGCCATTAGTCATCTATGTCACGGCCATAACATTAAGAGCCATTAGTCATCTATGTCACGTTCATAACATAGAGAGCCATTAGTCATCTATGTCACGGCCATAACATTAAGAGCCATTAGTCATCTATGTCACGGCCATAACATAAAGAGCCATAAATAAGTCATCTATGCCACGTTCATAACATAGAGAGCCATTAGTCATCTATGTCACGGCCATAACATAAAGAGCCATAAGTCATCTATGTCACGGCCATAACATAAAGAGCCATAAGTCATCTATGCCTCGTTCATAACATAGTGAGCCATTAGTCATCTATATCACGGCCATAACATAAAGAGCCATAAGTCATCTATGTTACGTCCATAACATAAGTCATCTATGTTACGTCCATAACATAGATGACTTATGGCTTTGCAGGCCTATTTAATTGGTCAACACCTTCCAGCGGAGGCTACCTGTTGACAGTAGGATTGTTGACAGTATAACAGCTTACAATTGACATTATAATGGTTGTCAGTAGGGCGTATGGCAGTCTGACCTTGGACGTGCCATTCTTTTTTTCAACTAATTTTTTGCGAGTTATTTCTTGACTTTCGATTAGCCTCGCAAACTTTTGAAATTTCCTCAAGAAAACATTTAATGTTCTCATGCTTGGATATCGTAAATGGAACGTAAAAAACTCATGTCACAAAATTCATAGCATATCTCGTTGTTAGTTATATAAATAATTCGGCGTCAGTAGCGATGCGCAGTTTTTTATTCCCAATAGATGCTTTAATTAGCCATTAATGATCTAATTAACGGATCAGCACAGCTTACCGTGCGGCAGCGCGAATGAAGTACGGACTTAACGAACCGAATTATTGCGATACAAACAGACCCAACTTATGGAAACGGAATTGCGTGAACTCGAATATTGCTTTGATCACGAAGTGATACGCGATTCTTTGAATTGTCTTTTGAACCAAAAGCGGACTGGAATTGAACACACGTGGATCAAAGAATCCATCTTTTGAAATGGAAGTGGACCAGCAGCCCTGAGTAGCTAGGCAGGTTCGGCTTGCTTAGATGCACTGGAGTGCTAATAGAGCAGAATTTCCTTACATCAACCGGCGACGACGATTCGTAGTAATAGAATGCAATTAATGCTGGATATCAGGCACACACACATACTCACACACAGACACTGCTCCAAATTTGTCATCACAGGATGCAGTGCACTACAGAGGAGATTATCTCTAAGGAAATTACATAGATATCCCGCAATGGTTACCACCACTGAAATAATCTTTTAAACCATGGAAACAACAGAAAAAGCTATGGAATATAGAAGCAATAGAAATGAAAAGCTGTATACGTAACATATAAGTAATAAAAATCGCGTTTCTTTCGTAGACGCCTGGAAAGTTTTAATATCAACTCGAATAAAAGCTCTGTCTAACAACAACGCGGCAAAATTTTATAATTGGAGCCTTCAAGTGAGCGTCTCCATTGAAGTGTGGCGAATTAGCAGTTAAAGTACAACGTCGCATATCACCTGGAATGTAGATGGTGACTCGGTGCGTTGTATGAACCAAATGTACGATCTGCACGTACCAATCGTGCGTAATGCACTCGAGTTCTCTCGGCTAAATGGAACATCGAAGACGGCATTTTAGGGCGTTGGTTGTTTGAAGAACAGTGTCTAGTTTGTTTATTTACCGGTCCAAATGAGAAGCTCTGTACTGAACGCCCGAGATCTGCTCCATTTGAGAACCGTTGGCAAATTGCGTGACGTAGCTGGAGATCTCGATCTAGCAACTGTCTGGACTGCGCTGCACTGGCCTGTACTGTGCTGGACTGCGCTGGGCTGCGCTGGACTGCGCTGCACTGGACTGCGCTGGACTGCGCTGCACTGGACTGGACTGCGCTGGATTGCGCTGTGAGGACCACACTCCGTTATAGAGCAGACCCCGAAGTCGTCTTCAGTTGCTTTTGCACGGCGTTAGGTAGCTCCCCTCATGGCCCAAGAAAAGCAAGAGTCACAGCAGACCGGCTCGCCCGACCGACTTGCAAAGAACCAAATCCTCAAAAAATATAAGCGCTTGAAAAATTCGACTTGTGAGTCGCCGCTCCCTCGGTCTGGCGGGAAATCTTCTGAAGCGGAGGAAAACTCTCCTGAGGATTGCATGGGGTAAAATTGGGGAATATTGCAAAATGCTGTGGAATGTTGGGGAGTCTGGACATAGGGACGGCAGTAAGCCGAAGAACAAAATGCAACAAAGCGAACAAATGGAAAGACCAATTCCCGAGTGCGAAAGAAAAAGATTCAAATGTTTCTGGCTGAGCTGAAACGCTTCGAAGACAAATGGCGAAGTGAATCTGTTCCAATAAAAGATAAAATCGAGTGATATTTTCAGTGAAATATCGGCAGGAAACAGCGAGCGCGGAGATGGAAAAAGGAACCGAAGTAGTGAAGTAGAAATGGTGCATTTCAAACGGAGTATATTCCGGTTTCCCGGCCTGTGTTCTATAGAAGGCCGCACTCCGTATTTTGTGAGCCTGCAAAAAGAAGGTTGCTCGATAAATGCTTCACAAACGCCGATGGAAAAATGAAAAAAATGAAAAAATGAACACGAATGAAGAAATGAATGCAAAGGCCTATGGAAGCCAAGGAGAGGAAAATTGTCGCCACGAAGAAAAGTTTGGAAAGATTTCGGGTACAAATTTCAAACCGAAACAACGAAGAGCTGCCGGCATTGTTATTCGTAGTCATGACAACTGGAGGGTGTATTTGCATTTTTTTATATTAGGGTGAACAGAAATGTCCTCTTGGAATGTCTTCTCTAAGTAGCATGCTTTCGCATTCTCTTTTTTTAAGATGAGCAGATGCGTAAACTTGAATCCCAGGGGAACTATGTGAAGGCCCGAGCTAAAGGTTAGGTAGGCTTCCTTTTTGTTGTAATAAAATAGGTTTTTGTTTTGTTACGGACCATCTTCACTGTTCACTGCTGTCCTGTTTTTCAGCACCTGCGACTTTCTTCTTCAACTTTTTTCTTGTTTCATGAACTTCTTTCCTAGCTTACTGTTTCTGTGCACTTTGTGCATAGATTCCGCGTTCCCTCAACTCCATACTAAATGGTGCCTTCCCCTTTCCTCTCTTGGAACATCTTTGTCGGGGTTAAGGGAGGCTAAAACTTTCTTATATAATATAATGCGTAAACTTGAACTGCGTTCTGTAAGTCTCGTGTTGAAATGTCAACAATTTTCAAAGGCAATACATATGATAACTTGTCCGAAATGTTTTCTCTTTAGATGCCTTACAAAAATATCACTGGAATAAATGTTGCCAAAAGTCTACACGATATTCTACTGCAGTCATTTGAAGTCCGTAAAATGAAAACTTTTTTATTGTACGCAGGCACTTACGTTAACAGACGAAATACGACGGAAGTTTTTAAATAAACAAAAGTGACACAATTGAGCTCAGACATTTGAGCAGTGCCGTGCAAATTATTATCGTGGATGCAGCACGGAGCAAATTTCCATAGAATCGATACTATACATATAATTAAAAATCAGATGTCTCCATAAACTTATAAAGAAATATATAAATAATTTTACATATTTTGTGCGTATTTCTCATATGTTATTACAATGGGTATCTGAGGAAACACATGCAATGGGTTGTTGCGTGTGTCTGTGACGCTCACACGGACGCTCAATGACCGTATCTGTGATACGAGTTTCACCAGTGCACAAGTACAAGAATATTTTAATGGCGGGTACTGTTGGGATGGATATATTTGTTTGGCATCCACGTCTGCAAGGTTTGTTCTAGCAAAATATCCAGTCCCGGCATTTTCTATGGGCCTAGTACATAGTAAAATATTGTCTACACAGCACGTGCCGCAGTTGACATGTTATATGTACAGAGATAGTATTAAAAGTGTTATTAAAAAGTGCATTCAGCTCCATGTTGTGCGTGCGTAGAAGTTTTCAGATGTGCCTGATGCGCGTCAGTGCTGCCTCTAGGTGTGCCTGACGCTCGTCAGTGCTGACCCCAGGCGTGCCTGATGCTCGTCACTGCTGCCTACAGGCGCGCTTGATGCTAATCAGCGCTGCCTCCAGGTGTGCCTGAGGCTCGTCAGTGCTGACCCCTGGCGTGCCTGATGCTCGTCACTGCTGCCTACAGGCGCGCTTGATGCTAATCAGTGCTGCCTCCAGGTGTGCCTGAGGCTCGTCAGTGCTGCTTCCAGGAGTGCCTGATGCTCGTCAGTGCTGCCTCCAGGCGTGCCTGATGCTTGTACGTGCTGCCTCCAGGCGTGCCTGATGTTCGTCAGTGCTGTCTCCAGGCGTGCCTGATGCTCGTCAGTGCTGCCTCAAGGCGTGCCTGATGCTCGCCAGTGACGTCTCCATATAAAACTGTAATGAAAATTTTAAATTGAGAAAAACACACAACCAAACCATTTTCCTAAATAAAAACGTGCACAGAGGATATGTCACGACGAAACTTACCTACATATTAATTCATTTCACCTCTGACTTTATAATTTGCGTTGTGTATTATATTTAGTTTTGAATTTCTCTCAAACAGAACCTAGAAATTTTTCTATAAACTCAAAGTCAAAATTGAGCAGCGTTTCAGTGAGCTGCGAGCAGCCGTGGTGAGAGGGTGTGTGCCACACGCGCGTCCAGCCCTCGTGTCCTGTGCACTCTACGCGTAGCAGAGAGAGCATGGAAATACGTGATGGTTACTCAAATGAATTTAATTTACATTGAAACAATATGTGGGACTATGAACTCTGGCTGGAAATATATATTTAATCAAATGCCGGTGTATTTCCGACGATCTGTGAAGTATTGGGGCAGCTTGATGATATTCAGAAGTGGGTGTCAGTATCGCTAACATTTCTCATCAGGAAATGCCCGGGCACAGCCGTAAGGTGGAAAGTTTCACGTGCCTAACTCGCGCGAATTTGCGCTGTATCTTTTATTTTCCAACTTTTGACCTTTACGAAATCGTTACAGTTCATCACGCGTAAAGTAGTAAGAAATTCAAGTAATGTATTTATATCATTTAGCATTCACTGAACTTGGTCCCGTAACTGTTCAACGAAATCTGTCTATGATAAAGTCAAGCAAAAAAAAAGATTTCATATATATAAAGTCCCTATATAACTATGAAGATAACTTAACTTAACTTGAGATAGCTTAACTTGAGATAACTTAACTTGAGATAACTTAACTTGAGATAACTTGACTTGAGATAACATGACTTGAGATAACTTGACTTGAGATAACTTGACTTGAGATAACTTGACTTGAGATAACTTGACTTGAGATAGATAACTTGACTTGAGATAACTTAACTTGAGATAACTTGACTTGAGATAACTTGACTTGAGATAACTTGACTTGAGATAACTTAACTTGAGATAACTTGACTTGAGATAACTTGACTTGAGATAACTTGACTTGAGATAACTTGACTTGAGATAACTTGACTTGAGATAACTTGACTTGAGATAACTTGACTTGAGATAACTTGACTTGAGATAACTTGACTTAACTTGGGATAACTTAACTTGGGATAACTTGACTTGAGATAACTTGACTTGAGATAACTTGACTTGAGATAACTTGACTTGAGATTACTTGACTTGAGATTACTTGACTTGAGATAACTTGACTTGAGATAACTTGACTTGAGATAACTTGACTTGAGATAACTTGACTTGAGATAACTTGACTTGAGATAACTTAACTTGAAATAACTTGACTTAATTTGAGATAACTTAACTTGAAATAACTTGACTTGAGATAACTTGACTTAACTTGAGATAACTCAACTTTAGATAACTTAACTTGAGATAACTTAAATAACTTGAGTACCTAACACGGCCCAGCATGTATATAATTTGGTATATATACATAATTTTCGCACCAAAATGCCTTATTTTGCAAAACCATTTCCTGTACCGAAATAAAATCTAAAGCATTACATATGGGAGAATGACGCGCTTGTGCAGTCGAAAGGTCCCTCGAGATGCTGACGGGAAATGAATATTCCAGTGCAAAACCTGCAGTAAATATTCCAGTGCAAAAACTGAAGTAAATATTCCAGTACAAAAGTGAAGTAAATATTCCAGTAAAAAAACTGAAGTAAATATTCCAGTACAAAAACGGAAGTAAATATTCCAGTGCAAAACTGAAGTCAATATTCCAGTGCAAAAACTGAAGTAAATATTCCAGTACAAAAGTGAAGTAAATATTCCAGTAAAAAAACTGAAGTAAATATTCCAGTACAAAAACGGAAGTAAATATTCCAGTGCAAAACTGAAGTCAATATTCCAGTGCAAAAACTGAAGTAAATATTCCAGTACAAAAGTGAAGTAAATATTCCAGTAAAAAAACTGAAGTAAATATTCCAGTACAAAAACTGAAGTAAATATTCCAGTGCAAAACTGAAGTCAATATTCCAGTGCAAAAAACATTCCGTATCAAGGCTACGGGCGGCTCCTTTGCAGGCGGGTGCGATACTTTACTTGTTTTTTGTTTTTGGTGTTGGAAATTTCTGAATTTGTGATGGCGTTGATGGGGAAAGTGTGAGTAATGAACTGTGTGTGACTATGTAGACAGGTGATAGTAAGGGTAGAGTCATACGTGTATTTATGTACGACGTAGGTAATAGCTAAGATGAAGTCATACGTGTATTTATGTACGACATAGGTAATAGCTAAGATAAAGTCATACGTATATTCATGTATGACATAGGTAATAGCTAAGATAAAGCCATACGTGTATTAAACTATTTGTGTACGACGGAGATGATAGTTAAGAAGAAATCAAAAACATTTTAATTCGTCGTTCTAAGCCTCAGCTCTTCATCAATCATCATCTGTATGAAATGTACATTTTTATTAGCCATCAATTTTACTATAGAAGGGCTAGGCATAAAAAAAATCCATAGAACTGTCGCGTTTGTAAGGAGTATTACTTGACGTAAAGTTTTTTGAAGAGTTGTGTGCATCGCTGTACGGAAGGCTGTCGCCTCTAGCAAGGGCTATTGGGAAGTACTATAATCTAGCAAGGGCTATTGGGAAGTGCTCTAATCTAGCAAGGGCTATTGGGAAGTACTATAATCTAGCAAGGGCTATTGGGAAGTACTATAATCTAGCAAGGGCTATTGGGAAGTACTATAATCTAGCAAGGACTGTTGGGAAGTGCTATAATCTAGCCAGGGCTATTGGGAAGTGCTATAACCCAGCAAGGGCTGTTGGGAAGGCTGTAATCAAGCACGGGCTGTTGGGAAGGCTGTAATCTAGCAAGGGCTGTTGGGAAGTGCTATAATCTAGCAAGGGCTATTGGGAAGTGCTATAATCAAGCAAGGGCTGTTGGGAAGGCTGTAATCTAGCACGGGCTGTTGGGAAGGCTGTAATCTAGCAAGGGCTGTTGTGAAGTGCTATAATCTAGCAAGGGCTGTTGGGAAGTGCTATAATCTAGCAAGGGCTGTTGTGAAGTGCTATAATCTAGCAAGGGCTGTTGGGAAGTGCTATAATCTAGCAAGGGCTGTTGGGCAGGCTTTAATCTAGCAAGGGCTGTTGGGAAGTGCTCTAATCTAGCAAGGGCTATTGGGAAGTGCTATAATCTAGCAGGGGCTGTTGGGCAGGCTTTAATCTAGCAAGGGCTGTTGGGAAGTGCTATAATCTAGCAAGGGCTGTTGGGAAGTGCTATAATCTAGCAAGGGCTGTTGGGAAGTGCTATAATCTAGCAAGGGCTGTTGGGAAGGCTGTAATCTAGCAAGGGCTGTTGGGAAGGCTGTAATCTAGCAAGGGCTGTTGGGAAATGCTATAATCTAGCAAGGGCTGTTGGGGAGTGCTATAATCTAGCAAGGGCTATTGGGAAGTGCTATAATCCTGCAAGGGCTGTTGGGAAGTGCTATAATCTAGCAAGGGCTATTGGGAAGTGCTATAATCTAGCCAGGGCTATTGGGAAGTGCTATAATCCTGCAAGGGCTGTTGGGAAGTGCTATAATCTAGCAAGGGCTATTGGGAAGTACTATAATCTAGCCAGGGCTAATGGGAAGTGCTATAACCTAGCAAGGGCTGTTGGGAAGTGCTATAATATAGCAAGGGCTATTGGGAAGTGCTATAACCTAGCAAGGGCTGTTGGGAAGTGCTATAATCTAGCAAGGGCTGTTGGGAAGGGCTCTAATCTAGCCAGGGCTATTGGGAAGTGCTATAATCCTGCAAGGGCTGTTGGGAAGTGCTATAATCTAGCAAGGGCTATTGGGAAGTACTATAATCTAGCCAGGGCTAATGGGAAGTGCTATAACCTAGCAAGGGCTGTTGGGAAGTGCTCTAATCTAGCCAGGGCTATTGGGAAGTGCTATAATCCTGCAAGGGCTGTTGGGAAGTGCTATAATCTAGCCAGGGCTAATGGGAAGTGCTATAACCTAGCAAGGGCTGTTGGGAAGTGCTCTAATCTAGCCAGGGCTATTGGGAAGTGCTATAACCCAGCAAGGGCTATTGGGAAGTACTATAATCTAGCCAGGGCTAATGGGAAGTGCTATAACCTAGCAAGGGCTGTTGGGAAGTGCTATAATCTAGCCAGGGCTATTGGGAAGTGCTATAATCTAGCCAGGGCTAATGGGAAGTACTATAATCTAGCCAGGGCTAATGGGAAGTGCTATAACCTAGCAAGGGCTGTTGGGAAGTGCTATAATCTAGCCAGGGCTATTGGGAAGTGCTATAATCTAGCCAGGGCTAATGGGAAGTACTATAATCTAGCCAGGGCTAATGGGAAGTGCTATAACCTAGCAAGGGCTGTTGGGAAGTACTATAATCTAGCCAGGGCTAATGGGAAGTGCTATAACCCAGCAAGGGCTATTGGGAAGTACTATAATCTAGCCAGGGCTAATGGGAAGTGCTATAACCTAGCAAGGGCTGTTGGGAAGTGCTATAATCTAGCCAGGGCTATTGGGAAGTGCTATAATCTAGCCAGGGCTAATGGGAAGTACTATAATCTAGCCAGGGCTAATGGGAAGTGCTATAACCTAGCAAGGGCTGTTGGGAAGTACTATAATCTAGCCAGGGCTAATGGGAAGTGCTATAACCCAGCAAGGGCTATTGGGAAGTACTATAATCTAGCCAGGGCTATTGGGAAGTGCTATAACCCAGCAAGGGCTATTGGGAAGTACTATAATCTAGCCAGGGCTATTGGGAAGTGCTATAACCCAGCAAGGGCTATTGGGAAGTACTATAATCTAGCAAGGGCTATTGGGAAGTACTATAATCTAGCCAGGGCTATTGGGAAGTGCTATAATCTAGCCAGGGCTAATGGGAAGTACTATAATCTAGCCAGGGCTAATGGGAAGTGCTATAACCTAGCAAGGGCTGTTGGGAAGTACTATAATCTAGCAAGGGCTATTGGGAAGTACTATAATCTAGCCAGGGCTAATGGGAAGTACTATAATCTAGCAAGGGCTATTGGGAAGTACTATAATCTAGCAAGGGCTATTGGGAAGTACTATAATCTAGCAAGGGCTATTGGGAAGTACTATAATCTAGCCAGGGCTAATGGGAAGTACTATAATCTAGCAAGGGCTATTGGGAAGTAATATAATCTAGCAAGGGCTATTGGGAAGTACTATAATCTAGCCAGGGCTAATGGGAAGTGCTATAACCTAGCAAGGGCTGTTGGGATGTGCTATAATCTAGCAGGGGCTGTTGGGCAGGTTGTAATCTAGCAAGGGCTGTTGGGAAGTGCTATAATCTAGCAAGGGCTATTGGGAAGTGCTATAATCAAGCAAGGGCTGTTGGGAAGGCTGTAATCTAGCAAGGGCTGTTGGGAAGGCTGTAATCTAGCAAGGGCTGTTGTGAAGTGCTATAATCTAGCAAGGGCTGTTGGGAAGTGCTATAATCTAGCAAGGGCTGTTGGGAAGTGCTATAATCTAGCAAGGGCTGTTGGGAAGTGCTATAATCTAGCAGGGGCTGTTGGGCAGGCTTTAATCTAGCAAGGGCTGTTGGGAAGTGCTATAATCTAGCAAGGGCTGTTGGGAAGTGCTATAATCTAGCAAGGGCTGTTGGGAAGTGCTATAATCTAGCAAGGGCTGTTGGGAAGGCTGTAATCTAGCAAGGGCTGTTGGGAAGTGCTATAATCTAGCAAGGGCTGTTATGGAGTGCTATAATCTAGCAAGGGCTGTTGGGAAGTGCTATAATATAGCAAAGGCTGTTGGGAAGTGCTCTAATCTAGCCAGGGCTATTGGGAAGTGCTATAATCCTGCAAGGGCTGTTGGGAAGTGCTATAATCTAGCAAGGGCTGTTGGGAAGTGCTATAATCTAGCAAGGGCTGTTGGGAAGTGCTATAATCTAGCAAGGGCTGTTGGGAAGTGCTATAATCAAGCAAGGGCTGTTGGGAAGTGCTATAATCTAGCAAGGGCTGTTGAGAAGTACTATAATCTAGCAAGGGCTGTTGGGAAGTGCTATAATCTAGCAAGGGCTGTTGGGAAGTGCTATAATCTAGCAAGGGCTGTTGGGAAGTGCTATACTCTAGCAAGGGCTGTTGGGAAGGGCTATAATCTAGCAAGGGCTGTTGGGAAGTGCTATAATCTAGCAAGGGCTGTTGGGAAGTGCTATAATCTAGCAAGGGCTGTTGGGAAGTGCTGTAATCTAGCAAGGGCTGTTGGGAAGTGCTATAATCTAGCAAGGGCTATTGGGAAGTGCTATAATCTAGCAAGGGCTGTTGGGAAGTGCTATAATCTAGCAAGGGCTATTGGGAAGTGCTATAATCAAGCAAGGGCTGTTGGGAAGGCTGTAATCTAGCACGGGCTGTTGGGAAGGCTGTAATCTGGCAAGGGCTGTTGTGAAGTGCTATAATCTAGCAAGGGCTGTTGGGAAGTGCTATAATCTAGCAAGGGCTGTTGGGAAGTGCTATAATCTAGCAAGGGCTGTTGGGAAGTGCTATAATCTAGCAGGGGCTGTTGGGCAGGCTTCAATCTAGCAAGGGCTGTTGGGAAGTGCTATAATCTAGCAAGGGCTATCGGGAAGTGCTATAATCTAGCAGGGGCTGTTGGGCAGGCTGTAATCTAGCAAGGGCTGTTAAGAAGTGCTATAATCTAGCAAGGGCTGTTGGGAAGGCTGTAATCTAGCAAGGGCTGTTGGGAAGTGCTATAATCTAGCAAGGGCTGTTGGGAAGTGCTATAATCTAGCAAGGGCTGTTGGGAAGTGCTATAATCTAGCAGGGGCTGTTGGGCAGGCTTTAATCTAGCAAGGGCTGTTGGGAAGTGCTATAATCTAGCAAGGGCTGTTGGGAAGTGCTATAATCTAGCAAGGGCTGTTGGGAAGTGCTATAATCTAGCAAGGGCTGTTGGGAAGGCTGTAATCTAGCAAGGGCTGTTGGGAAGTGCTATAATCTAGCAAGGGCTATTGGGAAGTGCTATAATCTAGCAGGGGCTGTTGGGAAGTGCTATAATCTAGCAAGGGCTGTTGGGAAGTGCTATAATCTAGCAAGGGCTGTTGGGAAGGCTGTAATCTAGCAAGGGCTGTTGGGAAGTGCTATAATCTAGCAAGGGCTGTTGGGAAGTGCTATAATCTAGCAGGGGCTGTTGGGAAGGCTGTAATCTAGCAAGGGCTGTTGGGAAGTGCTATAATCTAGCAAGGGCTGTTGGGAAGTGCTATAATCTAGCAAGGGCTATTGGGAAGTGCTATAATATAGCAAGGGCTGTTGGGAAGTGCTATAATCATGCAAGGGCTATTGGGAAGTGCTATAATCTAGCAAGGCTATTGGGAAGTGCTATAATCTAGCAAGGGCTATTGGGAAGTGCTGTAATCTAGCAAGGCTATTGGGAAGTGCTATAATCTAGCAAGGGCTATTGGGAAGTGCTATAATCTAGCAATGGCTATTGGGAAGTGCTATAATCTAGCAAGGCTATTGGGAAGTGCTATAATCTAGCAAGGGCTGTTGGGAAGTGCTATAATCTAGCAAGGGCTATTGGGAAGTGCTATAATCTAGCAAGGGCTATTGGGAAGTGCTATAATCTAGCATGGGCTGTTGGGAAGTGCTATAATCTAGCAAGGGCTATTGGGAAGTGCTACAATCTAGCAAGGGCGGTTGGGAAGTGCTATAATCTAGCAAGGGCTATTGGGAAGTGCTATAATCTAGCAAGGGCTATTGGGAAGTGCTATAATCTAGCAAGGGCTATTGGGAAGTGCTATAATCTAGCAAGGGCTATTGGGAAGTGCTATAATCTAGCAAGGGCTATTGGGAAGTGCTATAATCTAGCAAGGGCTATTGGGAAGTGCTATAATCTAGCATGGGCTGTTGGGAAGTGCTATAATCTAGCAAGGGCTATTGGGAAGTGCTATAATCTAGCAAGGGCTGTTGGGAAGTGCTATAATCTAGCAAGGGCTATTGGGAAGTGCTATAATCTAGCATGGGCTGTTGGGAAGTGCTATAATCTAGCAAGGGCTATTGGGAAGTGCTATAATCTAGCATGGGCTGTTGGGAAGTGCTATAATCTAGCAAGGGCTATTGGGAAGTGCTATAATCTAGCATGGGCTGTTGGGAAGTGCTATAATCTAGCAAGGGCTATTGGGAAGTGCTACAATCTAGTAAGGGCGATTGGGAAGTGCTACAATCTAGCAAGGGCTATTGGGAAGTGCTACAATCTAGCAAGGGCGGTTGGGAAGTGCTTATTAAGAAAATGCTGCCCATGGAAGCAACATTAAGCTCCACTGTGGCCGCTGCGCCATGTTGTCCCTCGTACACATTAACGCTACTTTATGTATGCCAACATTAATTTGCTTCCGTCATTCGTTAGTCACCATCAAGAAAGAGAAAGAAAGAAAAGAAAACAGTTTATTTCCAATGAAGTTGATGTATGAAATTTACTACATCGGTTTTTAAAACACCTGATATTAAGATCCTTACTTGAAATTCACACATGGGTACCGCAATACTCATATAATAAATGAAAGATTGAGAGAAAAGCACGTAAAAGAACAACAATATTGGTGCTTCACAGCAGTCTGCGCCAACGGCGCACCAATGGAACACGTGTAAGTGATACGGTCAGTTGGCTGCAGTATTACGGGCTCAGCAATGCTCGATACAATACCTGAGGGAGGCAGCCACAATAGGCTGGAAACTTTGACGCGTCAGCTGAAATAAATTCTACGGTGTTCGCTACCCGCGTTTCGATAACATCGATCTGAGTTGCGTGCAGAATTTGGTCGTGAAGGCGGAATCGCGCAATTTTAGTTTAAATGAAAGATTTTTATTGTAGTCCTAATTGTTAATTTTTTCTTTGTTTGGGATATTTCAGCTTGGCTATTTTCAGCTCAGTTACTTCAGTTAGCATCGTTAATTTTGACGCAGCGAAAACAAACATTGTTGATGTTGCATGCTAGGACTGTGCCACCGTGGCCAAGTGGTTAGCAGCGCTCGCTCGTTGTGTAGAGGATTTGAGGGTTGGAAACCCATTGGAGCCCGGTATTTCTTTCCTTTGAGAAAAAGAGAAGAGACATGTCTCATTGGTTGGGACATGTCTCATGGGTCGGGACATGTCCCAAGGGATGGGACATGTACCAGGGGACGGGACATGTCTCAAGGGACGGGACATGTCTCAAGGGATGGGACATGTCTCAAGGGATGGGACATGTCTCAGGGGATGGGACATGTCTCAGGGGATGGGACATGTCTCAAGGGATGGGACATGTCTCAAGGGATGGGGCATGTCTCAAGGGATGGGACATGTCTCAGGGGATGGGACATGTCTCAAGGAATGGGACATGTCTCAAGGGATGGGACATGTCACATGGGACGGGACATGTCTCAAAGGATGGGACAAGTCTCAGCTTGATTTCAATAAGATAAGTCCCAGACTCAGCTCCAAGCCAGTATATCAAAACGACGGTCATGGCACACACAAAACAAAGCATCGCTGTAGCGCACAAAAATAAAGCAACTGCTATTTATACCTTATAAATTAGCTGCTCAACAGCACATTCGCCTTACCTCTCATCTTGCCTTAATGAGGCAAACTGGGACTCGCAAATGAGAACAATATTTTAAGGACTATTTTAGGGGTAGGACATTTTTTTAATATCTTTACTAGAGAGACTAACGAAAGTTTTGGGACCTCCTTGCATGGCTTCCTTAGTCTTAGGTCTTTCTAGAGTAATTTAATAGAATAACACATCCAGGACTACTTGAGCAGCTTTAATTTAAGTAACTAATGACTTAGACCGGAATCTTGCAGCCATTTTACCACACCTCACCTCAAAGCATCAGCGACTAAATATTTAAATCTTCACAACGGCACCTCGCAAGGGTTTTGCTTGATATTTTTTTTCATGACCGCCCGAGCGTTATTAGGAAACTAAATCCCCGAACTTCCTTTGATCCTTTCGGACGCACGACAGCAGCGCAGCTAATGAACTGCCGATGTAAGGCTCGAAGATTATAAGTTTTCTGTAGAAATGAAATGGTGTGCTTAATTATGAAGACTTGAGAAGACTTATGCCTTTAGGGTATTGCTTGAAGCTTACTTGCTTTGTGTCTTGGTTGTGCTTGCAGACACTGCTGTGTGCAGACGCTGCTGTGTGCAGACGCTGCTATGTGCAGACGCTGCTGTGTGTAGACACTGCTGTGTGCAGACACTGCTGTGTGCAGACTCTGCTGTGTGCAGACGCTACTGTGTGCAGACGCTGCTGTGTGCAGACGCTGCTGTTTGCAGACGCTGCTGTGTGCAGACGCTGCTGTGTGTAGACACTGCTGTGTGCAGACGCTGCTGTGTGTAGACACTGCTGTGTGTAGACACTGCTGTGTGCAGACGCTGCTGTGTGCAGACGCTGCTGTGTGCAGACACTACTTGCACTGTGCAGACCTCAGTCTTTGCTCCTTCTTGTACTACTTCTTTAGTCTTTCTACCCATAAATATTAGACTTAAAGAACTATTTAGCACAAAATTTCAGATAGAAGCTTCGCATGATAACCAGTCAGTCTTTTCAATAGAATTTCCGGAAAGGTATTGGCATGTTCTCATAATGAATTTTAATTCGAAAATAGTATTTCTGATGAACGCCCTGAAATACATTATGATGCAAATTTCATATGGTTTTCTGAAATTTGCATATTTTAACTTCGATGAGGCAAAAATGTATAATTAGCTCAATTTTTGTTATATCCAGGATCATTTTGCGTTCATTAAGCGATGACGAGATGCCTCGCTCTGCTCCGCTGCACAACTTACCTCCTGGCCGCAACTTTCTGCCCCTCGCTTCATTAGGCACAAATTGCCCGCTTTTTCCCCTGCACTCTTCGCTAATTTGCTACTCACTTCGGCCGCAATGTGTTGCTGATGTGTTACTGGCAGCCCTGCGGTGGCGGGATGGCCGGCAGCATATGTTCTTCCGTTGAACTTGGCTACGCTATTTGCTGTATCAAGTTTCTGCTTCTCACGGATGAATTTTGGGCATCCAGAGGACTTAGAATATGTTTACCAGTTTTGGTCAGACTTGATACAAAATTATCACAGCCAAGTGCACTTAGAAGAACTTACGTTGCGGGCTGTCCCGCTACGACCACGCAAGTTGTTTGTAATTCTTTCTTATGGTAAACGTCCATTTTCTTGTACGCCAGTCTTACGAGAGAGAACCACTCGCAGAAATACAAATAAAAGTAAGGAAGTTATCAGACGGTTCGTAGAGCTAATTTTACTTCACTTTATTTAATTGTTTTAAGGGGACGCCTGTCGCTGTCACTTGGGCAGCAGAGCCGTCGGCTGCCGAGTTTTGCTCCTTGTCTAGTTTTTTATTTTTGCTATGCTGCAAATTTAACACGTTAAATGCGGCGGGGTAAACAGAAGTTCCATATCCAACTCAAATTTAAAGTCATTTGTTGTAAGAAATTTTGAAAACAGCAAACATGAACTGGATCATGCCTTCATTTAGCTTTCATTTAGTGTTTATAAAAATTGAGTCAGGACTGCTGGTCGGTCAGCAGCATTATGAAAATCACCTAAGTGACCACCGGTGGGTCACGCAGCACTTAACGTGTTAAGAAGCTGTAATGACTTTGAGGAAATGACTTCGAGAAAAAATGCTCAGCAGGGCATTTGGCGATGATGAGCATTCTGGGCAGAATTTTAACTCTGTTCATTCACAAATAAATAGATTCCACTGACCGTTTATATGATTAGATTCGTATAGATTTCAGAAATCGTTTGACATTACGTTTCAAATAGTAATTTTCCCGTGATGATTAATAAGTTTTTTCAACAGAATTTCCTTAAAGTTATTGGCAAGTTTTCATATTTCGATTTCTCCAATTTTAAAATAGTGTTTGCTCAACTCCGTCAAGAGTTCTCATCCTCACTAGAGTTAGCACTATGATTGCAGCAGGTAAAACTGAAGATTTATATTCAACTCAAATCTAAAATCAATTGTGGGAAGCAATTATAAAAATAACAATATTAACTGAACCGTGCCCTCATTTAGCGATAATCGAGTATTAATATAAATTGAGTTTGTGACTACTGGTCGATCAGTAGCATTATGAAAACTCTCTCTGTGACCACCGGTGGTGCACGTCGCAGTCTAACTGTTAATATTGCTAAACTTAGACATCGATTACAAAGCATTTATGGCTTACGAAGCTAAAATGTTACGCACAAAGTAGTTACCAGAAATTTGTTTATTGAATGTAGTACTCGTGAAGTACTGAACGGCTGATGCTACATCCTCATCAGGGGCTGCAGCTATTGTATCTGTGGGAATTAGCGTTCCCAGGGGAATATGTGAAGTCTCGAGCTTAAGGTGAGGTAGGTTTTTTAGATTTGTTGTTTTTGACCGAGCCATGTTTTCTGACCTGCTATGATTTTTGCCAAATCATGTTTTTGCCATGTCTTATTTTTGGCCATGCCATGTTTATGGCCATTTATTTTTTTATTTTTTTGGCGATATCATGCTTTTACAATATCTTGTTTTTGCCATTTTTTTTTTTTTGTCGCCTGGTATTTCACATATAACATTTTTGCCATACCATGGGTTTGTCAAGCCGTATTTTCTTGAAAATAATTCAGGATGGGCCAGTGATAAAATTTCTCGGGATAAGTTTATTAAAGGGACAAATTAACTGGGCTGGTTCTCGAGCTGTCACCCCAGCCAGTCAGAGCGTCCCGCCCTCAGCAGGCAGAGAACGGAGGGCGACCCCCTTCCCAGCACCCCCAAGTTGCCCAAGAAACGGCAACCTGTCAGAGATGGAGTCACACACCAAAGCCAGAGAGTAACAAAGCGTGACTCACGCAATATATGGAGATAAGTAAGTTACATTTCAAAGAAAGGATGATATTCCTATAATATTTTAGGTATACACACTCTGCATTTTACGATAATAACGCTATATTGAAAAGATCTCAACTGAACTGACGAGTCGAGCTAGACACAAGAACGTAACAAGATCACTTCGATGAAATACAAGTTGCCGTATCTATATTATGGGTTCTCACATAATTAGGAGGACAATTACAATTGCTCGTAAGGCCTGCCAACGAACGGTCCAAGCTAGCAGCGCCCACTACCTCTCCAACCAACCTCCGTCGGGAGTCGTGCCACGAGGAGTCCCGAAGTGGTTACCGCGTGCCGAGATGACACAGCGCAGACCGAGTGGATTTAGTTCATCGAGCTGGCTGGTACCACAAAGATCTACGTTCAGAAACGTATGATGTAGGAGCGGCAGGTGTAACCGTAGCAGCCCTGGCCCGATAGTAGCCGTAGCAGCCGTGACCCGATAGCAGCCGTAGCAGCCCTGACCCGATAGTAGCCCTAGCAGCCGTGACCCGCTAGCAGCCATAGCAGCCGTGACCCGATAGTAGCCGTAGCAGCCCTGGCCCGATAGTAGCCCTAGCAGCCGTGACCCGATAGCAGCCGTAGCAGCCCTGACCCGATAGTAGCCGTAGCAGCCGTGACCCGATAACAGCCATAGCAGCCCTGACCCGATAGTAGCCGTAGCAGCACTGACCCGATAGTAGCCGTAGCAGCCGTGACCTGATAGCAGCCGTAGCAGCCCTGACCCGATAGTAGCCGTAGCAGCCCTGACCCGATAGTAGCCGTAGCAGCCGTGACCTGATAGCAGCCGTAGCAGCCCTGACCCGATAGCAGCCGTAGCAGCCCTGACCCGATAGTAGCCGTAGCAGCCCTGGCCCGATAGTATCCCTAGCAGCCGTGACCCGATAGCAGCCGTAGCAGCCCTGACCCGATAGTAGCCGTAGCAGCCGTGACCCGATAACAGCCATAGCAGCCCTGACCCGATAGTAGCCGTAGCAGCCCTGACCCGATAGTAGCCGTAGCAGCCGTGACCCGATAACAGCCATAGCAGCCCTGACCCGATAGTAGCTGTAGCAGCCGTGACCCGATGATAGCCGTTGCAGCCGTGACCCGATAGCAGCCGTAGCAGTCAAGACCCGATAGCAGCCGTAGCAGCCGTGACCCAATAGTAGCCGTAGCAGCCGTGACCCGATAGTAGCTGTAGCAGCCGTGACTCGATATTAGCCGTAGCAGCCGTGACCCGATAGCAGCCGTAGCAGCCGTGACCCGATAGTAGCCGTAGCAGCCGTGACCCGAGAGTAGCCGTAGCAGCTGTGACCCGATAGTAGCCATAGCAGCCGTAACCCGATAGTCGCCGTAGCAGCCATGACCCGATATTAGCCGTAACAGCCGTGACCCGATAGTAGCCGTAGCAGCCCTGGCCCGATAGTAGCCCTAGCAGCCGTGACCCGATAGCAGCCGTAGCAGCCCTGACCCGATAGTAGCCGTAGCAGCCGTGACCCGATAACAGCCATAGCAGCCCTGACCCGATAGTAGCCGTAGCAGCACTGACCCGATAGTAGCCATAGCAGCCGTGACCTGATAGCAGCCATAGCAGCCGTGACCCGATAGTAGCCGTTGCAGCCGTGACCCGATAGCAGCCGTAGCAGTCAAGACCCGATAGCAGCCGTAGCAGCCGTGACCCAATAGTAGCCGTAGCAGCCGTGACCCGATAGTAGCTGTAGCAGCCGTGACTCGATATTAGCCGTAGCAGCCGTGACCCGATAGCAGCCGTAGCAGCCGTGACCCGATAGTAGCCGTAGCAGCCGTGACCCGAGAGTAGCCGTAGCAGCTGTGACCCGATAGTAGCCATAGCAGCCGTAACCCGATAGTCGCCGTAGCAGCCATGACCCGATATTAGCCGTAACAGCCGTGACCCGATAGTAGCCGTAGCAGCCGTGACCCGAGAGTAGCCGTAGCAGCTGTGACCCGATAGTAGCCATAGCAGCCGTGACCCGATAGTCGCCGTAGCAGACGTGACCCGATAGCAGCCGTAGCCACCTGTGACCCGATAGTAGCCGTAGCAGCCGTGACCCGATAGTAGCTGTAGCAGCCGTGACTCGATATTAGCCGTAGCAGCCGTGACTCGATATTAGCCGTAGCAGCCGTGACCCGAGAGTAGCCGTAGCAGCCATGACCCGATATTAGCCGTAACAGCCGTGACCCGAGAGTAGCCATAGCAGCCGTGACCCGATAGTCGCCGTAGCAGACGTGACCCGATAGCAGCCGTAGCCACCTGTGACCCGATAGTAGCCGTAGCAGCTGTGACCCGAGAGTAGCCGTAGCAGCTGTGACCCGATAGTAGCCGTAGCAGCTGTGACCCGATAGTAGCCGTAGCAGCTGTGACCCGAGAGTAGCCGTAGCAGCCATGACCCGATATTAGCCGTAACAGCCGTGACCCGAGAGTAGCCATAGCAGCCGTGACCCGATAGTCGCCGTAGCAGACGTGACCCGATAGTAGCCGTAGCAGCTGTGACCCGATAGTAGCCGTAGCAGCTGTGACCCGAGAGTAGCCGTAGCAGCTGTGACCCGATAGTAGCCGTAGCAGCTGTGACCCGATAGTAGCCGTAGCAGCTGTGACCCGAGAGTAGCCGTAGCAGCTGTGACCCGAGAGTAGCCGTAGCAGCTGTGACCCGAGAGTAGCCGTAGCAGCTGTGACCCGATAGTAGCCGTAGCAGCTGTGACCCGAGAGTAGCCGTAGCAGCTGTGACCCGATAGTAGCCGTAGCAGCTGTGACCCGAGAGTAGCCGTAGCAGCTGTGACCCGATAGTAGCCGTAGCAGCTGTGACCCGATAGTAGCCGTAGCAGCTGTGACCCGAGAGTAGCCGTAGCAGCTGTGACCCGAGAGTAGCCGTAGCAGCTGTGACCTGAGAGTAGCCGTAGCAGCTGTGACCCGAGAGTAGCAGTAGCAGCTGTGACCCGAGAGTAGCCGTAGCAGCTGTGACCCGATAGCAGCCGTAGCAGCTGTGACCCGAGAGTAGCCGTAGCAGCTGTGACCCGAGAGTAGCCGTAGCAGCTGTGACCCGAGAGTAGCCGTAGCAGCTGTGACCCGATAGTAGCCGTAGCAGCTGTGACCCGAGAGTAGCCGTAGCAGCTGTGACCCGATAGCAGCCGTAGCAGCTGTGACCCGATAGTAGCCGTAGCAGCCGTGACCCGATAGTAGCTGTAGCAGCCGTGACCCGATAGCAGCCGTAGCAGCTGCGACCCGATAGCAGCCGTAGCAGCCGTGACCCGATAGTAGCCGTAGCAGCCGTGACCCGAGAGTAGCCGTAGCAGCTGTGACCCGATAGTAGCCATAGCAGCCGTGACCCGATAGTCGCCGTAGCAGCCCTGACCCGATAGCAGCCGTAGCAGCTGTGACCCGATAGTAGCCGTAGCAGCCGTGACCCGATAGTAGCTGTAGCAGCCGTGACCCGATAGCAGCCGTATCAGCTGTGACCCGATAGTAGCCATAGCAGCCCTGACCCGATAGCAGCCGTGACCCGATAGCAGCCGTAACAGCCGTGACCCGATAGCAGCCGTAGCAGCCGTGACCCGATAGCAGCCGTGACCCGATAGCAGCCGTGACCCGATAGCAGCCGTGAACCGATAGCAGCCGTGACCCGATAGCAGCCGTAGCAGCCGTGACCCGATAGCAGCCGTAGCAGCCGTGACCCGATAGTTTCTGTAGCAGTCGTGACCCGATAGTTTCTGTAGCAGTCGTGACCCGATAGTAGCTGTAGCAGCCGTGACCCGATAGTAGCTGTAACAGCCGTGACCCGATAGCAGCCGTAGCAGCCGTGACACGATAGCAGCCGTAGCAGCCGTGACCCGATATTTTCTGTAGCAGCCGTGACCCGGTAGTAGCCGTTGCAGCCGTGACCCGATAGCAGCCGTAGCAGTCAAGACCCGATAGCAGCCGTAGCAGCCGTGACCCAATAGTAGCCGTAGCAGCCGTGACCCGATAGTAGCTGTAGCAGCCGTGACTCGATATTAGCCGTAGCAGCCGTGACCCGATAGCAGCCGTAGCAGCCGTGACCCGATAGTAGCCGTAACAGCCGTGACCCGATAGTAGCCGTAGCAGCCGTGACCCGAAAGTAGCCGTAGCAGCGGTGACCCGAAAGTAGCCGTAGCAGCCGTGACCCGATATTAGCCGTAGCAGCCGTGACCCGATAGCAGCCGTAGCAGCTGTGACCCGATAGCAGCCGTAGCAGCCGTGACCCGAGAGTAGCCGTAGCAGCCGTGACCCTAAAGTAGCCGTAGCAGCCGTGACCCGATAGTAGCCGTAGCAGCCGTGACCCGAAAGTAGCCGTAGCAGCCGTGACCCGAAAGTAGCCGTAGCAGCCGTGACCCGAAAGTAGCCGTAGCAGCCGTGACCCGAAAGTAGCCGTAGCAGCCGTGACCCGATAGTAGCCGTAGCAGCCGTGACCCGAAAGTAGCCGTAGCAGCCGTGACCCGAAAGTAGCCGTAGCAGCCGTGACCCGATATTAGCCGTAGCAGCCGTGACCCGATAGCAGACGTAGCAGCCGTGACCCGATAGTAGCCGTAGCAGCCGTGACCCGATAGTAGCCGTAGCAGCTGTGACCCGATAGTAGCCGTAGCAGCTGTGACCCGATAGTAGCCGTAGCAGCTGTGACCCGATAGTAGCCGTAGCAGCCGTGACCCGATAGAAGCCGTAGCAGCCGTGACCCGATAGTAGCCGTAGCAGCTGTGACCCGATAGTAGCCGTAGCAGCTGTGACCCGATAGCAGCCGTAGCAGCTGTGACCCGATAGTAGCCGTAGCAGCTGTGGCCCGATAGTAGCCGTAGCAGCTGTGACCCGATAGTAGCCGTAGCAGCTGTGACCCGATAGCAGCCGTAGCAGCTGTGACCCGATAGTAGCCGTAGCAGCCGTGACCCGATAGTAGCCGTAGCAGCTGTGACCCGATAGTAGCCGTAGCAGCCGTGACCCGATAGCAGCCGTAGCCACCTGTGACCCGATAGTAGCTGTAGCAGCCGTGACCCGATAGCAGCCGTAGCAGCCGTGACCTGATAGTAGCCGTAGCAGCCGTGACCCGATAGCAGCCGTAGCCACCTGTGACCCGATAGTAGCCGTAGCAGCCGTGACCCGATAGTAGCTGTAGCAGCCGTGACCCGATAGTAGCCGTAGCAGCCGTGACCCGATAGCAGCCGTAGCAGCCGTGACCTGATAGTAGCCGTAGCAGCCGTGACCCGATAGCAGCCGTAGCAGCCGTGACCTGATAGCAGCCGTAGTAGCCGTGATCCGATAGCAGCCGTAGCAGCCGTGACCCGATAGCAGCCGTAGCAGCCGTGACCCGATAGTCGCTGTAGCAGCCGTGACCCGATAGCAGCCGTAGCAGCCGTGACACGATAGCAGCCGTGACCCGATAGCAGCCGTAACAGCCGTGACCCGATAGCAGCCGTAGCAGCCGTGACCCGATAGCAGCCGTGACCCGATAGTAGTCGTAGCAGCCGTGACCCGATAGTCGCCGTAGCAGCCGTGACCCGATAGCAGCCGTAGCAGCCGTAGCAGCCGTGACCCGATAGCAGCCGTAGCAGCCGTGACCCGATAGCAGCCGTAGCAGCCGTGACCCGAAAGCAGTTGTTGCAGCCGTGACCCGATAGCAGCCGTAGCAGCCGTGACCCGATAGTTTCTGTAGCAGTCGTGACCCGATAGTAGCTGTAGCAGCCGTGACCCGATAGTAGCCGTAGCAGCCGTGACCCGATAGCAGCCGTGACCCGATAGCAGCCGTGACCCGATAGCAGCCGTGACCCGATAGCAGCCGTAGCAGCCGTGACCTGATAGCAGCCGTGACCCGATAGCAACCGTAGCAGCCGTGACCCGATAGCAGCCGTGACCCGATAGCAGCCGTGACCCGATAGCAGCCGTGACCCGATAGCAGCCGTGACCCGATAGCAACCGTAGCAGCCGTGACCCGATAGCAGCCGTAGTAGCCGTGACCCAATAACAGCCGTAGCAGCCGTGACACGATAGCAGCCGTGACCCGATAGCAGCCGTAGCAGCCGTGACCCGATAGCAGCCGTAACAGCCGTGACCCGATAGCATCCGTAGCAGCCGTGACCCGATAGCAGCCGTAGCAGCCGTGACCCGATAGCAGCCGTAGCAGCCGTGACCCGATAGCAGTTGTTGCAGCCGTGACCCGATAGCAGCCGTAGCAGCCGTTACGCGATAGCAGCCGTGACCCGATAGCAGCCGTGACCCGATAGCAGCCGTAGCAGCCGTAACCCGATAGCAGCCGTAGCAGCCGTGACCCGATATTTTCTGTGGCAGCCGTGAACCGATAGCAGCCGTAGCAGTCGTAACCCTATAGCAGCCGTAGCAGCCGTAACCCGATAGCAGCCGTAGCAGCCGTGACCCGATATTTTCTGTGGCAGCCGAGACCCGATAGCAGCCGTAGCAGCCGTAACCCGATAGCAGCCGTAGCAGCCGTGACCCGATAGCAGCCGTAGCAGCCGTGACCCGATATTTTCTGTGGCAGCCGTGAACCGATAGCAGCCGGAGCAGCCGTAACCCGATAGCAGCCGTAGTAGCCGTAACCCGATAGCAGTCGTAGCAGCCGTGACCCGATAGCAGCCGCAGCAGCCGTGACCCGATAGCGCCGTAACAGCCGTGACCCGATAGCAGCCGTAGCAGCCGTGACCCGATAGCAGCCGTGACCCGATAGCAGTCGTGACCCGATAGTAGCTGTAGCAGCCGTGACCCGATAGTAGCTGTAACAGCCGTGACCCGTTAGCAGCCGTAGCAGCCGTGACACGATAGCAGCCGTAGCAGCCGTGACCCGATAGTTTCTGTAGCAGCCGTGACCCGATAGCAGCCGTAGCAGCCGTGACCCGATAGCAACCGTAGCAGCCGTGACTCGATAGTCGCTGTAGCAGCCGTGACCCGATCGTAGCCGTAGCAGCCGTGACCCGATAGCAGCCGTGACCCGATAGCAGCCGTGACCCGATAGCAGCCGTGACCCGATAGCAGCCGTTGCACCCGTGACCCGGTAGCAGCCGTAGCAGCCGTGACCTGATAGCAGCCGTAGCAGCCGTGACCCGATAGTCGCTGTAGCAGCCGTGACCCGATAGTTGCTGTAGCAGCCGTGACCCGATCGTAGCCGTAGCAGCCGTGACCCGATAGCAGCCGTGACCCGATAGCAGCCGTTGCAGCCGTGACCCGGTAGCAGCCGTAGCAGCCGTGACCTGATAGCAGCCGTAGCAGCCGTGACCCGATAGTCGCTGTAGCAGCCGTGACCCGATAGCAGCCGTAGCAGCAGAGGCAGCACAGACACGGTACCGTGTCACAGAACACAAACCTACAGTCACTGCCACGCGTTACAACGCACAGCCGAGACACGACTTTCCCACTGCGCTCGCTGCCTCTCATGCAGCACTGACGCGCAGTCGTGCGAGCAGAGGAGCTCTGCTGCGCTGTGAACATAGAAGTTTCAACGCAGACGAGCATATCATGCGCACCTTGAAAGGTAAGTTGAAGTGGCATTGGGACTTCTGCGATGCCAACGTCTGAAATGAACAATACGCGCAAGTGATAGTTATGCGAGGCCAAATATTCGTTTCCTACATGTTCCTAGCCGTATTTTCTCTAAGTCATGTTTTACCGTGTTTTTGCCGTGCCATGTTTTTGCCATACCAAGTTTTCGCCATACCATGTTTTCGCCATACCATGTTATTTGCCATACCATGTTTTTTGCCATACCATGTTTTTTGTCATACCATGTTTTTTGCCATACCATGTTTTTTGCCATACCATGTTTTTTGCCATACCATGTTTTTTGTCATACCTTATTTTTTGCCATACCATGTTTTTTGCCATACCATGTTTTTTGCCATACCATGTTTTTCGCCATACCATGTTTTCGCCATGCCATGTTTTCACCATGTTTCACCACACCAACCGGAGCGCCACACGCGCTTCCGTAGCGGCGAGTTGTCTCGTTGAACTCTTCCGTAAGATTTCCGAGACTTTGAAGTGTTGAACAAAAACCTGGCGACGGGTTTTCAGAGGGAAAACCTTCTTCAGGGAAGCCAAGAAGTCGGAGAGTTAGCGACAAAGCTCGCTGCTGCCGCTGACAAACGACCGTCGCCGACAAAAGACGAAACTCGACGTATTTTTCTCGCCAGGCCCAAAATGGTCGCTCATTGTGAGCGCTTATTGTGCAACTTACGTTTGGACTTGTGAATGCAGTTACTCTTTTTGTCCGAAGTGACTTGACCGAAGAGACTTGACCGAAGAGACTTGTCCGAAGTGACTTGACCGAAGAGACTTACCGAAGAGACTTGACCAAAGAGACTTGACCAAAGAGACTTGACCAAAGAGACTTGACCGAAGAGACTTGACCGAAGAGACTTGACCGAAGAGACTTGACCTAAGAGACTTGACCGAAGAGACTTGATCGAAGAGACTTGACCGATGAGACTTGACCGATGAGACTTGACCGAAGAGACTTGACCGAAGAGACTTGACTGAAGTGACTTGACTGAAGTGACTTGACCGTAGTGACTTGACCGAAGAGACTTGACCGAAGAGACTTGACCAAAGAGACTTGACCAAAGAGACTTGACCGAAGAGACTTGACCGAAGAGACTTGACCGAAGAGACTTGACCGAAGAGACTTGACCGAAGAGACTTGACCGAAGAGACTTGACCGAAGAGACTTGACCGAAGATACTTGACCGAAGAGACTTGACCGAAGAGACTTGACCAAAGAGACTTGACCGAAGAGACTTGACCGAAGAGACTTGACCGAAGAGACTTGACCGAAGAGACTTGACCGAAGAGACTTCATATCCTGGAAAAGCCGCACATTTTTTATGCCACATTTTCTTTGGCCGATGCGACCGCGATCCCTTAACCTCTATACTAAATGATGCCTTCATCCTTCCTCTCTTTCGACACTTTTGTTGTGGTGAGGGATTTTCTTCGGCCGATGCGACAGTGAACGTACAGTGGAGGTACCAGCTCGTCTAACACAGAATGTCCCTGAATGTTCCATACTTCCCGTTCTACTGTACTTTTGTGTGTATGTATGGGTGTGCAGGTGTGTGTGTGTGGACGGGAGCCGCTCGACGGAGTCGGTGGTGGTGAGTGGTGTGCCTCAGGGATCCGTTTTGGGTCCACTCCTTTTCCTGATCCCCGTTTCGGACATCGATGTCAATCTCTTGCACTCAAGGGCCTCATCCTTCGCTGACGACACCAGGGCCTTGAAAACTATTGCTACGGTGGAGGACTGTGAGGCTCTACAGAGTGACCTCCAGAAGATCTGCGAGTGGGCAACGCGAAACAACATGACCTTCAATGAAAATAAATTTGAGTTGGTGCGGTGCGGTTTGCACCCTGACGCCTCCTATGCGTACAGCCCCACTGGGGGTTCAGCGATCGACCGCAAGTCTTCGGTCAGGGATCTGGGGGTCGTTATCTCAGATGACGGTGGCTTCGGAGAGCACATTAACCAGGTGGTGCTTAGGTGCAGACGCCAAATCGGATGGATCCTGCGAACCTTTAAGACAAGGGAAGCCCCACTAATGCTGAAATCGTTCAAATCGTTAGTCCTCCCATTGGCAGAGTACTGTTGTCAGCTCTGGAGTCCGAGCAATGTTGGCGAAGTACAGAAGTTGGAGGGTGTACAGAGGACCTTCACTGCAAGGATCGACGGAATGCAGTCGTATGACTACTGGAAACGGCTATCACACCTGTCCCTGTTTTCATTACAGCGTCGCCGTGAAAGGTACCTCATCATATATACCTGGAAAGTTCTGAATGGCTTGACTCCGAACTTCAGGGACCAGGCGATGCGACTAACAGCCCAGCGGCACATTCGGCGAGGGAAAACTTGTAACATCCCAGCTTTTACCAGCAGGGCGCTGGCGAGCATCAGAACGAGGCATGAAAACTCGTTCTCTGTTATGGGACCTCGTCTGTTCAACTGTCTTCCGGCTAGTACCAGGGAGTTTGAGGGGACACTGGAGTCGTTCAAGGGGAGACTCGATGAATTTTTGAGGACGATCCCGGACAAGCCTCCCTTGCCCCATTACTACCAGCCTGCTGAGGGTAATAGTATCCTGCAGCAGCTGGCATATATGAGAGCGGCTGCCCCCTAACCTTGCCCCGGCAAGGGAAGGACGGCTGACGCCGCTCGTTCTGGCGACGTCGTGGCCTGCCTCGGCTGTGGTGGAGCTGCTGGCTCCCTTTGCTGAGGACCTGGGGCTCCGTCGCTGCGGGGAGGCTGGCAGCGTCGTGAGGCGGCGACTCATCTTGGCCTGGAGCTGTGCTCCAACTATATCTCAGGAATCTCAGGTGTGTGTGTGTGAGTAGTTGTGTGTGTGTGTGTGTGTGTGTGTGTGTGTGAGTGTGTGAGTAGGTGTGCACACTTCACACATATCACACTCCACACATTTACGCTCTTCACACACACTTCTAGAGCACTCTTATGACGTAAAGAGGACAATCATTATAAATAATACAGAGCTTTTCAAGCTAACTCCTGCGACGAGCAAAAGTTAGCGTGAAATATTCTGTTGTATGAACACTTCTAGGAAGTTTCTTTTATTTGCGTCTTTGTTCGTTTGAAGCAGTTATACGTTACTGCCTTGACAAATTGTGTAATAACTGTCTAGCAGTAACTGGAGTGTGTAGTGCACGATGTGGCAGTAAATGCAGTGTACAGTGCCTGGTGTGGCAGTAACTGCAGTGTGCAGTTTCTGGTGTGGCAGTAACTGGAGTGTGCAGTTTCTGGTGTGGCAGTAACTGCAGTGTACAGTGCCTGGTGTGGCAGTAACTGCAGTGTACAGTGCCTGGTGTGGCAGTAACTGCAGTGTGCAGTTTCTGGTGTGGCAGTAACTGGAGTGTACAGTGCCTGGTGTGGCAGTAACTGGAGTGTGCAGTTTCTGGTGTGGCAGTAACTGCAGTGTACAGTGCCTGGTGTGGCAGTAACTGCAGTGTACAGTGCCTAGTGTGGCAGTAACTGCAGTGAACAGTGTCTGGTGGGGCAGTAACTGCAGTGTACAGTGTCCGGTGTGGCAGTAGCTGCAGTGTGCAGTTTCTGGTGTGGCAGTAACTGGAGTGTACAGTGCCTGGTGTGGCAGTAACTGCAGTGTACAGTGCCTGGTGTGGCAGTAACTGCAGTGTGAAATTTCTGGTGTGGCAGTAACTGGAGTGTACAGTGCCTGGTGTGGCAGTAACTGCAGTGAACAGTGTCTGGTGGGGCAGTAACTGCAGTGTACAGTGTCTGGTGTGTCAGTAACTGGAGTGTGTAGTGTACGATGTGGCAGTAACTGCAGTGTACAGTGCCTGGTGTGGCAGTAACTGCAGTGTACAGTGTCTGGTGTGGCAGTAACTGCAGTCTACAGTGTCTGGTGTGGCAGTAACTGCAGTGAACAGTGTCTGGTGGGGCAGTAACTGCAGTGTACAGTGTCCAGTGTGGCAGTAACTGCAGTGTGCAGTTTCTGGTGTGGCAGTAACTGGAGTGTACAGTGCCTGGTGTGGCAGTAACTGCAGTGTACAGTGTCTGGTGTGACAGTAACTGCAGTGTGCAGTTTCTGGTGTGGCAGTAACTGCAGGGTACAGTGCCTGGTGTGGCAGTAACTGCAGTGTACAGTGTCTGGTGTGGCAGTAACTACAGTGTACAGTGACTGGTGTGGCAGTAACTGCAGCGTACAGTGTCTGGTGTGGAAGTAACTGCAGTGTACAGTGCCTGGTGTGGCAGTAACTGCAGTGTACAGTGTCTGGTGTGGCAGTAACTGCAGTGTACAGTGTCTGGTGTGGCAGTAAATGCAGTGTACAGTGTCTGGTGTAGCAGTACCTGCAGTGTACAGTGTCTGGTGTGGCAGTAACTGCAGTGTACAGTGTCTGGTGTGGCAGTAACTGCAGTCTACAGTGTCTGGTGTGGCAGTAAATGCAGTGTACAGTGTCTGGTGTGGCAGTAACTGCAGTGTACAGTGTTTTGTGTGGCAGTAACTACAGTGTACAGTACCCAAAATGTCCCTACGAGCGTCTCACCAGACGCCAGATTTGGAAGTTGAGTCTATATGAGGCGGCTGTGAGGCTATGCCTCACTGTCCGCCTCACAGACCTCGGCCTCACACGTGAGGAATGCCTCCCTCTCACATGTCAGGCATGTGAGGTACCAAGAAATACATGTCCGCACATGCCCGATGTTGGTCCCGATGTTGCGTAAAGTTCGCCTCTAAAGTTGGATGGAGGATGTGCGAGCGGAATGGCGGCTTGAAAGTTGAGTGTCGAATGTAATGCACGCCTGAAGTTTGTTTTATGCCACACGAACACGACTGTAGTGAGAATATATATGTAGTAGTGTACACGACGCTGTAAAAATGCCGGGATTGGATATTTTGCTAGAACAAACCTTGCAGATGTGGATGCCAACCAAATATATCCATCCCAATAGTACCCGTCATTAAAATATTCTTGTACTTGTGCACTGGTGAAACTCGTATCACAGATACGGTCATTGAGCGTCCTTCAAATCAAAAGAAGTTGTTTCTGAAGAAACGGACACCAAACAAATGAATGAACTCACCAAGGGTATCATTAGGTAAGAGATATATTTCTACATACCCCCATTCAAAAAAAAATTTGCCACTCGCGCGCAACTCTTTAGCATTTCGGTCTGGTTTTCGGTCGGTACAACCACGATCATTTCGAAACACCAACGTATCCAAGATACGGTGAAAAATATTCGACGTCTGCGTTTTTTGCTTGTTGCCAGCGGTGCTGCAATTTGGCGTGTATTCTACTTTGGGATTGTTGAATTATTGTCGGAGTTTCACTAAAAAAATCTTCTTCCCACCAGCCATGTCAGTGCGACGCAAAGGTTGATGAATTTTGAAATAAATTCAGATTTTCTCCTCTGGAGCAGAAAACTCTCGCTCGCGCCCCACGACTACTAATGGTAGGGGATATACTCGTAAGTCGTCCATTTGAAGAAATTGTGTGGAAGTATTCCCGCGCCGCGACCAAATTTTAGTGCGCTTGACGCTCAGAGGAAGCGAGGATGACGACAGGTCGTAGAGAGCAGCAAATACAATACTTATATTCTATCAATACATGAAGGAAAATGTACGAGTATTTCATAATGAAGCAACGAACAGTTTTCCGAAATAAAGCGATTTAGAACTACAATACATTTAGTAACACCCAGCACGATTTAGCTTGCTCAAGAAGGATAAGAGTTTTTATCAGACAATGAATGGTGTTTCACTAAGAGTAAGCAATCTGAAGAAACAGTGTTGCTCATGCGTATAACGTCCTTTTGTTGCTGAGTTTACGAAGGATTTGCTACGTGTTTGCATTTCTCGCCCGAAAGTGTTTGCCTCTGCCCGCGTTGGTGCCATCCAAGATGGCGGCTGTCGTGCGTGTATGCGTTCACTGCGTCGTTTCATTTAGCGCTCGACTGGAGTGCATTCATGGAGTTCGAGCCGCTGGATTACTGCACAAAGTCTCTGAAGTTTGAGACACGCGTCTGTGTGTGAGGTGGGTGCTAAGAATATGTCTTTTCGTTCACTGATTAATTTCACTTATAATCAGTTCACATATAATCTGATTAATTCAGTTCAAATAACCAATTATCGTAAACTGAATATAACATTTCTGCTCGTTAAAAAATATCGATTGGAGCAAGCGGCAAGGAACAGACTAAAAGTTGATTGGAAAAGCTGTTTTTTATGACAATAGAACCTATTGCAGTAACTTGAAAGACTTAGGAATGTTTTCGTGATCAGTGTTTCTAATTCCTACATTAGTTCTTCACACCACCGCACACTGTAACCTGCCCTCACAAGTGACGGCAATAATTTTAATGAAAGCTAAATTTATTCATGGAAACTGTACATGAATGAAATGTTCAAATGCGAGCTCTATTCTTCTTCCAATTTCCCCCTTATATTGTTGATGTACATAAGCTGAATCAATATTATTGCAATATCTATATTGCTATTTTCTATATTGCTCGTTTCTTCATTAGTTAGTACAACCACGGTAGAGGAAACAAGGTAGAGTCATTTGTATGGGGGAACATACACCTCCTCTTTGTAGCGACATGTCATCAAGCCAATAGTGGTGCCAGATTTGGGGCTAGCAGTGTTGACAGCTGTAATATGAGCCCTGCTACTGGATCACAGCCATGACGTCAGTAATGCCACACGGTCGACGAAAAAAGACTGGTTTGACCCTACCATGTTACTCCTACTGTGATCCGATCGTGACGCTCGATAACTCAATAATAAGGTCGTAGTAATGCTACGTCACTTTCAAATTAGCTCTACATATTTGTAGACGAGAATTCAAGCAACAAAATCCAGAAAAATATCATCTGCATTTTGCATCACTCATAACCTGCGCGAATGTCCGTAGCACTGATACACTCAGACTGTATATTTCCGCTCGATTCCATCACTTCCATCCAGCGGTCATCTGCCTTGTGACTTAAGCGGCCCATAGACGATCAATTTTATTGTCAATATCATTGACAATAATGAATATTGACAATTTAATTGATCGTCTGTGGGCTTGATTGACGACCGTCAATTAATTGACTTAGTGGGCAACCAAAAAATATCATCAACATATTGAGTCAATGATATTGACAATTAAATTGATCGTCTATGTGCCGCTTTAGAGATCTTCAACCATCGTGAATTCATATCCATCGCAGACTTAAGACCACTGCAGCAGACTTACTAGACTCAAGTAACAATCTATTGCTATTCCATTTTGCGGTAAATAAATTTTTTTTTAATATTTAGATATATTGAGGGTCACCCCAGTGAGTTTGGTCAAAATTATATATATTTTTCTCCTTGCTTAAAAAGGGTCCTTAGGTAGTGTGAGCTATTGTGTCCTGAAATTATTAATGGGGCTACGGGCACTGGACCCCCCAACCCCCCCTCCCCCAAGAGGGGTCTAAAAGAGGGGCGGCGAGCGCCATAAATCATGAATTATTGACCCTCATATCAAAAGAAAACGAAAAAGAAAATAAAAAATTCGACCATATCGTATGTTAGACATGTTCCAAAGATTCCAAAACTGTCCGTCGTTTTGTTCTAGCATGAAAACTCATTGATATATATTCTTTTGAAATATCCAATGAATAACACACAAAACAAATACTTCATATTTTCTCAAAAACTAAGGTCAAAATCAAAGAAATTACTTGAACAAAATGTACTTCTTTTTGAAAATTACATTCGGCATATATATATATATATATATATATTTTAAATATATTTTAAAAACCTTACCAATAGTCCTGAAGATGCCTTTAGAAAGGCGAAACCGGTCGACGAACTCTATAGGACATTTACTAAGTCTTTTAAATAACGTAGCAAAAGCACCTTTTAGGAAGCTAGAAAAATTAAATAAAGCTTCCACTAATATAACTTATGGTCAATTTTTTAATAATGTGTATAATGTATAATAATAATATAATATTTTAATATATATACACATTATGATCTTAGATCTATGTAAGTACATATATACCTCGCCCAAATGAACCCCTAAGCTAATATATATATATATATATATATATATATATATATTAGCTCTACATATTTGTAGACGAGAATTCAAGCAACAAAATCCAGAAAAATATCATCTGCATTTTGCGCCACTCATAACCTGCGCGAATGTCCGTAGCACTGATACACTCAGACTGTATATTTCCGCTCGATTCCATCACTTCCATCCAGCGGTCAGCTGCCTTATGACTTAAAGCGGCCCATAGACGATCAATTTTATTGTCAATATAATTGTTCATAATGAATATCGACAATTTTGGATATCCTTCCTCTTTGGATCACCTTTGTTGCGGATATAGTGGTTTAACTAATAACATCTAATCTGCGAGGCACGCGACGCTAAGCAAGAGCGTGTACGGACGCGTTGAGTGATGCAGGGTTTAGGGCGCCAAATCTGCATTCCAACTCCACTCCTTCATCTGGCAGAGCATGAGTCCGTACATACTCATACTTGGAGTTGTGAATTCTAAGAACTATGAGTGCTCGCATATCAACTTTATTGGTTGTTCTATCTTACGACGGAATTTATACCAAATGAAATTGATTCATTAGCTATAAACCTAAGGGAGTGAAATGCAAGCCTAATGAGTAAGAAAGTCCCCTAATTTTGGAGTGTAATTTCCTTGACGTGACTTCCTTGACCACCTACTATATATATATATATATATTCGAGTGTGTACGATATAAAGAGCGGCAATTCTTCTCCTATATATTATATATATAATTCTTCTCTGTCAGTACAGATATATATATATATTTTAAAAATATTAAACTAAAATAAAAAAAAATTGTAAAATATTTTAAATATATTTTAAAAACCTTACCAATAGTCCTGAAGATGCCTTTAGAAAGGCGAAACCGGTCGACGAACTCTATAGGACATTTACTAAGTCTTTTAAATAACGTAGCAAAAGCACCTTTTAGGAAGCTAGAAAAATTAAATAAAGCTTCCACTAATATAACTTATGGTCAATTTTTTAATAATGTGTATAATGTATAATAATAATATAATATTTTAATATATATACACATTATGATCTTAGATCTATGTAAGTACATATATACCTCGCCCAAATGAACCCCACGAATGTTTTACTGAGTTTCTGGTTCCATTGCATTTTGAATGATTTCAGCTGAGTCTTTTCCCCGAGAGCAGGCGTCTTGCAATTCTATTCTATTTTATGCCAAGGCGGCGGAAGTGTGCGGGTGTAAAGAAACTAAGGAGAGGTAGAGAAGCTGTGACGAAGATGGAAGACCTGTAGTTTTTAATGCAGAGTATCTGCAAAGATGCTAGGCAGCATGCTGATGCTTGAACATAGAGGCACAGAAAAAGCTGTCATGGCAGAGGGGTAGTGTAGCATTTGTTGCAGTACATTTGTAGCATTTGTAGCATTTGCAGTAGTTGTAGCATTTGTTGCAGTACAAGAGATCACATTCGCGTTAGTTTTTTGATCAGCTCAACTGAAGTCAAACTTGTGCCAGAGAATCTGCATTCAGTTATTTATGTAGATATTTTAGAGCTGCGCAAGTAGGCAATATATGGGAGTTGTGTTCGTGTTGTAAGCGATCGATGAATCTGTAGGCCAGTAAATAATTATCTTTATTCTTATTTTTTGGTCCCTAGTTGAAATGCGCTTGGAAATGTTTCAATGCAATTTGCTGGGAAGTTCCGTGGCTTTCATCGTGGGAGAAAAGGACTTCACTCCCAGGTACGCGATTAGCGCTCCCAGTCGGACAACGTGAGGTCCCGAGCTGGGGGTTAGGTAAGCCTTCTTTTTGTTGCAGTAAAATGTCCATCTTCATTTCAGTTGACTGCTGTCCTGTTTTTCAGTACTTCTACTTTCTTCTTCAACTTTTATGTTATTTCATGAACATCTTTCTGAACTTACTGTTTCTATGCCCCTTGTGCATTGATTCCATGTTCCCTTACCTCCATACTAAATGGTGCCTCCCTCCTTCCTCTCTTTGGATCACCTTTGTTGCAGATATAGAGGTTTAACTAATAACATCTAATCTGCGAGGCACGCGACGCTAAGCAAGAGCGTGTACGGACGCGTTGAGTGATGCAGGGTTTAGGGCGCTAATCTGCATTCCAACTCCGCTCCTTCATCTGGCAGAGCATGAGGCCGTACATACTCATACTTGGAGTTGTGAATTCTAAGAACTATGAGTGCTCGCATATCAACTTTATTGGTTGTTCTATCTTACGACGGAATTTATACCAAATTAAATTGATTCATTAGCTATAAACCTAAGGGAGTGAAATGCAAGCCTAATGAGTAAGAAAGTCCCCTAATTTTCTCTGTTACGCTCTTCGTCTTTCACATCTTCAGATGAGCTGCTAGCCCTAGCAAATGCAGTGTGCGGGAACGGGGATTCGAACCCGAGACCTCGCCGTCCTAACGGTAACGCTCTGGCCGAGCATCCCGGAAAACGTCTCGTGATGCAAAGTACGAGCGGTTGCACACATGCTACTTCACTACGCCAGGAGCGACACTGCGGTTCAGCGGTAACTAAAAAGTTATCAACTTACCTGAGTCACCTTTTTTCGCAGATAATCTTAAAAGAACGTCGAAATTGACCACTTCCGCTTAGCCGGATCAAACAGCCTTCGAGGGTTATATTCTTTCCCTTCTGGAGTGTAATTTACCTCAATTGCTCTGGCAACTCTGAAAACGTTACAGTTGCTGGAGCCATATCCCCAAACGCAGCTTTGCTGCGACTTCCTTGACGTGCGGCACGATTGAATGAAGCCAGTAGAGCTTGTGCTGCTTCTAGAGAAATATAGAAGTGTTCCATGTACCGAGAATATGCCTTCATGAAGTTGGAAGAACCAAACTCTGTGCAGAAACACTGTGTGTGCAATAAAATTACTTCATCGAGTTAGTGACCAAATATATAGTTTAGCTCCTGCTTAATCATACTATGTAATTGAATTAGGATATTTTATTCCCTTGGGGTAACTTAGGGGAATAATTTTGAGCCTTCTACAAGTCCGATGCCGCGTGCAAGGGGAGAAAGTAATAAACATAACATAGCCTCAGTGGTGCTTCTCAACCTTGTTCTTCAGTTCTTCGTCATCCGTGCCCAGTTTACCTCTTTAATTTTCCTTCTATCACTTATTTGTCTTCTGTTCTTCTTCCTTCCTAACTTGCTGTTTCCGTGCGCAAAATATCCTGTGCTGAAAAACACCTTGTGCACAGATTCCCTATTTTTTTACTTTCTATAGCAGGTGCTCCCTTCTTTACTTTCTTGTAAGAAACTTATATTTTTTTCTCTCGCTTTGCTCGCGTTTATCGAGTAGAGCAGCCTGTGACACCCATCAGACTCTGCCAGTTTGCTCAGATGTTGTACAGATCCAGTCTCACAGTCCTAACCATTTACTGTCCCCGTTTTGTACTCAAATTACCGTTATCACAAGCACCATCACTAAACTGGCACCGGCATCATGTGGTCACCGACATGACTACGAGGAAGTGACTGTCACTCGACATTGAACTTCGAAGAACACACTAGGGCACAAATTTCACAAGGAATAAAATATATTAGAATCCTTTATGCAAGTGGATTTTAAGATCCACTTTGACGGTAAAGGGCTACAGGCCACATTTACCTGGCTCGGGTTGCAGGTGCTGCTGTCGCACCCTGGAGCTGCAGGGTGGTCAGAGTGGTCTTTTTTGATACCGAAAATGATCAAATTTAGGTTGCTTTCAAATGAAATTTTCGTCTGACAGTCAGGAGCTGAAAGTTCGGTAGGTCTTCCGTTTGTTGAAATAGAATATTTTTTTTTTTGTTTCGTTATGGAGTATGTTTTTTCCGGTTGACTGCTGTCCTGTTTTTTAGCACCTACTACTTTCTTTTTCAACTTTTATCTAGTTTCATAAACTTTTTTCTCAACTTCCTGTTTCTATGTACCCTGTGCATAGATTCTGCGTTCCCTCAAGTTTCTATTAAATGGTGCCTTCCTCTTCACTCTCTTTGGAACGCTTTCGTTCCGGTTAGGAAAACTTGAACTAACAACTAACCTATTCTAATCTTCCGTCGAAATTCAGCCTCTTGTGGCGTTGTAGGCTTACATTCCTTCCACCCGCCTGGGCTGCAAAATACAGAGAGGATTTAAAGCTAAGTTTTGTTTTGAAAATCGAATTCTATTATATTAGCCAAAAAAAGCCCCTCTGAGACCCAGTGGAGTATTGCAAGGGGTCTCGGTGTGATTTGTAAGCCATCGCATCTATAATTTTGACCACCCTATGCAGGAGCTGTGCGTGGGCTGCAAAAATCACAGATGCCCTGGGAAAAGGAAGACTAGGATTGCTCGCAGAAACTGTACGAAGTTTTGATCAAGGAATCTCGCATTTACAATGGTGCTGTTCAAACCTCCACGTTCTTTTTGGCCAAGTCCAACCAGGATAATTGAAAAGCCTCGATCCGAAATGCAGAGTTCGGAAGGCAAGATTTACGCATTGTGGAAATGCTGGCGATCCTTCGACAAAGTGTTGATAAATGTTACCCTGATTTCTGTTGGCCTGATGAATGTTACCCGGATTTGTATCTTGATGAATGCTACCCTGTAAAATGTTACTCTGATTTGTATCCTGGTAAATATTACACTGATAAATGTTAGTCTGATTTGTATCTTGATAAATGCGTCCCTGTAAAATGTTACCCTGATTTGTATCCTGATAAATATTACACTGATAAATGTTAGCCTGATTTAATTAAGGTTATTCTGATTTGCAGATAACTGCAGTCATTTATACATTTAACTTGATTTAGCCTTGACAGAATTCGCTTCATATTTAGCGACTGACACACAACCACGTTCAAGCAACACGTTAACCATCATGGGTTGAACTTAAGATTAATATTTCACAAATTTGAAAAAAATAATAGCAAACAATTTTGAAAAAAGCGACCATGAACCGGACCATGCTTTCATTTAGCCATGATTAAGTATTCAAGAAAATTAAGTATGCGATTACTGGTCGGTCAGCAGCATTATGCAAGTTCCTTCCGTGTACCACCGGTGGCCCACATAGCGGTTAAAGCAACATGCAGTCAACAACGCTCAGCCGCTCACTGTGTCTGCATCACAGACACAACTGCGCACGTCACTTCATTTCCGCGCGAGAATGTTAACGAAAGCAACAACACTTATTCCTGAGCTGCTTTAGGCACCAGCGAGTTTCTTTTCTTTTACAGGGTGCGGCAGGCAATCCTGCATTTCAAGCTTCCACAGCTTCCTTGAAAATGCAGGATTGACTGCCGCATCCTGTATTTCAGGCTTCTACAGCTTCCTTGAAAATGCATGATTGACTGCCGCATCCTGCATTTCAGGCTTCCACAGCTTCCTTGAAAATGCATGATTGACTGCCGCATCCTGCATTTCAGGCTTCCACAGCTTCCTTGAAAATGCAGGATTGACTGCCGTATCCTGCATTTCAGGCTTCCACAGCTTCCTTGAAAATGCATGATTGACTGCCGCATCCTGCATTTCAGGCTTCCACAGCTTCCTTGAAAATGCAGGATTGACTGCCGCATCCTGCATTTTCAGGCTTCCACAGCTTCCTTGAAAATGCAGGATTGACTGCCGCATCCTTCACTTCCCAGACATGCATAGCGCGTCAAGCTGGAAAGGAGAAGGGTTTTCTTTCACTACGATGAGCTTTATGCACTGAAGAAAGTCGGCCTATTTCTTCAGACATTGCGCGTGACCGCCTTAAGCTTTGGTGCACGTTCGGTCAAGGAGTGTCATTTGCGAGCAGCTTGCGTCATCGTAGCGGCTTGCCAGATAGCGTAAGTTTTTTCAAGTCGTCTTGGCTACGCTACATTTTGTATTATATTTTATTTTACGAAACAAACTAAACTCAGTACGCATCGTAACCAAGTCCACCTGTAAGAACGTTCGCTGCCAGATGTTGCTCTACAATCACATAATTTTCGGACAAACCGGCCTGTGAATTCTTTCTATCAAAGCAAACACCTGATGCTCTGTGTAAGTTTACTTGCAATTACCAAAGATCAGTATGCCTAAACATTTTTAGCGTGAGCCGATCGGAACATTTCAAGTTTTATTTCGGAACACTTTGCTGGAAACTCGCTTGGATTGAAGCTCTGGAATGAAGCCCTGGAATGAAGTCCTGGAATACTGCCCTAGAATGAAGTCCTGGTATACAGCCCTGGAATGAAGCCCTGGAAAACAGCCCTGGAATGAAGCCCTGGAATCAAGGACTGGATTAAAGGACTGGATTAAAGGACTGGACTCAAGGACTGGAATCAAGCCCTGGAATGAAGCCCTGGAATCCAGTCCTGGAATCAAGCCCTGGAATAAAGCATGGAATCAAGCCTGGAATGCTGGCCTTGGGTGTGATAAGCGCTAAAATTTTTGACCCGCAGTTTTGAGGCAGTCCCGAACTCTTGCTCGTGGCATTATTTGCCCGGGGCTACTTCATCCCTAGGGAAATGATGTGACCTTGTGCTGTGTCTCGGGGACTGAACGCTCTTATTAGGGAATACTGCGGATTAAAAAGTTCTTCTTGGATAGTGCGCTGAATGCGGCTATAGTCGTCGGTATATCTAGAGGAAATACAGCTCTTTCTTGATATTTCGCGTCACTGCTAGCGATAGTCAACACTGAACTTTGGAGGGGTTCATTCTGGTGTTTGTTGACCGGCTCTTGTGTTGCTGGATCTTCTCTGTAGTGATCTCAAGTGAATGACAATTGTGCTGGCAAACTGACGTGTTACTCAAATGCCTCGAGTACATTTCTTCGTTTCCTTTTTATTGATGCGCCCGGTGTGCTGCATCTGTTTTGTTTTTTTGACTAGGTGATTTTTTTTCGATCCAAAAAACTCTGTGCCTCTGCAGTCATACATTTTTACCGAGCGTCTGTCACGAATGGTGCAATTGAGCTACACTCTGCACTATGATCATCCCTTATGTGTATTATTTACCTCACTATTTGATCGACAAATGTTCTTGCTAAAATCTCCATTGCATTTGTAAGGGAAAAATTTTCACCGCCATGATATTGATAGATTTTCACGGTGTATTTTGAGAAGCATCTCATGTCATGTAAAACCAGCTGCAAGTTTTCGGATGGGCCTTTTTATTAAAAATTAATAAAAACTAACGCCGAATTTTCTCCATTAGTTAAACTGTAAACAGTATATATGATTTTTTGACTTCTTAATTACATAACTTTACGTTTTTGTAAAATGTGTTTTCGAACATACAGAAAAAATGGTGATAGCATAACCAGTGCGGGGAACACAAGAGTGTTGGAATGGCTGCAGACATTGGTAGGCAGACGCACCTAACCGTAACCTGAGCTGCTGTAGCGAGTGGGATACTAGGTATAATATTTATGTTAAGACACTCAACTATAAAGGGAATAGCAAAGAATAACTTGAAAATCATAGAGTAATCATTAAAAAAAATTATTAAATCATTATATTGAATGATTATAATCATTATTAATAAATCATTATAGTTCACTCTACTGAGCGACCACCAGCTCTATACTAATTATTATGCAGGTTTGACCTCGGTAACTGCTTTCTATTGGCGAGCTTTATGTAAAAGTAGCATTATGTAAAACATACACAAGCTGTAAATATCTACGGTGTTGGGTATTCACATTTAACTTACATTTGACTAGAAACCTTGGCGATACAAGTTGTAAAATCTACGGTGTTTTATATTCATATTTAATGTACTTCTAGACTACTACAGTCGATAACAGCAGTAGGTCTGCGAACCAAACTGCGAAAAAATCTACGGTGTTGTGTATCCATGTTCAACTTACTTTGAGCCAGTAGAACTCAAGTCAATAAAAATTGAAGTTTTAGGAACGAAACAAAATAAAATATTTATTATGTTTAATGCATACATTCATCTCACTGTGGAATTTTCACTGTTCCCTTTACCAATTTTACTGGTACCAAGTGTATTTGTTTATATGTGTGGAGGGAACATTGCTGAATATTGACAAGGATTTGATAGAAGGTACATTCTAACTAGAGTGTATCTAGTCGACCTGCACCTTTACGTGGTGGTACTATTAGTATACCTACTTTTCTTTGATATACATTAGATAATTAATGTAAAATAACAGGCTGAGCTCATTTAATTATTCTTGATAGCTTGTTGTAGGTAGAACCAACGCAGGCGGCCCCCCCTCCATCGGGGTTTTGTATTATTTTGTTCTTTTATGTAGATTATTAAACCAATATCATCTGAGGAGCTTGTAAGCAGTTACAAGGTGCCCCCTAGCGATTGTGCTAGGGGGAGCCAACCGGGGTCTCCCCAGTACGCGATGGAAACCCATCAATCCCTACCTGCCGCTGACGACCTGGAAACTCAAATGGATACTGTTAGTTCTGCTCTAATGCAGACTAACAATTTGCCTCCTCTAAGTGTGGACCCCACACAAGGAGCGAGTGCCGAGACTGAGTTGAATAATGGAAAAAATCAGACGAATGAGAGAAACTTGTGTAACGAAGACGCTTCAAAGACCAAAACAGTGGAAGCTGAGGCAACCCGAGAGCCTAACAATGATGAGGAAGCCGTGACCGGAGATGAACAGAGCATCTGGAAAACGATGAACCGTCGACAGGTGAAGAGGAGACGACGAGATGACCGGCGAGCGCGTCAGATGCTGAGACTGGAAGAAATGTTCGAGAACTCCATACCATATTATGTTAAATATTATACTGTACGATTCCCTGGGGTCAATATCTCCAGAGATTTGAACGTGTTGCTGGCAGAACGCGACATTACTAAGACGATTGGTACTCCAAAGAAAATTGTAAAATCTGGCTATAACAGTCTCCTCATAGAGACAAATAGTGTGACCCAATCAGATAAACTGATGAAACTGGACCGCATTGGCGGAAAGGGAGTAGTAATAGAGCCCCACCGGTCACTCAACACTGTTCGTGGTGTAGTCCGAAGTAAGACTTTCGGACAGTGTTCTATGGAAGAACTGAAGGACCACCTAGCTGACCAGGGAGTGATTGACCTGCGGCGAATAGAGCTGAGGAGAGATGGCGAGAAAGTTGTTACCGACACATACATCCTGACATTCCAAAAGCACACGGTGCCAAGAGCTGTGAAATTGTCATCTTGGCACAGTGAGCTCGTAGAAGAATATAAAGAAAGACCGCAACAATGCTTTAAATGCCAACGCTATGGCCACGTTGCAAAATACTGCCGCAGAGAAGCAGACACGTGCTCCCGATGTGGGCAGGATGGGCATCAAAAGAGCTCCTGTCCTAATGCCGTCCGATGCTATCATTGCGGGCAGCCTCATTACTCAAATGATAAACAATGCCCAAAATATCAAATTGAAAGTGAAATTTTAGCCACTCAACAGAGATTGAAGACCTCTCGCTCAGAAGCCATGGACCTCGTTTTGGAGAAACATCCAGAGCATGAGCGGATGTATAGCGTGGTAGTTAGGGGAGATACAAGTACCCCTGCGGAAGAATCCAACCCTGCTGCTCCTCAGAAATATATGCCACAACAGCCGACTCACACTGAACAAGAACCTGCAAAACCAGAAATAAGGCCAGTTCAGGCAAAAAACAACAATGAACAACCTCCTAACCAAACCACTGCGTGCACTGATTCTACTCCTCGCAACGCTAAATCCACTCCAGCTACAGCTGATGTAAAATCGAAGGCCACCGATTCAATTAGTACAAGCTCAGGAACTCCAACAGTTGCCGTATCCCAACCCATCATTTCACCGAAAATGACGACGCAAAAAGAAATAAATAACGCCACACTCTCTAAGCCCAAGGTGCCTACAGTCTACAACCGACAACGAAAACAACTGGAGCCAAACGGAGAACCCCCTAAAACAGTGAAAGGCCAAAAACCTACGCCAGCTTCTCTCACCAAATACTCTTTCAAGCGGAGGGAGGCAACTTCCAGCCTTACAAACCTCCAAGGCTATGGAAGCGACGATGACGATGGCAACTCCAGTAGAAACTCAATGACCTACAAACCTAAGCCTACTGCACCAACCAAGAAACAGCGGACGACATCGCCACCATCAAGAAGCCGAGACCGAGCATCGAGATCAGCAGAAAGCCAAAAAATTCAAGTGATCGGAACCTGAAGGAAAACAAACCAGTACCTCTATTTGTAAATGAATTTTGATTCATTTATTCAATGGAATTTAGAATCGTACCGAACCAAATTCTGTGAACTTAAACAACTCCTCAATCTATACCACCCTGCATGTGTCTGCCTTCAAGAGACCATGCTCCGGGACAGAACGGTGACACCACCCACTCAGTACTCTCTCTATACCTCTGGTGTGACCCGCGCTGATGATCACGAGCGGGGCGCTGCGGTATTGATCCACAGGACAATACCGCATCACCGGATTGACTTGCGTACCACATTGCAAGCAGTAGCACTACGTATTAATCTGCACCGGACATACACCATATGCTCGGTCTACTTGCCGCACATCAATATACAACACCAAGAAGTTGAAAATTTGATTTCCCAGTTGCCTACCCCGTATATTATAATGGGGGACTTCAACGCTCGAAACCAACTATGGAATGACAACGGGGTAAATGATAAAGGACAACTCATGGAAAGAATAGTAAGAGAAAATAACATCTGTATCATGAACGACGGACAACCTACACATTTTCACAGGCAGACGGGATCCCTCTCTGTCATCGATTTAACACTATGCTCTCCTGACTGCTATCTGGATTTTAAATACCATGTTAATGCAAACCTTTATGACAGCGATCACTACCCTATCCATCTCGATCCTGTCCATCCTCAAAATATGCAAGCCAGATATGAACGGTATGACCTAAACAAAGGAAATTGGACTCTGTTTAGCAGACTGACCCAGTTGTCAAGTGAGGATATCAACCAGCTGAATGGAAAGAATGTTGAGGATCACACAGCTACTATGACCAACATCTTACAGCAAGCTGCTGATACATCCATACCTCGCAAGAGCGGCTCTTTACCGCGACCTCCGGTACCGTGGTGGAACTCTGAGTGCGAAATTGCAAAACGAGAGCGTACGCGAGCTGAAAGAGCCTTGGAGAGATGTAACAATGCGTATAACAGGATCCGATACAATAGAGCAAAGGCAATCTGCCGGAAGACCTTCCTGACAAGTAAACAAACATCCTGGAAAGCTTTCATCAGCAGTATAAATACTAAAACCAGCCTAAACTTAGTATGGAAAAAAGTCCAAAAGCTGTCCGGAAAATTTAAATTGACTCCAACCCCAAAATTGAGAGATCCCCGTACGAACTACCTGACTGAAACATTGCTGGAAGCTGCGGAGATGCTGGCGGGACACTTCTCATCAGTGAGTGAAAACGCAACCGTCGACGCGTCCTTCACGCGATATAAGGAAAGGTGGGAAGGAAGACCGCTGCGCTTGGGGGGAGACAAAGAAGCATACAATAGCCCCTTAACCATGTAAGAACTTAAAACTGCCTTACGCACAACCAGCGATAGCGCTGCTGGCCATGATGACATCTCGTACAGCATGATTAAAAAAGCCCACGAAACCTTCCTCCCTGCAGTACTCTCTCTCTTCAACAAAATATGGTCCCAGCAGGTATTTCCAGCAACTTGGTCACTAACAATAATAATAGCAATTTTAAAAACTGGTAAAGATCCGACATCTCCAAATAGTTACCGTCCAATTGCTCTCACCTCATGCTTAAGCAAACTGCTTGAAAAAATTGTTAACAGGAGACTAGTCTGGTTTTTGGAATCAACTAGAAAAATAGTAAATATCCAATCTGGCTTCCGGAAGAACCGAAGTACCACCGACCATTTGGTGACGCTGTCATCACACATCGCTTCGAGTATTACTTCAAAGAATCATCTTATTGCCGTCTTCTTTGATCTACAGAAAGCATATGACACCGCATGGACATACGGAATCCTACTGAAACTTCAGAAATATGGTATACATGGGCACCTTCTTGCTTTCCTAAGCAACTTCATGAATAATAGAAAAATTAGAGTCCGTCTCCAGAATGTCCACTCGTCAACCAAAAGCCTCCAAGGAGGAGTCCCTCAAGGAAGTATCCTCAGCTGCGTGTGTTTCCTTATTGCCATAAATGATATCGCTGATGAAATTCCGCAGAGTGTCCAGCGGCTTCTATACGTAGATGACTTTGTCATCTATGTGTCGGGCAAAAAACCGGAGTGCCTAAAACGACAATTGCAGATCGCTATTAATCACCTCACGCAATGGACAGCAACCACTGGATTTCAATTCTCCCCATCCAAAACAGTGACTATGCATTTCTGCCGTACTCGTGGCTGTCTGAGAGCTTCTCCCGAACTTCATCTAAACAATGCAGTGTTACCACATGTTGAGCAATTCAAGTATCTAGGATTAATCTTTGACTCAAGCCTTACCTGGCGGCCCCACATCCAATCCCTCAAACGAGCATGTTCACAACACATAAACCTAATGAAAGTCATATCCCATACCCAGTATGGAGCAGATCGGCAAACCTTGCTCCGTCTTTATATGGGTCTACTAAAGCCAAAATTGGACTATGGCTCAGAAGCTTATAGCTCTGCATGTGCTACCCTAATGAACTCATTGCACACTGTGCAGAATTCTGCCCTTCGTGTGGCCACTGGTGCGTTCAAGAGTTCACCTATCTTATCACTCCATGCAGAAACCGGAATAAAACCTTTAGCGTATTACCTGGAAATAAAGATCGTAAACTACTACCTTAGACTGCTCACTGATCCTGCTCAACAAATTCTCTCAAAAATTCGCTGTGCTTCGGGACGCCTGCATGCAAACGAAAGAAACCCCAAACCATTTTATGTTCGCCTGCAAACTATACTAAGGAACTATGACATCTCACTGGAGTGCGTGGCTCCGGAGAGCGTCTCCCCCATCGCGCCGTGGGTCTCTCCCCCAGTAGCTGTGTGCAGTGAACTGGCTGACCTGCGTAAGCGACTGCTTGGAGCGGCCCCATCCAGAGCCCTCTTCCTCGATCACTTCGTACGTCACTCTGAAACAGCTGTCTTTTTTACCGATGGATCTAAAACTGAACATGGCACAGCATATGCAGCCGTCCATGGGTTAAACATACTAGCGGTCAAACTCTCATCAGTGGCTTCGGTGTTCACAGCTGAGTTGTGTGCAATACTGTCCGCGGTGCGCGCATCTCGAGCGGTGGATACGAGTATGATCACAATCGTCTCAGACTGTCGTAGCGCCCTACAAAGTATCATAAAACCCTGCAACACCCATCCTATAATAACGCAGATCTTAACGCTGATGACTGAGATCGGAAAAAATTATACATTGTGCTGGGTGCCTAGCCATGTGGGTGTGGCGGGAAACGAGAGAGCTGACGAGGCTGCACAGTCTGCCACCCAACGAGAGCGCCAGATACGCAAAGGAATGCCTCGCGGAGACTTCGCATGTGCCTTTAAAAGACTCGTCCATCAAAACTGGAATCATGAATGGCGTGAAGTGACTGAGAACAAACTCCGAGAAATTAAGGACACGACACAACCCCTCCAAACAAGCTGCTGGACCAACCGGGAGTGGGAGATAAAGCTGTGTCGCCTCCGTATTGGACATACACTTCTAACGCATGAGTATTTGATGAACAGGACTGCGCCGCCGCAATGTCACCAGTGTCAAGTTACTGTGAGTGTAAAACACATTCTCACAGAGTGCCAACGATATGCTGCACTAAGACGCCGTTACTTCGGTCAGAGCGAGGTGGTGATGAGCGAGTTACTGGGAGACTCTGGCCCGGTTGAATTGGAGGGAGCCCTCTATAGGTTTCTCCAAGAAGCTGACTTATTCTATGTAATCTAATCTACCATGAGTTGTAAATTATAAAGACCATGTAAATTAATAGTGAGGCCATTTACAATTTTAGTTTAAATTGTGCTTGAAATGTAATACGCTACTGCGACTCACTGTGCGGATCACTTTTTAGTGGTAACGGTGGTTAAACAATTACAATAATAATAATAATAATTCATCTCACTGTTAGCTCTGACAAGTACGTTAATGCGCAACATCTATGCACCATTCATCTATTGAATTTATCCACCAGAGCGGCACTCCAGCTCGGTGTACGTATTATTTTTTACTTTCCAGAAAAAAATTGCATTCTTAAGTTCTTATTTTAAGTTGGATCATGGAGCCAGCTCACCGCCTGCCATCCCGCAGTAGCTGCCGCTCGCTGAGCGCTCAAATTTTCGCATATTGAAAAAATTACAAACTTCGATATACTGACTTGAAAAAAAAACCTGATATTAGGTGAGCTGAAAATAGCGCATCTTACGTTCACTGGACCGGTCATGTTGGGGGTGCAGTTACGCACGAATTGCGCAGTTACGCACGAGTTACGCAGTTACGCACGAGTTACGCAGTTACGTACGAATTACGCAGTTACGCACGAATTGCGCAGTTACGCACGAGTTACGCAGTTACGTACGAATTACGCAGTTACGCCCGAATTGCGCAGTTACGCACGAATTGCGCAGTTACGCACGAATTGCGCAGTTACACACGAATTGTGCAGTTACGGACGAATTGCGCAGTTACGCACGAATTGCGCAGTTACGCACGAATTGCGCAGTTACGCACGAGTTACGCAGTTACGTACGAATTACGCAGTTACGCCCGAATTGCGCAGTTACGCACGAATTGCGCAGTTACGCACGAATTGCGCAGTTACGCACGAATTGTGCAGTTACGGACGAATTGCGCAGTTACGCACGAATTGCGCAGTTACGCACGAATTGTGCAGTTACGCACGAATTGCGCAGTTACGCATGAATTGCGCAGTTACGCACGAATTGCGCAGTTACGCACGAATTGCGCAGTTACGCACGAATTGCGCAGTTACGCACGAATTGCGCAGTTACGCACGAATTGCGCAGTTACGCACGAATTGCGCAGTTACGCACGAATTGCGCAGTTACGCACGAATTGCGCAGTTACGCACGAATTGCGCAGTTACGCATGAATTGCGCAGTTACGCACGAATTGCGCAGTTACGCACGAATTGCGCAGTTACGCACGAATTGCGCAGTTACGCACGAATTGCGCAGTTACGCATGAATTGCGCAGTTACGCACGAATTGCGTAGTTACGCACGAATTGCGCAGTTACGCACGAATTGCGCAGTTACGCACGAATTGCGCAGTTACGCACGAATTGCGCAGTTACGCACGAATTGCGCAGTTACGCACGAATTGCGTAGTTACGCACGAATTGCGCAGTTACGCACGAATTGCGCAGTTACGCACGAATTGCGCAGTTACGCACGAATTGTGCAGTTGCGCACGAATTGCGCAGTTACGCACGAATTGCGCAGTTACGCACGAATTGCGCAGTTACGCACGAATTGCGCAGTTACGGACGAATTGCGCAGTTACGCACGAATTGCGCAGTTACGCACGAGTTACGCAGTTACGCACGAATTGCGCAGTTACGCACGAATTGCGCAGTTACGGACGAATTGCGCAGTTACGCATGAATTGCGCAGTTACGGACGAATTGCGCAGTTAAGCACGAGTTACGCAGTTACGCACGAATTGCGCAGTTACGCATGAATTGCGCAGTTACGCATGAATTGCGCAGTTACGGACGAATTGCGCAGTTACGGACGAATTGCGCAGTTACGCACGAGTTACGCAGTTACGCACGAATTGCGCAGTTACGCATGAATTGCGCAGTTACGCATGAATTGCGCAGTTACGCATGAATTGCGCAGTTACGGACGAATTGCGCAGTTACGCACGAGTTACGCAGTTACGCACGAATTGCGCAGTTACGCATGAATTGCGCAGTTACGCATGAATTGCGCAGTTACGCATGAATTGCGCAGTTACGCATGAATTGCGCAGTTACGGACGAATTGCGCAGTTACGCACGAATTGCGCAGTTACGCACGAATTGCGCAGTTACGCACGAATTGCGCAGTTACGCACGAATTGCGCAGTTACGGACGAATTGCGCAGTTACGCACGAATTGCGCAGTTACGCACGAATTGCGCAGATACGGACGAATTGCGCAGTTACGCACGAATTGCGCAGTTACGCATGAATTGCGCAGTTACGCCCGAATTGCGCAGTTACGCATGAATTGCGCAGTTACGCATGAATTGCGCAGTTACGCATGAATTGCGCAGTTACGCACGAATTGCGCAGATACGGACGAATTGCGCAGTTACGCACGAATTGCGCAGTTACGCATGAATTGCGCAGTTACGCACGAATTGCGCAGTTACGCACGAATTGCGCAGTTACGGACGAATTGCGCAGTTACGCCCGAATTGCGCAGTTACGCACGAATTGCGCAGATACGGACGAATTGCGCAGTTACGCACGAATTGCGCAGTTACGCACGAATTGCGGTGGTGAGGTGTGTTGTGTGCCGGGGGTGGGGTGTGTTGTGTGCCGGGGGTGGGGTGTGTTGTGTGCCGGGGGTGGGTGTGTTGTGTGCCGGGGGTGGGGTGTGTTGTGTGCCGGGGGTGGGGTGTGTTGTGTGCCGGGGGTGGGGTGTATTGTGTGCCGGTGGTGGGGTGTATTGTGCGCCGGTGGTGGGGTGTGTTGTGTGCCGGTGGTGGGGTGTGTTGTGTGCCGGTGGTGGGGTGTGTTGTGTAGCGGTGGTGGGGTGTGTTGTGTGCCGGTGGTGGGGTGTGTTGTGTGCCAGAGTGGGGTGTGTGCCGGTGGTGGGGTGTGTGCCGGTGGCGGGGTGTGTTGTATGCCGGTGGTGGGTTGTGTTGTGTGCCGGGAGTGAGAAGTGTTGTGTGCCGGGGGTGGGGTGTGTTGTATGCCGGTGGTGGGATGTGTTGTGTGCCGGGGGTGGGGTGTGTTGTGTGCCGGGGGTGGGGTGTGTTGTGTGCCGGGGGTGGGGTGTGTTGTGTGCCAGTGGTGGGGTGTGTTGTGTGCCGGTGGTGGGGTGTGCTATGTGTCAGGGTGGGATGTGTTGTGTGCCGGGGGTGGGGTGTGTTGTGTGCCGGGGATGGGGTGTTTTGTGTGCCGGGGGTGGGGTGTGTTGTGTGCCGAGGGTGGGGTGTGTTGTGTGCCGTGGGTGGGGTGTGTTGTGTGCCGGGGGTGGGGTGTGTTGTGTGCCGGGGGTGGGGTGTGTTGTGTGCCGGGGGTGGGTGTGTTTTGTGCCGGGGGTGGGTGTGTTGTGTGCCGGGGGTGGGGTGTGTTGTGTGCCGGGGGTGGGGTGTGTTGTGTGCCGGGGGTGGGGTGTATTGTGTGCCGGTGGTGGGGTGTGTTGTGTGCCGGTGGTGGGGTGTGTTGTGTGCCAGTGGTGGGGTGTGTTGTGTACCGGTGGTGGGGTGTGTTGTGTGCCGGTGGTGGGTTGTGTTGTGTGCCGGTGGTGGGGTGTGTGCCGGTGGTGGGGTGTGTTGTGTGCCAGAGTGGGGTGTGTGCCGGTGGTGGGGTGTGTGCCCGTGGCGGGGTGTGTTGTGTGCCGGTGGTGGGGTGTGTTGTGTGCCGGGAGTGAGAAGTGTTGTGTGCCGGTGGTGGGATGTGTTGTGTGCCGGGGGTGGGGGTGTGTTGTGTGCCGGGGGTGGGGTGTGTTGTGTGCCGGGGGTGGGGTGTGTTGTGTGCCGGGGGTGGGGTGTGTTGTGTGCCGGGGGTGGGGTGTGTTGTGTGCCAGTGGTGGGGTGTGTTGTGTGCCGGTGGTGGGGTGTGCTATGGGCCGGAGGTGGGGGTGTGTTGTGTGCCGGGGGTGGGGTGTGTTTGTGTGCCGGGGATGGGGTGTGTTGTGTGCCGAGGGTGGGGTGTGTTGTGTGCCGAGGGTGGGGTGTGTTGTGTGCCGGGGGGGGGGGTGTGTTGTGTGCCGGGGGGGGGTGTGTGTGTGCCGGGGGTGGGGTGTGTTGTGTGCCGGGGCTGGGGTGTGTTGTGTGCCGGGGGTGGGTGTGTTGTGTGCCGGGGGTGGGTGTGTTGTGTGCCGGTGGTGGGGTGTGTTGTGTGCCGGGGGTGGGGGTGTGTTGTGTGCCGGGGGTGGGGGTGTATTGTGTGCCGGTGGTGGGGTGTATTGTGTGCCGGTGGTGGGGTGTGTTGTGTGCCGGTGGTGGGGTGTGTTGTGTGCCGGTGGTGGGGTGTGTTGTGTGCCGGTGGTGGGGTGTGTTGTGTACCGGTGGTGGGGGTGTGTTGTGTGCCGGTGGTGGGGTGTGTTGTGTGCCAGAGTGGTGTGTGTGCCGGTGGTGGGGTGTGTGCCGGTGGTGGGGTGTGTGCCGGTGGCGGGGTGTGTTGTATGCCGGTGGTGGGGTGTGTTGTGTGCCGGGAGTGAGAAGTGTTGTGTGCTGGGGGGTGGGGGTGTGTTGTATGCCGGTGGTGGGATGTGTTGTGTGCCGGGGGTGGGGGTGTGTTGTGTGCCGGGGGGTGGGGTGTGTTGTGTGCCGGGGGTGGGGTGTGTTGTGTGCCAGTGGTGGGGTGTGTTGTGTGCCGGTGGTGGGGTGTGCTGTGTGCCGGGGGTGGGGTGTGTTGTGTGCCGGGGGTGGGGTGTGTTGTGTGCCGGGGATGGGGTGTGTTGTGTGCCGGGGATGGGGTGTGTCGTGTGCCGGGGGTGGGGTGTGTTGTGTGCCGAGGGTGGGATGTGTTGTGTGCCGGGGGTGATGTGTGTTGTGTGCCGGGGGTGGGGTGTGTTGTGTGCCGGTGGTGGGGTGTGTGCCGGTGGTGGGGTGTGTTGTGTGCCAGAGTGGGGTGTGTGCCGGTGGTGGGGTGTGTGCCCGTGGCGGGGTGTGTTGTGTGCCGGTGGTGGGGTGTGTTGTGTGCCGGGAGTGAGAAGTGTTGTGTGCCGGGGTTGGGGTGTGTTGTATGCCGGTGGTGGGATGTGTTGTGTGCCGGGGGTGGGGTGTGTTGTGTGCCGGGGGTGGGGTGTGTTGTGTGCCGGGGGTGGGGTGTGTTGTGTGCCGGGGGTGGGGTGTGTTGTGTGCCGGGGGTGGGGTGTGTTGTGTGCCAGTGGTGGGGTGTGTTGTGTGCCGGTGGTGGGGTGTGCTATGGGCCGGAGGTGGGGTGTGTTGTGTGCCGGGGGTGGGGTGTGTTGTGTGCCGGGGATGGGGTGTGTTGTGTGCCGAGGGTGGGGTGTGTTGTGTGCCGAGGGTGGGGTGTGTTGTGTGCCGGGGGGGGGTGTGTTGTGTGCCGGGGGTGGGGTGTGTTGTGTGCCGGGGGTGGGGTGTGTTGTGTGCCGGGGGTGGGTGTGTTGTGTGCCGGGGGTGGGTGTGTTGTGTGCCGGTGGTGGGGTGTGTTGTGTGCCGGGGGTGGGGTGTGTTGTGTGCCGGGGGTGGGGTGTATTGTGTGCCGGTGGTGGGGTGTATTGTGTGCCGGTGGTGGGGTGTGTTGTGTGCCGGTGGTGGGGTGTGTTGTGTGCCGGTGGTGGGGTGTGTTGTGTGCCGGTGGTGGGGTGTGTTGTGTACCGGTGGTGGGGTGTGTTGTGTGCCGGTGGTGGGGTGTGTTGTGTGCCAGAGTGGTGTGTGTGCCGGTGGTGGGGTGTGTGCCGGTGGTGGGGTGTGTGCCGGTGGCGGGGTGTGTTGTATGCCGGTGGTGGGGTGTGTTGTGTGCCGGGAGTGAGAAGTGTTGTGTGCTGGGGGTGGGGTGTGTTGTATGCCGGTGGTGGGATGTGTTGTGTGCCGGGGGTGGGGTGTGTTGTGTGCCGGGGGTGGGGTGTGTTGTGTGCCGGGGGTGGGGTGTGTTGTGTGCCAGTGGTGGGGTGTGTTGTGTGCCGGTGGTGGGGTGTGCTGTGTGCCGGGGGTGGGGTGTGTTGTGTGCCGGGGGTGGGGTGTGTTGTGTGCCGGGGATGGGGTGTGTCGTGTGCCGGGGGTGGGGTGTGTTGTGTGCCGAGGGTGGGATGTGTTGTGTGCCGGGGGTGATGTGTGTTGTGTGCCGGGGGTGGGGTGTGTTGTGTGCCGGGGGTGGGGTGTGTGCCGGTGGTGGGGTGTGTTGTGTGCCGGTGGTGGGGTGTGTGCCGGTGGTGGGGTGTGTTGTGTGCCGGTGGTCGGGTGTGTGCCGGTGGTGGGGTGTGTGCCGGTGGTGTGGTGTGTGCCGGTGGTGCGGTGAGTGCCGGTGGTGGGGTGTGTCGTGTCCCGGGGGTGGGGTGTGTTGTGTGCCGGTGGTGGGGTGTGTTGTGTGACGGGGGTGGGGTGTGTTGTGTGCCGGGGGTGGGGTGTGTGCCGGTGGTGGGGTGTGTAGTGTGCCGGTGGTGAGGTGTGGTGTGTGCCGGTGGTGGGGTGTGAAGTGTGCCGGTTGTGGGGTGTGTGCCGGTGGTGGGGTGTGTGCCGGTGGTGGGGTGTGTGCCGGTGGTGGGGTGTGTGCCGGTGGTGAGGTGTGTGCCGGTGGTGGGGTGTGTTGCGTGCCAGTGGTGCGGTGTGTAGTGTGCCGGTGGTGCGGTGAGTATGGTGCCGGTGGTGCGGTATGTAGTGTGCCGGTGTTGGGGTGTGTAGTGTGCCGGTGTTGGGGTGTGTAGTGTGCTGGTGGTGGGGTGTGTTGTGTGGCGGTGATGGGGTGTGTGCCGGTGGTGGGGTGTTATGTGCCGGTGGTGGGGTGTTATGTGCCGGTGGTGGGGTGTGTGCCCGTGGTGGGGTGTGTGCCCGTGGTGGGGTGTGTGCCCGTGGTGGGGTGTGTGCCCGTGGTGGGGTGTGTGCCGGTGGTGGGGTGTCTAGTGTGCCGGTGTTGGGGTGTGTGCCGGTGGTGGGGTGTGTTGTGTGCCGGTGGTTGGGTGTGTTGTGTGCCGGTGGTGGGGTATGTTGGGACTTAATTGGAGCGTCGTTAGTGCGGAGTGTGCCGCTGAATGGCGCACTTTGCGGATTGACTTCAAGGCAAGAAAAGTGTTTTCGAATTAACTAAATTGATTCGCTATCTTCAAAAGCCCCACAACGGGCTCATTATAACCAATGGTCTTAGCTTCGTTAAGACGTTCCCAGCGCATTGGGTCACATGTGCACCACTCGGTTAATTGCTCACTCACGTTCCGATGTAAATGAATGACATTTAATCTGTTTCTCGAACTTTTTAAAAAAAAATTATTATTATCATATGAGATGAAACGTTCTCGCGCTATTGCATTTTTTTCATATTCTTTAGGAAGAATAACAAGGATGCGAACAGTTGAGTCGATTTCTCAATTCTGCAGCTCACAACCTAACAAAACCATTCGTTAACTACCCCGGCAATGCAAAGAACGTGTTAAGTTTGTCTATGCAATGCTATAAGGACTGGCACCCCGGGGGAATACTGTCAAGTCCCCTTAGCAATAAATAGGTCTTAGTGTTCAGTTTATCTCTTTCGTTTTCTGTGTTTTTCTTCCTATCTCTTCTTAGGCTTTTTTTCTTCTTCCTTCCTAACTGGCTGTTTTCATGTGCCATGTATCCCGTATGGAAATACAGCTTGTTCATAAATTCCTTGATTTTTACAGTCCACTACAGGTGATCCATTTTTTGCTAATATGAGGTCACCTTTTTTTGTGATTGAGAGGTCGCCTCTTGAAATCGCGTTTCATTTTAACTCAACAAATACAATGAAAATGATTTGGGTAAGACGTATCAAATTTAAGAAAAAGGAGAAAAGCAGGAAAAATTTTCCTGGTCTTAGCGTCGGTTCATAGTCTCGCAGTTTGTTGTACCACCGCCAGAGGGCATCGGATCTTCTTTCTTCAGATTTACAACGCAGTCCAGGATTTAGGGTCTTTCATTTTAATACAAAGAAACCTTTTTCTAAAAACACTCTAAATTTCCGTAACAGCACAACCGATAGCGTAAGTCCGCTCACATGAACTTACGCTGCCATCTCCACCGCAACGACCGCGCTAATGCCTCAAAATACGGCCTCTGCGCCGCCGCTCCCGAGATTGCATAAAATAAATATTGGGGCGTCAGTGACACGGCGTGGCGACCGCGTTGTTGTGACGGGCTCGTGACTTGAGGGAGTTGTTGGGCGCCACAGGCGGTTGTGGCGGGCTCTGACAGGCGACCTTGCCGGGAGACAAACGAGCTGGGCAGGTGACAGACGAGCTGGGCTGGAGACAGGCGAGCTGGCGGCGACAGGTGAGCTGGGCAGGTGACAGGCGAGCTGGTAGGCGAAAGACGAGCTGGGCATGCGAAAACTAAAGCAGTTTTGGGGAGAGAGTCTTTGATTTCTAGTCTTGGGGAGAAAGCCTTTGACTTCCAGTCTTTGAAAGAAGGTCTTCGACTTCCAGTTTTGGGGAGAGGGCCTTTGACTTCCAGTCTTGGGGAGAGGGCCTTTGACTTCCAGTCTTGGGGAGAGGGCCTTTGACTTCCAGTCTTGGGGAGAGGGCCTTTGACTTCAAGTCTTGGGGAGAGGGCCTTTGACTTCCAGTCTTGGGGAGAAAGCCTTTGACTTCCAGTCTTTGAAAGAAGGTCTTCGACTTCCAGTTTTGGGGAGAGGGCCTTTGACTTCCAGTCTTGGGGAGAGGGCCTTTGACTTCCAGTCTTGGGGAGAGGGCCTTTGACTTCCAGTCTTGGGGAGAGGGCCTTTGACTTCCAGTCTTGGGGAGAGGGCCTTTGACTTACAGTCTTGACCTTCGCCTGTGACCCTCGGTGACAAGACATCCCCTATTTAAGACAGAACTTCATTTCTGATATCAGTGAGCGCTGGGTGCTTTGGGTGGACGCATAATTCGCCAACACTGTAGTAATTATATTCATTTTAGTGCTGACAAATTAAACGGAGTGCTAACGAACGACTTTGGTGCTTACGAATTTAATTTATAATGAAACGAAGAAATTCCTCGTATTGGTGAGCATTTGGCATTATAGACGGCTTAGGCACATTTGGTCAGCACTAAAATAATAACTATAAAATATTTCTGAAGCGATATGAAGAGCCTCTATTTCGCAGCCAGTGTCGGCTCCCGTGCCTGCTATTTGCTGTCGTGTAACTGGAGCTGCAGCTTTAGAGTGGACTTCCAGCTGCGTCCTTTGGTCTGGAGTGGGCGATTGCCAGTCCGCCCAGGACCGATGAACTCAACACACGGCAATAATTCCCTTCACCCGACGTTGTTACAAATTACTCGAGTCCAGCAGTAACATGAATGCCACATCTTACCTAACTATACCCTTGGTGTGTGTGTGTTTATTTCAATATACATATATGTTTGGTGTCGGCTTATTGCGTGTGTCTGTGACGCTCACACGGACGCTCAATGACCGTATCCGTGATACGAGTTTCACCAGTGCACAAGTACAAGAATATTTTAATGGCGGGTACTGTTGGGATGGATATATTTGTTTGGCATCCACGTCTGCATGGTTTGTTCTAGCAAAATATCCAATCCCGGCATTTGTGACGGGCCGCGTACACTAGTGACGAGCCGTGTGCACAAGTGACGAGCAGTGTGCACTAGTGACGAGCAGTGTGCACTAGTGACGGACCGTGTACACTAGTGACGGACCGTGTATACTAGTGACGGACCGTGCACACTGGTTGTTACATAAAAATAGAGCAGAGATCACTTCCGCGATCCATGCCTGAAAATTCTGAATAAAATGATGCACTCTCGATTGCTAAGTTCGATTCATCGACCTTGACATCAACCTTAACTGCGAAAAATTGAATTCTGGGAAATAATATTGAAAGTTAACTTAAGGCGGCAGAGAAAAGTGCTTTATTACCACAGTAGACAGTGCAGTCGTTAGGAGCACTGGCCTTTCACGCGATGGGGGGGGGTTGTTGAGAGCCTCGGCAATGAGACCTTGTGTTTCTTCCCGTTGGGAAAAGGAAGAAACTAGCTACACTTCTCCACTCCGACGACCAAAGTGCAAAAAATACGAGACCACTCGAGCCGACGGAACTGTCAGTGTATCGTGGCATTTATTAAAAGTACATCTTTTGCTTGGCGACAAGCAAGAGTTACAATTTAAAGTTATGTGAACAATTGATGTGAAAAGTAACATGTGTTAATATGATCGAAACGAAACAACCTTTTAGTTGAAATGGCTTCGTAGCGCACGATATGGCGTCCTTGGCTGTCCCTGAGTAGTTTTGTGTGAGATTGTTAGATTGAGATTTTCTGTCTCAAGTACTTCAATATCATGCTACTTCACCAATACTTATCCAAATTTAAGCATTTGGCTACTGAAGCAAAAGATATTTTTAGTGTCCTAAGAGTAGGAGGAGAGAGTTAGGAAATGTCGAGCTCCTGGAGTAGAAGAGTTTCCCTCCCTAACCTTTAGCAGCCGTGTGCTGTGTTTCCATTACGGACATCAGAGCTGCACAGACTTTTTTGAAAATCCCGCGAGTGCCGATTGGGATCGAACCTACGTCGAGACGACATGTCAACCGTCACGATGTTACCGAGGCGCAACTTGCGCCTTGTCGCACGACTTTACTTTAGCAGCCGCTGGTGTGTAAATGTCCTGCGCAGCGCCACGGCAGCCTTGACCGAAGATGCTGCGGCGAGCTGCCCTCACGCAAATCTCACGGATGAGGCGAGGCAGGAGCGCATAGCCTCTGCTCGAGAGCAGGTCATGATAGCCGCCGGCATTGCGGCACGCTGTAATTCAGCGCATCAGAGCTCAGCTCAGCAGATGTTAAGTGTTGACCTGTTCAGCTCGTGTTCAGCACGCGAGCATGAAGGCAGGAGCTGACGGGCGTCAGTCTCAACTGACGGGCATCTGTTAAAACTGACGGACATCAGTCACAACTGACGGGTATGTCATAACTGACGAGCATCTGTCACAACTGACGGGCATCAGTCACGACTGACGGAATCAGTCACGACTGACGGAATCAGTCACGACTGACGGAATCAGGCACGACTGACTGAATCAGTCACGACTGACGAGCATCAGTCAAAAGTCCAATTTCGAGACTCCAAAAACGGTCACGCATTCTCAAGATTCATTAGTATTTTATACTTCGTTATATAAAGTTTGAAGCTATTCCCTCATTGCCGTAATTTTCCCTCATTATCGAAGCGAAGTCTTTGTCTTCACGCATAAAATCCGCTGCGAGCGCCAGCGTGAGACCTGGAGTATAATAAATGAAATAAGCTGATTGAGTTTGGCATACTTATTTATTGAAATAAATAAATAGACTGAAACCTAGGATGTCAAGGCTCCGATCGCATCGCGCCACTAAGCTGATGTCTGCTCAGCTGGGAATCAGCACACAACTCCACATGACGGGACTGTAAGGACTCGCAAACATCGCCCCTCAAGGACACTGGCAATAAAACATCCAGGCGTTCCCGCCGTAGTTAACGGTTGGCTTCGTTAGGTTGTGAGTGGAAGAATTGGGAAATCGGCTTCACTACTCGAATACATTTTAATCCTTCCCAAGCAAAATGAAAAATGCAGTTGCACGATAACATTTCACCTAGTATCATAATAAGTTATTTTTTAAGAAGTTAGCTATACATGAAATGTAATTCATTTATACCGGTGCGTGAATGAGCAATTTACCGAATGGTGCACATGTGGCCCTATACGCGGAGGACGTTCTGATAACTCCTAAAATTAGAAAGACCTCCTCAGGGACGCGTTGGGTGCAAGTAACTTTGCACATCTCTGCTATCATAACGAAATTAATCAGAATCGCCCTTTGACCAATCACCTGCGCAAGCTTTCAGTCGCTCATGAGAAGGGTGTGTTTGACTACCCGGCTTAGATATGTATCTCATTTATGTGGGAGCACAAATGGCTTAGAAATCCAGTGTTGAAATGAATATCCATTATATAAATAAATAAATAAATAAATAAATAAAATGTTTCGTGTCTGTGAAAGAAGGTTGTGTTTGCCTACCCGCTTAGAAATACGGCATAGAAATAAACATCACTTCTCTTTCCCACGCAGCAGAAAAGGACGACGCTGTCCTGACACAGCAGGCGTCAGCTCAGTGAGGACGTGCTGCTGACGCTGGATAATGAGGCCATTACTGAGTGAACTGGAGGTGTGTTATGGGGGTGTGGGCGGGGGAGTGTGTGAGGAGAGTGTTGGTGGCGGTGTGTGTGCGTGACAAGTGTGCTGTCGGTTGTGGGACTGAGGGTATGTTGATTCCAGAATGTATACGTAGAGTGTAGGTGGCGGTGTGTGTGCGTGACAAGTGTGCTGACGGTTGTGGGACTGAGGGTATGTTGATTCCAGAATGTATACATAAAGTGTAGGTGGCGGTGTGTGTGCGTGACAAGTGTGCTGACGGTTGTGGGGCTGAGGGTGTGTGGATTCCAGAATGTATACATAGAGTGTAGGTGGCGGTGTGTGTGCGTGACACGTGTGCTGATGGTTGTGGGACTGAGGGTATGTTGATTCCAGAATGTATACATAGAGTGTTTGTTGAAGTACACAGAACATACACCTCACTCACACAATCACACGCACGCTGAACAAAATTGAGGTGTTGAATTCATTCTATACCAGAGGTTCTTAACCTTGGGGGAGATTCTGAACCCCACAAGTTTCGTACATGCATTCATCGAACCCTTCATAGTTGGAAAAATAAAATGTGTTATTCCTTCAAATTCAAAAGATATGCATGTATAAAACTATGTACTGTATTAGTACACAACCTGTACCATGCCGAACCCAGGGGTTCGATTCACAGAACCCAGATTGACAGTTTTACTGCAACGTGCGCCACCGGTGGCCACGGGGGGCTTTTCGTAATGCTGCTGACCGAGCAGTGGTTGCAACTCCATTTTCATAAATACTTGATGAAAGCGAAATGAAGGCATGGTCCAATTAAATGTTTGCTATTGTCCAAATTGCTCACTACAATTGTATATTGAACTTCAGCTCAACCCACTGCGGCCAAATCGTTAAGAACCACAGCTCTATACAGATTTTGTAGAGATGCAGTGTACAAACGCGGCTCAACACGTGTGGTCTGGTGATGTATTCTCTGGCGCTGATGAATTTTTTGAAGTTAATACGCGTCCCTCATCCGCTTATAAAGCATGAATGGAACGATTCTCAAGTGCTCTGTTGCTCAGCGGACAAATAAACCTGAGGCGCTAAACGTCGCTGATATTCCTGCTGAAATGGTCGAGTTTTGGTGCCGTGGTAGCACGGAAACCATTTCTGTCGAGGTAACACGCTCTTAATGCGAGCGTTGTGGGAAGTGCTACTTTTATCCAACAGCGGCTGTTGTTTGTGTCAGAAATGAAGAGGATTACGGTGCGTTGAGAGCTGAGGTAATCTTATTTTGGGAGATGCAGCTGTCATGCTCTAGAGACGACCAGTCGGCTTATATTGACGAGCTTTCTTATTCCTGTTTTAGAAACGACCAGTCTGTTTATATATTATTTTTTCAGTATTCAAAGAACTGGTTACCAAACCTTCATAGTGTTGTAAATATGCAACTTACGATGGCCTTCTATTATTTGTTATTACCTGAGTCTTTTTCGCGTGCCTTGCCTGTAAAAATTTCCTTACATACATGATTTTCTTTAAAAACTGTCAGAGTTTGTGCAGGTGGGGGAGAATTTTTGCAATTTTAACGAATGGTGGAAACTCGCAGTATTTCTGTATGTGCTTGCGGCAGGGTTGAGTAAATGGTTTTTTATGGTGAAATTCGTAAATTTTGCCTTCTTGTGTTTGAAAAATTGCATTGCAAAATTTGTCGGATTTAACCATTTTCCTGGTAAAAAAGAGTGAACTTTAAAGAACTTCTCGAAAAATATCACAGAATTTGGGAATCCATTGGTGTAATCTTTATGGTCGATTTACGGCCGAAATTTAGGATTTTCCAAATTCAATTCAGGCCAAGGAAATTTTAACTGTACAAATTTTCCAGGTGACACATTCTGTGCTCCCTCGCTCCCTTACGACACATTCTGTGCTTCCTCGCTCCCTTACGACACATTCTTCCATGCCCTTCGCTAACTTCACTTGCAGTATCCCATTCTGCCACAAGAGAGCGAGACTCACGCGCCACACAGAACAAGAAGGCACCAAAACGCTCCCTCCAGTTACAGGAGTTACATTCTGCCACAAGAGAGCGAGACTTCACGCGCCACACAGAACAAGAAGGCAGCAAAACACTCCCTCCAGTTACGGGAGTTACATTCTGCCACAAGAGAGCGAGACTCACGCGCCACACAGAACAAGAAGGCACCAAAACGCTCCCTCCAGTTACGGGAGTTACATTCTGCCACAAGAGAGCGAGACCTCACGCGCCACACAGAACAAGAAGGCAGCAAAACGCTCCCTCCAGTTACGGGAGTTACATTCTGCCACAAGAGAGCGAGACTCGCGCGCCACACAGAACAAGAAGGCAACAAAACGCTCCCTTCAGTTACGGGAGTTACATTCTGCCACAAGAGAGCGAGACTCGCGCGCCACACAGAACAAGAAGGCAACAAAACGCTCCCTCCAGTTACGGGAGTTACATTCTGCCACAAGAGAGCGAGACTCACGCGTCACACAGAACAAGAAGGCACCAAAACGCTCCCTCCAGTTACGGGAGTTACATTCTGCCACAAGAGAGCGAGACCTCACGCGCCACACAGAACAAGAAGGCAGCAAAACGCTCCCTCCAGTTACGGGAGTTACATTCTGCCACAAGAGAGCGAGACTCACGCGCCACACAGAACAAGAAGGCAGCAAAACGCTCCCTCCAGTTACGGAAGTCCGATCCCAATAATTGAGCAGAGCCAGCAGTGGTGGCGTGTCGACCCTGCGTTTTGTTGCTACTTTTGACCGCCTTACTGCTGCTATATGTTGCCATGTGTTGCCCTTCTGCTGCCATTCTGATGCCATTGAATGTTGCCATTCCGCTGCCTTTTTTGTGTGGTGTACGGCGCTAAACACAACCTCCCATTGCCTCCCGCTGCGCTCTTCTTTTTTCTTTTGTTTCTTGCGTGTTGTGTGTTGTTTCGTGTGTTGTGTTCTCTCTTACGTGAGCCTATTAATCGTCACATGTGACGAGCGTACTACCCATTTTACGTCTCATCACATGTGACGAGCGTGCTACTATATGTTACTTCTCATCAAAAATAAAGATCGTACTACATTTGTTCATGCATATATATTCTCAGTCGCAAATGGATTTCTAAAGGAGAATTACTGTCGCTAGCATCGTTCCCGTGAGGCTGTGTCGAGACGACGTGTTTTATGCGAAGCAAAGGACGTTCGTGTGGCGTGTTAGGTTACAGTAGACATGCAGGTGATTTGTTCATATATACTGCGGGTCTCAGCCCCATCACTTATTGTGTCGTAGATGTTATTCGCTGGGTTGTGTCATGTGTGCATGAGAGCCACACACCGCGTTCGTACGTACGTGTGCTGCGTTCACACCGACGTATGTACAAACGCAAAGCACAACGCACGCATTCCTGCTGAAGTTAACCGCCATTACAAATTGCTAAATGTACCTGTATTACTTAGAGCACAGCAGAGCGTGTCTAGCCGTCACCGCCGTTGTAAAATGTGATAATTTAAATTGCGCGATCAGATACTCAGCTGCTCATTAATAAAGACGAACTGTATAATTAATTTGTTCGTTTGAGCTGCGACCCTGCTGCTGGAGGATCCGTAACAATCCATTGGCAAACCGCGCCAAAATGTACCTTAGGAATGTGTACTCACGCTCTGACTGCCTAGCTTCCATTGGCATACTACAAGTCTGATGAGTTCAATTTAGGAAAAGAGCATCCAATTCAAGGCAGTTGAATATCATGAAAGTAAACTTACTTGCACATGACACAAAAAACGCTAACAGTCGTCAGTCAAAGGACGCACACATTCTTTGGCGCCCCAAAACTGGGCAGCATTCAACTCTCGTGGAAATAGAAGGCAGCTGACGAGCGTCAGTCACTCCCTAATGGAGTTGCCGCGTTCTACCGCCGAATTTATCGGGAATTCGATTCTTTTTTCAGCGAGATGACAAGTGAAAGCTCGCCATTCGAAATGCGCTAGGGTCTTTCTATGCGGATTTTGAACTTTCGTTCACGGCGAAGGAAATATTTTCTTCTGAGCAAAAGAGGTGAGTGTCAACATGCAATGGACGTGAAATATTTTACCGCATTTCGGTCAAATTAATTACTTTTACTGACTAATTTGCGATCACAACTTGATGTTGGACATAACATTTTTTTGGACAGTACATTATTTTGCCTCGAACATTTTTAAACATTTTTTTGATAATATCGAAGGTCTTTTATCGCTTTTTTCGGGCAGGCATGACTTGATATATTGTTCTCATTGCCCCTCACACACGCCCCTCACACACGCCTCTCACACACGCCCCTCACACACGCCCCTCACACACGCCCCTCACACACGCCCCTCACACACGCCCCTCACACACGCCCCTCACACACGCCCCTCACACACGCCCCTCACACACGCCCCTCACACACGCCCCTCACACACGCCCCTCACACGCGCCCCTCACACACGCCCCTCATACACGCCCCTCACACACGCCCCTCACACACGCCCCTCACACACGCCCCTCACATACGCCCCTCACACACGCCCCTCACACACGCCCTTCACACACGCTCCTCACACACGCCCCTCACACACGCCCCTCACACACGCCCCTCACACACGCCCCTCACACGCCCCTCACACACGCCCCTCACACACGCCCCTCACACACGCCCCTCACACACGCCCCTCACACACGCCCCTCACACACGCCCCTCACACACGCCCCTCACACACGCCCCTCACACACGCCCCTCACACACGCCCCTCACACACGCCCCTCACACACGCCCCTCACACACGCCCCTCACACACGCCCCTCACACACGCCCCTCACACACGCCCCTCACACACGCCCCTCACACACGCCCCTCACACACGCCCCTCACACACGCCCCTCACACACGCCCCTCACACACGCCCCTCACACACGCCCCTCACACACGCCCCTCACACACGCCCCTCACACACGCCCCTCACACACGCCCCTCACACACGCCCCTCACACACG